>JALIGW010000017.1:919632-1084632 GCA_023053685.1 Diadophis punctatus similis
CTAACATATTTATAATATTTTCCTTAATTTATGACATTTTGTTATAGTAGATTTTGGTACCTTTTTTTGTTTTAACCAGGTATACCACCTATCAGGTTTTTTTTAATACTGCTTATGGTTTTATCATAAAAAGTACAATACAAAACATAAAAACAAACAAAACAAAACAAAAGCATACATTAAACCCTAACAACAACAACAAAAGAAAAAAAATAGTGTACAAAAAGAAAAGGAAAAAATGATCAAATAAGTTTTAACATTTAACATGAAGGATCCACCCTGACTGGGTGCTGGAAAAAAAAAGAAAAAACACATACATACATACCGTGTTTTCCCGAAAATAAGACATGTCCTGATATTAAGCCCAATAGGGCTTTTCAGGGCATGCTCTGAAATAAGCCCCCCCCAATCAAAAATAAGCCCCACCAATTACTTTCCGGGGAAAGTGAGGACATGCCCACGCACCCGGGCTGAGCCCACTCGGGGGCAACAGAGGCAGCCGCTCCCTCGCCCGGTGGCAGCCGCCAGTGCGCAGGGCTCCCATTTGTTCCAAGCCCCCCATCGTTTCCTCGGAAAGAAGGTGGTGCAGCAGCAGCAACTCACCCAGTGGGAGGAAATGTTTGGTGTCCATGTCCACGATTTAATTCATGCCCAGCGGCGCGGCGTGGCGATCAGCGGCGGGAAAGAGCCAAGGCATGGGAGAGCCCCGCTACAGAGCCCGCCTAGAGAGTCGCCCACTGAGCCAGAGGTCCAGGGAGGCGGATCCCGGGGCAGGCAGGTGGAAGGGTACTTTCGTGTGTCTCCACGTCACGCTTGCAGATGGGGGGGCTAGGGCTCTCCCCTCTCCCACTGCCACAGCTCCGGAGCCTCGATCCCTGCCCCGCCTCCTCCTCCTCACAGGCAGGAGTGTATTTCAAAACGCCGCCAGAGGCAGAGCCCAGAGGAGCCAAACCAGTCCCGCGGGGTGTGTGCAACGCCACGGCGGAGGGAGTTGGTAAAACTCTCCCAACAATATTACTAAAGTATAGGTCTTGTGTCAGTGCCTGCACGCACCCACCTCTCGCTTGCTCTCTCTCTCTCTCTCTCCCCCAGCCGGGAGCTGCTCTTTTTGCGGCGGGCACTCTTTTGGCCGGGAGAGAGAGATAGAGAGAGCAAGTGAGAGGCGGGTGCGCGCAGGCACCGACAGAACTGAGTTCTGAACCTGGGCTTGGATGATTTCATTATTTCCCGTCCCTGAGAGTAGAATTGAGCAACTTGGCAATAAGCCCTGTGAAGGTGGAACAGCTTATTTTTGAACTTGGGAAAGGGGTGTCTCGGTTTGGAAGGGTTTCAAATGCAAACTGTTTAGTCCATCTTTTTTAGAAAAAAGGCTTCCGCTGCATAACTTCAAAAGCTCACCTGTTTGCTGGGAGGGATAAACATTTGTTAAGAAGCAAGAAAGTAGACCAGTTGGAATTTTAACAACCGGTTTGCGCGAACCAGTTTGAGCCGGCTGAATCCCACCTCTGGTAGATGGTCATCTTTGGAGAAGAGAGAGGGGGGGGATGATGGAGATAGGTACCTTCGGCTATTTGGAAAGGTATTCAAGGATACTGTCTCATTCTTTTTTAGCCATACAATTTGACTGTGGCCTCAAAGGACTGGGGACACCCCCCCCCCCCAAAATAGAAGAAAACTAGTACAGATAGTTTACAATCATTTATGTAGTGACCGTTCAAAGTTGCAATGGGGCTGAAAAAAGTGACAATTTTTCACACTTGTGACCATTGCAGCATCCCCATGTGCACGTGATTTACATTAGGATGCTGGACAACTGACTCACATTTATGATGGTTGCAATGTCCCGGGATCACGTGATCCCCTTCTGATAAGCAAAGTCAATGAGGAAAGCCAGATTCACTCAACACAACTGTGTCACTAACTTAACAACTTCAGTGGGTCCAGTGGTGGGTTCCTACCGGTGCGGTCCACTCTATAACACCGATAGCGGCCCGCTGGTGACATCACAGTGCCGGTGCGGTCGGTTGCCAGTGCCTTGGCGCTGCCATTTAAAATAATTCTTTTTTTATTTTTTAAAAAAAATTTCTTCTGCGCATGCCCAGAAGCTGAGCTTCTGGCACTGAGCATGCGCTGCCTTCCTACCCCACAGTGAGTCCAAGCAGGGGAGGATGGCTGAGGGAGTGTGTGAGACGCTGAAAGAACGGGCGGCAGGAGCTATCCATTCCCCTCCCTTCAGCAGTCCGAGAAGCCACGAACGTGCGGTGATGATCCTAGGCATTTTCGCACATTTGAGGCTTCTCGAGCTGCTGAGCGGAGGGGGAATGGGCAGCAGGACCTATCTCAGTTCCCCTCCCTTCAGCAGTCTGAGAAGCCACGCCCACTTGGTCACATGGCCGGCAAGCCACGCCCACCCCGTCACATGGCTGGCAAGCCACACCCATAAAATAAGCCACGTCCACAAAGTGGTAGTAAAAAAATTAGGAACCCACCCCTGAGTGAGTCACTTAACAACTGTGGCAAGAAAAGTCGTAAAATGGGACAAAGCTCACATAACAAATGTCTCACAGCAACATAAATTTTGGGCTCAATTGTGGTCGTAAGTTGAGGACCACCTATATGGACTAACGAGAGCAAATTGTACCTTCTTTTAACAAACTGTTTTCGGTGGCCCCTCTGTGAAAATAATTGATTTACAATGCAGCCCATGACGTTATGTTAGCTGTGAAAATAATGTGTTTCCATTGTGGCAGAAGGCAGCAAAGTTGCTCAGGGACAGAGGAATATTTTGCATGCCAAACACCTCTGGTTTGACTCCTGCAATTTTAAGGTTGGTTTGAGAAATTTCCCTCTATGAATCTGTGAAGAGATTCAAGTGCTTCGTGTGTAGGAAATGGGAATTAGCCATTTTCTCTGTGAGTAAAATGATAGCATTAGACTTGATTCATTTATTCATTCATTCAGTGTCTTCCCTAGCTATTTTGCTCCCTTCCATCATGTGCTAGTTACATATAAAAGATAAAGTTTCCCCTTGTCAAGCGAGGGGAAAATCAGGAGATTCAGGCAGTTCAAATGACTATAAAGATTTATTGAAAGCATAAGCTCTCTACAAGAATCTGGCCAACTAACAGTCAAGGGAAATGAGCGGGAGATAAGAAAGGCATTCAAGGTGGGCTGGAGTTAGATCTCTTGTGGGCGCACAGGGACTTATGACTGAGGACATATTTGACCCCTCCCTCGGGCTCAGCCTGGTCATCTCCCAACCCCCTGCTTAGTCGTATCTGACCCTAGGGGGTGGTTTTCATCTCTGGCTCCCTATGCAAGGGTGCCAGCATTGTCCATAGACTCTTCTGTGGTCATGTGGCTGGCATGACTACAGGTAATCTTCAACTTAGGAACACAGTGGAGCCAAAAATTTCTGTTGCTAAGCGAGCCAGTTAAGTGAGTGTTGACCTATTTTACGACCTTACTTGCTGCAACTGTTAAGTGAACCACTACAGTTGTTAAGTTAGTAATATGGTTGTTAAATAAATCTGGTTTTCCCATTGACTTTGCTTGTCAGAAGGTCGCAAAGGGGATCACATGACCCCGGGACACTGCAGCTGTCATAAATATGAATCAATCAATCAGAATGGAGCTGGAAGGGACCTTGGAGGTCTTCTAGTCCAACCCCCTTATACCATTTCAGACAAGTGGCGGCTAGGAAGTTGCCAAGCATCTGAATTTTGATCACGCGACCACGGGGATGCTGCAACGGTCGTAAGTGTGAACAACTCTCCTAAGTGACTTTATTTCAGTGCCGTTGTTACTTCGAAAGTCACAAAACGGATGGATATAAATCAAGGACTACCATATTTTCCACGCTACTTCGCTTTCAGTGTATGTTGCAAACAATGAAATTGCACCTCTGTGGCCTTGTGGAGAGTAAAAAAAATGTATGCAGCATTTGGGAAACTTTTCCCCCAGGTTTTGTTTTGTTTTATCTAAGGAAAATAAGATTCAAGAATCTCACACTTGAGATTGAACATTTAATATTTTTATATATCTAGTAATAATTCCTGACAGTTAGAACAATTAATCCGTGGGACAGCTTGCCTCCAGAAGTTGTGAATGCTCCAACACTGGAAGTTTTTAAGAAGATGTTGGATAACCATTTGTCTGAAGTGGTGTAGGGTTTCCTGCCTAAGCAGGGGGTTGGACTAGAAGACCTCCAAGGTCCCTTCCAACTCTGTTTTTCTATTCTATTCTATTCTATTCTATTCTATTCTATTCTATTCTATTCTATTCTATTCTATTATTCTAAGGTGATCAGACGTCCCGCTTTTGGTGGGACAGTCCCGCTTTTTAATCATTTGTCCCGCGTCCCGCGGCATTTCAAAAAAGTCCGGCTTTTTGAATTTGAATTTGCCCTGCACACCCCTCTGCCTCCTGCCTCGCCTGCCTCCTCCTGTCAGGCAGGGAGGGAGGGCAGTGAGAGGGGCAGCGGTGGTCTTGCCTGTTCGTCGCCGCAGAGCCGAAGAAGCTGGTGGCGTTTGCGGCATGGGGCTTCCCCCGGCCGCTTTCCCCGGCTGCCGGGACACCGCCATTTGCGTTCTTTTGCCCTCTGCCCAAGCAGAACGCTTTGCGCATGCGCAGAGGGCAAAAGTACTGAAATGACGATGTCCCGGCGGCCAGGGAAAGCAGGCGGGGGAAGCCCCGCGCTACGAACGCCACCAGCTTCTTCGGCTCTGCGGCGACGAACAGGCAAGACCGCACCGGTAGGAACCCACCCCTGGCTGCGATGAAGGGGGGGTGTTTGGGGGGGGTGCACAAAGCTGCAGGATAAGAGAGAAGGACCCCTCCTATCTTGCTCCCCTAGAACCCCCCCCCCGGTCAATGGTGTCCCGCTTTACAAATATTAAAATCTGGTCACCTTATATTATTCTATTCTGTTCTAATATGATATCTTCCATATCACATCTGCTGTGATGTCCATAATGATGGATAGATTGTCTGCAAACTAAGTTTGACCATAAATAGCTCAGCGCTACCTTGAAGACTTCCATCTGATGAATAAACTTTGGAAAACGATTGCTTTATTCCATTGATAGTCTACACGGCGGCTTTTAATATAGAATTGCTATTGCTTCCAGATTTCCATGCAAATATTTCACCCCTCATTTTTAAACTGCAGCAAAGCACCCATCCAACTCGGGATCACACGCATTGTAATATTTTATCATTAATTATGAAAAAGTGAATCATGTAAGGTACTTTGGATTAATAAGAACCGTGCAGTTGTGCTGACTAATACTAAAAAGCAGCATTTTATTAGTTTGGATAGATGATTATATAGTTTCCCTTCCCTTCTGTTCTGTACCGGGTTTTTTTTTAACATAGCAAGCCATGTTGGACACAGATAATTGCATTTAATGAACCCTTCCTTTAATTCTTCAAGGAGATTTTATATTAAAACTATGGTGACAAATTAGTTCTTGCAGCATAAGCTCTTTGGAGTAAAATATAGCTGAAAACAAAAGACTGGTGCTAAATTAATAAAATGCTACTAAATGCTTCTGTCTTCCTATTCCTCTTTAACTTTCTAAATTAAAGGGATGTTAATATGATTCACAAATAACATTTTCCATGTGTAGTGCATATAAATGGATTTTGTGTGTGTGGTGCTGTTATCTGAGAGGGGAGTAGGCTTAAATCAAAGCCAATACTTCGAAGAAGTATGTGTGAATATAAATGATCCCAACCAATCAAATGCATCCCTTGAGTTTGTGAAGATCCTCTTGAATTATTTCAAGAGATCGGGGGTGATCTTGATCTGATCCAAGGCTACAGTGGTGGCTTCCAGTCTTACGACCACATTCGGAACCAGAATTTCCATTGCTAATCAAGGCCATTGTTATGTGTGTCCTACCTGATTTTTTGACCTTTTTCTGCCATGGTTCTTAAGCGAATCACTGCAGTTATAGTAATAGCACTTAGACTTATATACCGCTTCACAGTGATTCACAGCCCTCCCTAAGCGGTTTACAGAGTTAGCATATTGCCCCCAACAATCTGGGTCCTCATTTTACCGACCTCAAAAGGGTGGAAGGCTGAGTCAACCTTGAGCCTGGTGAGATTTGAACAGCTGAACTGCTGAACTAGCAGTCACTGAAGTAGTTGCAGTGCTGCTTTTAACCACTGCGCCACCTCGGCTCCTTATATACCACTTCACAGTGGTTTACAGCCCTCCCTAAGTGGTTTATAGAGTCAGCCTATTGCCCCCAACAATCTGGGTCCTCATTTTACCCACCTCGGAAGGATGGAAGGCTGAGTCAACCTTGAGCCTGGTGAGATTTGAACTGCCAAACTGCAGGCAGTCGGCAGTCAGCAGAAGTAGCCTGCAATACTGCACTCTAACCGCTGAGCCACTGCAGTTATTAAGTGAATCACGTAGTCATTAAGGAAATTTAGCTTTCCCCGTTGAGTTTGCTTGTCGGAAGGTTGCAAAATATCAGTCAAATCACCTGGGATGTGGCAACCATTATGAATACTTGCCCGTTACCAAGCACCAGAATGTTGATCCCGAGGAATGCTTCAACAAGGACCGGTTACAAATCACTTTATTTAGGGTCATTTATTTAGGGCCATTATCATGTCAAAATGTTCATTTAAACCAATGCTTGTAAATCAGGGACTACCTGTACTCCACGAGAGGGCATGGATAAGACAGGAGGCATCAGGAGTTTTCAGATGTGGCAAAGATACCCTAAAACACCTGGAAGATTTAAATCTTATTTTGTCCCTGTAGGCTTCCAGAAATGCAAAGCAAATTTGCAGCTTTTCAGGGAGCTCAAAAGCAAAATTGGTTCTCCTCCAAGTCACCTTTCATTCCCACATTGTCTCTGGAGACAAAGCCCTCGGTGGATGATGGAGAATTAAGAATTTAAGTCACATCTCGAAAGCAGTAAGGAGTGCAGAATGTAGTCTCCTACAAATGGCCTCCCGACAGCTTGCTCACTTTTAACCTTGGATGGTTTATTGTTCACTTTGAAGTCTCTTGTTTCTTAGAGGACATGTTGGTGGCAATTGGGTTCAATGTAGTCTTTGTAAGCTCCCAAGAGAGAGCTTCGTTCTTCAAACCAGATTACTTTTGGTAGAGGGTGGCAGACACCTTGGGTAATTTTGTACCAAATCATGTCCTCTGTGGTTCAGTTCTGGATGCCATCGATGGGAAAAGCAGCAAGCTGGGAAGGTCCTTGATGCTCTCAGAGCTTGGTGGAACGGCTTGCCTTCAGAAGTTGTGGATGCTCCAATCACTGGAGGCTTTTAAAAAAAAGACTAGAGAGTCATTGGTCTGAAATGGTATAGGGCCGTGATGGCGAACCTATGGCATGCATGCCACAGGTGGCACGCGGAACCATATCTGAGAGCACGTGAGGCATTCCTGAAGCCTGGGGAGGGCAAAAAAACAGCCCAGCAGGCCTACTGGAAGTTCATTTCCGAACTTCCAGTAGGATCAATTGGGCCCATTTTTCACCATCCACAGGCTCCGGAGGCTTTCCTGAAGCCTGGGAAGGGCGAAAAATGGCCCAACGGGCCTACCGGAAGTCCGTAGGCTTCAGTGAGTCCTGCGCACATGCACAGGGGGGGGCAGTGCAGGGGGGGGGTTGTGCGCTCATGTGTGTGGGCACATGCCCACACCCGACCAAAAAAAGGTTCGCCATCACTGGTATAGGGTCTCCTGCTTGAGCAGGGAGTTGGACTAGATGACCTGCAAGGCACCTTCCAATTCTGTTATTCTGCCTCTCTTGCAGACGTTTCATTACCCAACTCGGTAACATCGTCAGTGCTCCAACAGCGTTGATGATTTCACCGAGGTACCTAGAAACTTCTGCAAGAAACCAACCAAGCTCAGAGACCACCAAGAACCCCACAGTTCAGCCCTGAGCTACCAATATTCTCTTCGTTCGTTAAAAAAAAAAGCTGGAAGTTGTTGCAGTTAAGCTAAATAAGGCCAGTATTGCTCATCGTTCATCGTAAAAATGGACGATAAATCATAGAAATTAGGACTGGGCAATGCTTGAGAAATGCGATTTCAAATCCAGAAAGCATCTTTGGCGTTTGAACGGGGTGCATGGCAGGGGTGGGATTCAGCCAGTTCGGACCGGTTTGGGGCAAACTGGATGCTAATTTTACATCTGGTTAGCCAAACTAGTAGTTGCAAGGACTGGCTGGCCCCGCCCTCCCCCCCCCCAGGGGTCTCCATGCGGCCCATTTTGGATGCCAGGGAAGTGCAGAGCCCGCGCGGAGGCTCCAGGAGGGCGAAAAACGGGCCTCCTGGAAGTTCCGGAAGTTGGGAAACAGGCCCGTTTCCGGCCACCAGAGGGCCTCCGGAGCCTGGGGTAGGCCGTTTTTGCCCTCCCAGAGGCTTGAGGAAGGCCTCCGGAGCCTGGGGATGGCGAAAATGCGCCCCCCCCCTGCAATGGTGCTGGAGACCAAGTAGGCCACGCCTACCCAGCAACCGGGCAGAGAACCGGTTGCTAAAATTTTTGAATCCCACCCCTGGTACATGGCTATTTTAAAGAACTGCAGACACTGCCATGTGCTCTGAAGAATGGAAGCAGAAACCCTGGGCAGCCCTAGCCAGAAATTAATGAAAGGAGAACAAAGGCTTCCAAGTTCTGTCCTCTTTATACATTGGGTTCTTCCAGTGGTAGGTTGGCGAGCAACTGACGATTTCCCAGAAATTCTCTGTGACAATTCTTTTCTTCTTTTTTTCCCCTTTTTTCTCAGGTTGTTAGCAGAGTGGCAGCGCAGCAGGGGTTTGACCTGGACCTTGGATATCGGTTACTAGCTGTTTGCGCAGCCAACAGGGACAAGTTCACACCAAAATCAGCTGGTAGGAGCAACTGGTGTTCTTTTCCAGACGTAGTTGGGTTTTTTTGTTTTTTGGCAGAGACAACCTTGACAAGCATAACAATGTGCTTTTGTGCGTCTCTGGGAAAACGGAGAGGATTTGGCTTTCTCTTACAGCGTTTCTCTTAAAAATACACTGGGACAAGAAAAAGGTATTTGGGTTGCCATCTCTGTTTTTCAAACGGTCTCAAGGAGTAAATAAACCTTTTAAAAAAAGAATCAATAGAGAACGAGCAATCCCAGAGAAATTTTGTCCCAGTGGTGATGATCATGGGGAACATTTACCCAGATGGTATACCGCGCATGTGTGCAGACATTCATTCGTTGATTGTTTTAATAATTCATTGATGCGTTCGTTCATTTATTTGTGCATACATGAATCAGCCAGGTCTATCTAGTGGTGTTTGAAAGCAACGCTCCGAGCCATTGCGGTATTTGCTTGTGTCTTTCTGACTTCCGTTGTAGATGATTTCTATTCTTAAAAGGTTGAAAGTGTTGCAGATATTGTGCCTTTCCATTTTTCAATTTTAAAAAAATGTTTTGGCAACCTAGTGTCCATGACAGATTTTAATATGCTAGCATCCTTTCAGTCCATTAGCAATAGCAATAGCACTTAGACTTATATATTGCTTTACAGTGCTTCACAGCCCTCTCTAAGCAGTTTACAGAATCAGCATGTTGCCCCTAAATATCTGGGTCCTCGTTTTACGGACCTCGGAAGGATGGAAGGCTGAGTCAATAGCAATAGCACTTAGACTTTTATACCACTTCACAGTGCTTTACAACCCTCTCTAAGTGGTTTACAGAGTCAGCCTATTGTTAAGATATTCATGAACTGGGAGAGCCATGTTAACAAGGTCAGCCAATGAGGATCGAACTGCTGGCAGTTGGCAGAATTAGCCTGCAATCCTGCATTCTAACCACTGCGCCACCACGGCTCCATTAAAAAGGATGTTGTGTTGGGTATAATACAATGCACTGGGTTAAACTAATTACTTAAATCACCTTCAGTGATGAATATATATTTTTCTTTTGAATGGGAACATGATGTTTATTTAAGCCTGTTGTTGTTGTTGTTGTTGTTGTTGTTGTTGTTTTTAACCCTTTAGTCAGACTCTTGACGACTTCATAAACAGGTGCTCTCCATGTTACCCTGTCAAACACAGCTTCTTTCAGTTGTTGGATGTTCAACTTTGCATTGGATTTGACATTATGAAGCCAGATTGTTCTTTGCTTGCCCCTTCTTCTTGTCCCACTAACCATTCCTAGCATCACAGACTTCTCCAATGAATTCGCACCCATGACATGGCCAAAGTAAATCAGATGTAGTCTTATGATTTTGGCTTCTAGTGGTGTGTCTGGTTTTATATGATTTAACCCCTCTCTGTTAGTTACTCTGGCTGAACAATAATATGTGCCTATTGTATATAATGATAATGGCGTAACACCATGAGGTTGTGTAGCCAATATTTGGTGCTGACCGTTGTGGATATATGTTTTAAACATGGAATGCCTACATGGGGCAAAGTGGAAATGTGGTTGTAAAATGGTTTGATTTCTAGGTAAAATTATAAACGAAGTTTGCCCCAGCTGTGTGAGGGTCCATAGTGGATATAGCAGCAATTGTTTACCGTATTTTTCAGAGTATAAGATGCACCGGAGTATAAGACGCACCTTAGTTTTGGGGGAGGAAAATAGGGGGGGAAATCTGCCTACCAGGTATTCATCTGGCTAGCGTCCTTAGTCTGGTCAGTTTCAGCACATTATTTTATCCCCTGGTTAGGACTTAAAAAACCTTCTTCTGAGAGAGTAACAATGAAAGAGCCTGCAAGCTGTAAGAGCTGGGAAGATCGTTAGCACCTGGTTAGGGCTGGAAAAAAACTTCTTTGGAGCAAGTAGAGCAATGAAAAAAACCCTGCAAAGACTTAGGGCTTGAAAAACCTTCTTCGGAGAGAGTAACAATGAAAGAGCATGCAAGGTAAGAGCTAGGAAGATCATTAGCACCTAGTTAGGGCTGGGAAAAAAGCTTCAAAAAATCTACATTCAGAGTATAAGACACACCCAAATTTTCAGCCATTTTTAGGGAGGAAAAAGGTGTGTCTTATACTCCAAAAAATACGGTATTTGTGTTTGACTTTCTGTTTAGTCTGCATATTGTAGTCCAGGATATCTTAAGTTCAGGAATTGCCTTTTAGTGCTTTAGATATAAATACAGAATAACAGAGCTGGAAGGGACCTTGGAGGTCTTCTAGTCCAACCCTCTGCCGAAGCAGAAGACCTTATACTATTCCGGACAAATGGCTGTTTAAAAGTCTTGCACAGAACTTGAGCACATGTTAACAGTGGCTAAACCTGCTGCTCTAGCCCCCTGTTAAAGCCAGTCTCTGCCCACCCCACTCCTCTATTTCAGCAATTGGTTATGGATCAAAAATGAAGCCGAGACATCTCTCAATCATGTTCTTTAATTAAATTAAAACAGTGAGGATGATGCCACTCTGGCGTGTTAGGAAGGCAAATAAGAACTAGCAATGAAGCACTACAGAAGCTTCTAGAATAATTTCCAATGGCCTGGGAGAAGAGCCATCAGGAGCAACCTTGTATTAGAGGACACAAGGAGCAGTTTATGCATTGTTGCAATCTTGAATCGATTGCATGATGCAAAATGGGTTCAACGTATTTTTATTATTATTTTGTTTGTTTGACACAACAGTCATTGTCTGAGTTCGTGGTAAATACTGGGTACGAGATGATAATGTCTTGGCTTGCATTGGAGCTGAATATTGGATCTAGATTGTCAAGCATAGGGAACCAGGATCCGAGATAGAGTTCAAAAGCACTTGAAAATTTATTTCACGCAACCTATACACAAGAAATCGATCTACTGCAGTGGTGGGTTTCAAATTTTTTTACTAGCGGTTCTGTGGGCGTGGCTTGGTGGGTGTGGTGTAGCTTGGTGGGCATGGCAGGGGAAGGATACTGTAAAATCTCCATTCCCACCTCACTCCAGGGGAAGGTTACTGCAAAATCCCCATTTCCTCCTGATCAGCTGGGACTCGGGAGGCAGAGAATAGATGGGGGCGGGGCCAGTCAGAGGTGGTATTTACCGGTTCTCCAAACTACTCAAAATTTCCGCTACCGGTTCTCCGGACTACTCAAAATTTCCGCTACCGGTTTTCCGAACTACTCAAAATTTCCGCTACCGGTTCTCCAGAACTGGTCAGAACCTGCTGAAACCCACCTCTGATCTACTAACAATCAAGGTGAATAAGATAAGAATCAACAGACAATCAATGGGGGCTGGACTTAGGTCTCTTTCAGACTTTCAGAGATTCGAGATTGATGATGCATTTGACCCCACCCTCAGTTTCAGCCTGGTCATCGCCTACATAAACTGAGACATAGCTGCAGTGCATCCAACTGGACTTAAGTTAGTGGTTGAGATCTATTCTATCCCCTCTGCATACATCTGGATCTAATCTTTACATACTACCAGTACTAGATCAGCTTGATTAACTTTTTGGGATCTTTTCTGAGTCTTTTAATATCCTGGCAAGGTAATCATTCATTCAACCCTAGTCATTTCCAAATATAAGATATAGTCCGTTCCTTTCATGTTGGGATGAGAATAAAATCTCATAGAGGCGATTTAGATCTTTTCTTGGAATTCAGACAGTTAGAAATAAAACCGAGATTAAAAGTCTAATAGAAAATATTTATTTCAGTACAAAAACAATAAATCCTGAATAATTACATTTTTGCTGAGAAACAAGACCATTCAGGTCAAGAGCCAAGTTAGAAGAATAATAATGGTGGTTTAGGAATGCACACATGCGCACTCATCATATCACGTGTTCTGCTTATATTGGAATGTATCATAATATGATAGGGGTGCATCACCCTGCATAGACATACAACTGACAATATTCACTATGTGACATTTCACCTGGGAAAATGTAAGATTATTCTGTGTGTTTTGGAATCACTTTGCTAGCTGTCCTGCCATCCACAGGCTCTGTGAGCAAATGATGTACTTATTTATTTTCGATGTGGCCTCTCATCTTAACACCCTAAATTAGCTACATACTGAGGACTCACAGGGCAATCTCAGTATACAGTAAATCAAAACACCCACAACAAAACAATCAGTTCAAGGCAGCTAATTATTATTAGAACAAGATAAAATCAACATCAAGCGATCTTAAAAAGGTCACAGTGATTAAGTCGCAGTAGAAATATGAGATTAAAATAAGAATAGAGAGACCGGGCTATCAAGAAGTTCTCTTCCAAGTACCGTATTTTTTGGAGTATAAGATGCACCTTAGTTTTGGGGAGGAAAATAGGGGGGGAAATCTACCTACCAGGTATTCATCTGGCTAGCGTCCTTAGTCTGGTCAGCTTCAGCACATTATTTTATCCCCTGGTTAGGGCTGAAAAAACCTTTTTCGGAGGGAGTAGCAATGAAAACAAGCCTGCAAAGACTTAGGGCTGGGAAAAAACTTCTTCAGAGGAAATAGCAATGAAAAAATCCTGCAAGCTGGGAAGATTGTTAGCACCTCCTTAGGGCTGAAAAAACCTTTTTCGGAGGGAGTAGCAATGAAAACAAGCCAGCAAGCCGGGAAGATCATTAGCACCTCGTTAGGGCTGGGGGGAAAAGCTTCGAAAAAGCTACATTCGGAGAATAAGACGCACCCAAATTTTCAGCCTCTTTTAGGGGAGAAAAAGGTGCGTCTTATACTCCGAAAAATACGGTAACTATCAGCTCAACATGTGTGAGCATTTCAAAGAAGTGTTTTGAGAATATCAGGTAATAATATAGAAGAAGCTGGGTGTTAAAAGGCTCAACAGGAACATTCTTATTATATACAGGTCCCTCTTCTCAAATTAGTTATCTGCAGTGGAGCATCTGCTTTTCAGTTGGGTGTATTCACAAATTCAATATTAAGTACCGACTGATTCAAATAAGTGCCGTATTTAAAATTGTTTAGCGGAAGGTATAAAATTAAAGAGCCTTTTGAATCAAGCTTGACTCCCGTGGATTCCAAGGACCCGTTCTTGTCAGCAGTACTGAAGTGAGATCGCCGTTGTTGCTTCTGATTATTATTCCTCCGTTTCAGATTCCTAGTCTACACAACAGCACTTGGATGTCCTAGAGGTCTCCCTTTTAAAGACTAACAAAGCCCAACCTGGGGTAGCTTCTAGGCCTAGAGGAGGTCATCCAGAATAGAAAACGTCTCTTATTGTGGCTGCCCTCTCCAAGTGGTTTACAGAGTCAGCCTCTTGCCCCCAACAATCTGGGTCCTCATTTTACCCACCTCGGAAGGATGGAAGGCTGAGTCAACCTTGAGCCTGGTGAGATTCGATCTGCCAAACTGCTCGCAGCTGGTGATCATTAGATGTAGCCTGCAGTGCTGCACTGTTAACCACTGCACCACCGTGGCTCATAAAGACAGACAGACAGAAACAGAAAGACAGACAGACAGACAGACAGACAGACAGACAGATAGATAGAAAGATAGAAAGATGTATATAGGTAGGTAGCAGGGGCGGGTTGCTCTCTTACCTTGCTACCGGTCTCTGCGCGCACATCGCCACGTTTGGTGCGCGCGCGTGCCCCCTTGTGTGATTTTGCTTTCGCACATGCGCGGAAGCAAAATATCGGCGAAATCTCGCGAGGGGATGCGCGCGTGCGTGTGCGATTTCGCCGAGATTTTGCTTATACGCAGAAGCAAAAAAGCCCAAAAATTTGGCACTGGTGCAGCCGCGCTCAAATAGCGCCATCTGCTGGCCACTACAGGTACTGTAGAGTGGACCGCACCAGTAGGAACCCACCACTGGATAGGTAGGTAGGTAGGTAGGTAGGTAGGTAGGTAGGTAGGTAGGTAGGTAGATGTGGATGGATGGATGGACAGACAGAAAGACATATAGGTAGGTAGGTAGGTGTGGTTGGTTGGATGGATGAATGGACGGACACAGGTAGATAGGTAGATAAATGTGGGTGGATGGATGGATAGATAGATTGATTGATTGATTGATTGATTGATTGATTGATTGATTGATTGATGATAGATAGATAGACAGACAGACAGACAGATTTGAAAAGGTGCAATCCTGAAATAAGTAATACATTTGTTTTTGTTCCTATTCTAGCCTGTCCATATGGTTTATGATTTTCATTCCTCATGTCTTCATTTTAAAACAAATTAAACACTTTTTTTGAGTCAAGCTCAAATGTCAATAATTTTATCTTATGGAAGCAAGTTTTTCTACTGGCTAATTGTTCTCACTGACTGGACGTTTCCCCTTAATTCTAGGTTGGATCTCTCTTCAATAAGTTTCCATCTGTTACGTCCTGTCTTGCCCTCAGGTGCTTTGGAGAACAGCTTGACTCCCTCTTCTTTGTGGCAGCCCCCTGAGATATTTGAACACTGCCATCTTGTCTCCCCTGATCCTTTTCTTCACTAGACTAGCCATATCCAGTTCCTGTAATCATTCTTCATATGTTTTAGCCTCCAGTCCCCTAATCATCTTGATTGCTCTTCCCTGCAGCCTTTCCAAAGTCTCAACAACTTTTTTGTATTGTGGTGTCCAAAACTGGACACATTATTCCAAGTATGATTTTACCAAGGCCTTATAAAATGCTAGTAATACTTCATGTGACCTTGGTACTATCCCTCTGTTGACAGAGGGATATGGTAGAACAGATCGGAGCTTGGTTTGTGTAAACATTTCCGAAGAAATAAATTTGTATGAAACTACAAAATTGGGGAATCGACACATATACATTTTCAATAGACGATAATATCTGTAATTCAGGGTTAGGCTGTGCAGTCCTTGGTGCTCTCTGAGTTTAGTGACAGAACAGAACAAGCTACTGTATAGAAACAGGGAGTAACACCCACTCTCCCCAGCACTGATGGTGTTGCTTAGACAGGTAGTGAAACGTTGCAAGCAAATAGCCAAGCTCAGACAGCATCAAGGACTCCACATAGGCATTTTCAATGGACTCTGGGTGGCATCTACTGGATTGCAAAGTTAAAATGTCTTGGAAGAATCAGCATGGAAGAATCATGATTCCCTCATAACGCCCAAAATGTGTTCCCCAATATTATGTCTAATACCCTGTTTCCCCGAAAATAAGACCCAACCGGAAAATAAGCCCTAGAATGATTTTTCAGGATGCTCGTAATATAAGCCCTACCCCCAAAATAAGCCTCAATTAAGATCGTCAGCCAGACGGATGCTATTAGTACTGTATTTCCCCCAAAATAAGACATAACTAGAAAATAAGCCCTAATGCATCTTTTGGAGCAATAAATAATATAAGGTCTTATTTTCGGGAAAACATGGTAGCTTCAGTGTACCCTTTAAATCAGTGTTTCCCAACCTTGGCAACTTGAAGATGTCTGGACTTCAACTCCCAGAATTCCCCAGCCAGCATTCGCTGGCTGGGGAATTCTGGGAGTTGAAGTCCAGACATCTTCAAGTTGCCAAGGTTGGGAAACACTGATTTAAATGCTATATAGAAATATCAGTATAATATAATCTCTTCCTTACTTCCTTTCTTTTGTTTGTTTGTTTTTCTTTTTAATTCCCTCCTGCTTACATTCTGGAAAAAGTTCAACATACCAGGCTCTTCTCGTGGGAAATTATTCTAAATATTGAATATTTGAACAAAAAGCTGCTTCCTCTGTGATTAGCTCTCCTAAGTCAAATTTGTCTTTATCGCTTCAAGTTTCATCGCTTTTCCATCATTAAAAACAAAAACAAAAATCTCCGTCTTGCACCTTATTATGTACGGTGCTCGCTGCGGAACCCATTTCGTTCAGATCAAACATGCATAAACACGTGTGAGCAAATACACACCCGGTTTGAAAAATGATTTTGCTGCTGGGCTAAAATGAGATCCTAGATATAAATTGTTAAAAGTTTGTCATCGTTTTTGCCTCTTGCTGGGAAATACAGAGACGGCCTCCTGGCTTTTAAATCCAAAGCAACAGTATATTTAAAAAAACCCAAAAGAGGTAGTCCTCGACTTACGACCACAAATGTCTGCTAAGTGAGACATTCGTTAAGTGAGATTTGTCCCGTTTTATGACCTTATTTTGCCACAATTGTTAAGTGAATCACTGCCGTTGTTAGGTTAGGTTGTTAAGTGAATCTGGCTTTCCCATTGACTCTGTCGGAAGGTCGTAAAAGGGGATCATGTGACCCCGGGACACTGCAACCATCATAAGTACACGCCAGTTGCCAAGCATCTGAATTTTGATCACGTGACCACGGGGATGCTGCAACGGTCGTAAGTGTGAAAAACAGTCCTAAGTCACATTTTTTCAGTGCAATTGTAACTTCGAACGGCTACTAAATGAATTGTCGTAAGTTAAGGACTGCCTATATTTTTTAAAAAAATAATTTTCTTCAAAATACTGCAAACTCGACTGTTTTCACCAATCAGTGCATCATTCTGTAAATGATTCACAGAGGGACTAATTTTTGAAAATGGGAGATCTGTGTCTAATCAAGAATTAGTAGAATATCCTCTTAAAGAGTTACAAATTCATGGCTCTTTTGAAAACAGGTTGTTCTCGCCTTACAGCTATTCGTTTTGTGACCGTTCATAGTTATAACGGTAGTGAGAAAAAAGTGACTTTTGACTGTTTTTCTCACTTATGACCGTTGCATCATCCCCGTGGTCACGTGGTCAAAATTCAGAAGACAACTGGCTCATATTTACGATGGTCACAGTGTTCCGAGATCATGCGATCATCCTCTTTTTGCGACCTTCTGACAAGCAAAGTGAATAGAATCAAGATCACGTGAATAGAATAGAATTAAATAGAATAAATAGAATAAAATAGAAACCTGAATTGAATCAAGATCACGTGAAGTGTTATTACCACTTTATAATGCCCTGGTAAGGCCACACTTGGAACACTGCATTCAGTTTTGGTCACCAGGATATAAAAAAGATGTTGAGACTCTAGAAAGAGAGCAGAGAAGAGCAGCAAAGATGATTAGGGGACTGGAGGCTAAAACATAGGAAGAACGGTTGCAGGAACTGGGTATGTCTAGTTTAATGAAAAGAAGGACTAGGGGAGACATGATAGCAGTCTTCCAATATCTCAGGGGCTGCCACAAAGAAGAGGAAGTCAACCTATTCCCCAAACCACCTGAGGGTCGAACAAGAAATAATGGGTGGAAACTAAACAGAGAGAAGCAAGTTAGAACTAAGGAGAAATTTCCTGACAGTTAGAACAATTAATCAGTGGAACAGCTTGCCTCCAGAAGTTGTGAATGCTCCAACACTGGAAGTTTTTAAGAAGATGTTGGATAACCATTTGTCTGAAGTGTTGTAGGGTTTCCTGCCTAAGCAGGGGGTTGGACTAGAAGACCTCCAAGTTCCCTTCCAACTCTGTCATTATTATTATTATGAAGTCAATGAGGAAGCCCGATTCACTTAACAACCATGTTACTAACTGAACAGCTGCAGTGATTCGCTTAACAACCGCAGCAAAAAAGGTCGTAAAATGGGGCAAAACTCATTTAACAAATGTCTCGCTTAGCAATAGGTGTTACGGGCTCAATTGTGGTCGTAAGTGGAGGTCTACCGGCGTGACTTTTTTCTCCTCTGTCTGCCTTTCTGTTCCTTAGAATCTGGAGAACGGTGTTTTCTGAAGTTTGTGAGAAAAAAGCAGTAGGAACCTTACAGCTTCCTATTTCTGACTCTTCAGGAGTTGCTCCACGAGAGTTAAGTGGAGGAAAGCTGAGCTTCACAGCATTATCATATCATTTTACGATTAATTCTTAACATCCCCATTAATTATCTCCCCGCCCTGTTACACGCTTTTGAGATTCTCTCTGCTTTCCTTCAATTTTGATTTGTTTTTTTTTTATAGCCTTTGTTCCATCTCCCTTCTCTTAACATCTGGTTTTCCTCTGA
Organism: Diadophis punctatus similis; assembly: GCA_023053685.1. Taxonomy (NCBI): domain Eukaryota; kingdom Metazoa; phylum Chordata; class Lepidosauria; order Squamata; family Dipsadidae; genus Diadophis; species Diadophis punctatus. The sequence continues at coordinate 938,462 of JALIGW010000017.1, forward strand.
TTCTCTACTAAGTGTTCTTCATATTATTTTTGCACCTTTGTTGCTTGTCGATAAGAATAAGGAACAATATAAAAAAAGGAAAGCTCTGATTTATTTAATCTGGAGGAAAGAAAATGGTAGAAGAAGAATTGGATCTTTACTATTGTGGTGGCTAATGATAATGAAAAGGGACACAATGGCTCAGTGGTTAAAGACGCTGAGCTTGTCACCTGGAAAGCTGGCAGCCGGGGTTTGAGACCCATGTGCTGCTCAACGGGCTGAGCTCCTGTTACTTGTTCCAGCTCATGCCCATCTAGCTGTTTGAAAGCATGCAAATGCAAATAGATAAATAGGTACCACTCAGGGGCGGGTTCCTCTTACCTGCCTACCGGTGCGCTACGTTCGCATCATCTTGTTTCCCGCGCACGCTCGCTATGTATGCGTGAGTTTTTGGCGATTTTTTTTGTTTTTGCACATGCGCAGAAGCAAAAAAATCGCTGAAATATTGCGCGCATGCATCCCCTCACAAGATTTTGCTTCCACACATGCGCAGGAAGCAAAAAAAGCCCAAAAATTCCAGAAAAAAGATGGTGCCGCACGATGGACCAGCGAAGACAGCACCGGAGCCATCGTGCGCAAATTGCGCAATCGGCGGCTCCCTACTGGAACAGCAGAATGGACCGCACCAGTAGGAACCCACCCCTGGTACCACTATGTTGGGAAAGTAACAGCATTCTGAGCGCCTTTGACATATATGATCTTGGAAGTGTCTTCGGACAACGTTGGCTCCTTCGGCCAAGAACCTGAGATGAACACTAGAGTTGGACACAACTGGACAGGGGAAACCTTTACCTTTAGTGATGATGATTGGACGGAATAGACCCGTGATGGCGAACCTATGGCACGCGTGCCCAAAGCGACAGGCGGAGCCATGTCGCTTGGCACGCGCACTGTCGCCCGTTCCTCTTCCGGGTTCCTGGCGTCCATGCGTGCCCGACGTTCAGCTGGCCTTTGTGCGAACGGCAGTGCCGGAATCTATCTTATCTATCTATCATCTGTCTGTCTGTCTGTCTGTCTGTCTGTCTGTCTGTCTGTCTGTCTGTCTGTCTATCTATCTATCTATCTATCTATCTATCTATCTATCTATCTATCTATCTATCTATCATCTTCAATCCTAATATTAGAGTAGTAAGAATTTAGAGCAGTAAGAAAGACAAGCACTCTAGAAGTCCACAGTTCTGTAAGTTTTCTTCTGTCATGCAATCTCAGGAAGGGATATTTATTATTTCAGCCGAAATTCCCCATCTTGACTTGGGAATTATGCTAACCAGTCCTGTAGGATTGTTCTAAGGGCTTTGAGACCAATGCATATGTAACATTTTGAAAGGTAAGAATGGTTGTAGGTGCTGCGTCTTCATTATTTTTTTTTGAAAACTCCTTTCATTTTTATTAATTATAATTAATACGAATACTGGTCATGGTAGATGTGGAGACGCCCTCTACAAGTGGGTCAAAATGCCATCCACTGAATTATGGCTGTGGGGCCGAAAACAAACTACCGTATTTTTTGCAGTATAAGACGCACCTTTTTCCTCCCTAAAAGTGGCTGAAAATTTGGGTGCGTCTTATACTCTGAATGTAGCTTTTTCGGAGCTTTTTTTCCAGCCCTAACTAGGTGCTAACTATCTTCCCAGCTCTTACCTTGCAGGCTTTTTCATTGTTACTCTCTCTGAAGAATGTTTTTCCAGCCCTAAGTCTTTGCAGGATTTTTTTCATTGCTCTACTTGCTCCAAAAAAGTTTTTTTCTAGCCCTAACCAGATGCTAATGATCTTCCCAGCTCTTACTGGCTTGCAGGCTCTTTCATTGTTACTCTCTCCAAAGAAGGTTTTTTCAGCCCTAAGTCTTTCAGGGTTTTTTCTCATTGCTCTACTTGCTCTGAATAAGTTTTTTTCTAGCCCTAACCAGGTGCTAACGATCTTCCCAGCTCTTACTGGCTTGCAGGCTCTTTCATTGTTACTCTCTCCGAATAAGGTTTTTTTAAGTCCTAACCAGGAGATAAAATAATGTGCTGAAGCTGACCAGACTAAGGACGTTAGCTAGATGAATACCTGGTAGGAAGATTTTTTCCTATTTTCCTCCCCAAAAACTAAGGTGCGTCTTATACTCCAGTGCGTCTTATACTCCGAAAAATACGGTATCCAACATAGAGTGTCAAAATAGAGCCTATAGGACAATGATGGCGAACCTTTTTTGGTTCGCGTGCCAAAAGGGGGGGGAATGCGGGGGATCACGTGTGTGCGTGCCCACACTCATAATTCCATGCACCCCCGCACATGCACGCATGACCCCCCTGCTCCCAGCATGCAATGGCACGCCCATTTTTCGCTCTCCCCAGGCTCCAGGGCCTTTCTAGGAGCCTGGGGAGGGCGAAAACGGCCTTCCCCACCCCCTCTGGAGGCCTGTTTCCCGACTCCCAGTGGGCCCAGAAGGCCCGAAAATCAGCCAGCTGGTGCACACATGCACGCCGGACCTGAGCTCGCGTGCCCACCGATATGGCTCCGCGTGCCACTTGTGGCACCCGTGCCATAGGTTCGCCATCACGGCTATAGGACTTTGCTTATTTCCTGGTTGTGACAAACGAAGCAATTTTTTTATCAAAACTCTAGACATTCATTTATGCTATTTAATATGTTATATTTTTATCTCCTGCGTTTTTATCGCAATACGATGTGAATATGCTGTACAATAAATAATAATAATAATACAAATAAAAAGATTTTTTTAAAAAAATAATGACTAGGGTCCCTGCCAAATTCTATTCCAACCCAAAGGAAGTTGCTTTATTCACAGTAGTAAAATACTCTCATATTAAAGGACCCTACTTTCTATCGAATTGCTTCCGGGAATTGAAACACCTTTCCTATATTGGTAGAACCATGGTTCTTTTCCCAGCAAACGCAGTTGCAATTTTAGAAATAATTTCCTCCTAGGGAAGAAGTGTAAGGTTTTTTGTTTTTTGTTGTTGGGTTTTTTTTTTTTTAAGATCAAAAGTTTTATTATGTAGCCTTCAGCATCATAGAAACGGAGGGAGGGCAGATGTAGGAGGAAAATGAACCTAGTCATTTAAACAAGAAACGTTTACATCAATTTGACTTTTCTCTGATTCTTCTTTTAATATCGCATCAATAAATGAAGAGAACATTCCTCAGCTTGAGCTTATTAAAGAAGGGTTGGCATTTTCTTTCCTAGTCAAAGGAGAGATGGAAAGGGCAGTATGAGTTCCTCCTTATGTTTCCCAGTCTAAGATATCATCTCGAAAGCCTTCTATATTAACTGGGGCTGATTGTTAAGCTCTGAAGCCTGGACTTCTCCCTAAATAACACTGCAGATTGGCCCTTGTGTCCCAGCCTGGGTAGAGAGCTCTACAAAACATAGAACACAGAATCATAAGGCTGGAAGAAACCTTTAAGAGCCGTTGAGGCCACTTGGAGGTTTATCTGTGTCCTCAGGGTCGTAGGCTTTTAGCCATGCACTTTGGGATGTGCACCCTTCGAATGGTGTGGGAGTGTGAACAGATTTCCCCCCAAAATGCAGATTACAGGAACCATTTGCACTACTCAGGTGATCCTGAGGACACAGATAAACCTCCAAGTGGCCTCAATGACTCTCTAAAAGGATGCAAATGACCAGCTGTCTGCAAGGAGTATAAATCCTTCCATTCCCCACCATCCAGTCAGAGCTGAAGAAGCTTCTTGGATGAGAAGCGAAACGTCTTCAAAGAAAAGAAACAAGAAAAGTCCAGTTGCCTCCTGAAAAAGCACCTTCGGGACAACCATGACCTGGATGACTGAGAATCTCCCCAGACGTCTACGATGGCTGATTTGTCAGTCAAGAAACAAAAACAGACACTTAGCTTTGAACAATATCTGTTGAGGAATGCCTATAAAACTCATTTCAGTGTTGTGATCTACTAACAGAATACATTTGTCAACTTACGGAAAGTCGAATCTTGCTGGGGAAAAAGTAGCCATGCAAAATCAGAGTTGTCTTACTAACAGTTACTAATTCTTTGACAGTATCCACACGCATGTTGGTAGCGGTGATTCAAGAGGAACTATTTATTTTTACTTTCAACAGCTTTCGATAACCTTTCCCACCAAAGACCCGGAACAAATCCATAACAAACCCAAATTATCCATATTATTTTTGTGGAGCAACAACTAGTCAAATCTGGTAGATGGGTTCATTGGTTTTTCTATTTCTGTTTGAGATGTGTGGCTATACTGATTGATTGATTGATTGATTGATTGATTGATTGATTGATTGATTAGCACTTAAACATGAAAAAATTATGGAACTGTTGGAAATCATAAACATGGCCCTCGTTGGATACATATATATGCTTTTCATAATCTTCTGTAATGGAAAATCCAAAGTTAAATCTGCACAGTCTTGCAGTGAGAGTAAATGCTGACATAGAGCCTTGAGTACTTTTTCTGACAGAACACTCGTCTTTAATTGCCTTGTCGTTTTGCTCATCTAGCATTAGACATTTGCCCTTGAAAACAGCTCTTGAAGCAAAAGAGTAGCCAGAATAGTCAATTTAGCAAGGTTCCTGTCTCTGCCCTAGCTTCTGCAGGCAGACAGCCTGGAGCATGGAGTTATTATCGGCAAAAAAAAAAGGTATATGAATAATTACTAAAGAGAGGAGACTGAGTTAATTGCAGTTTTAATCTTGTTCTCGTAAATTCTGCGTTTGGAGAGGGGGGAGATGGTGTTTGGAGGAGACTGTGAAAGCTTTTTGGAAAGTATACTTTTGAATTCACCGCTGGTCCAACTTTAGGATTTTTAGCAAAGGCTTTTCAGAACAGATCAGGGGTCCCCAAACTTGGCAACTTTGGTGGCTGAAGTATTTTCAGTTTCAGCTTCAGGATCTGTCCTTCCAAAGAACAGTCAGGGTTGATTATTGCATGTGAAAGCGGTACTGATTTCCAAAACTTGATGAAAAACTCTTTTTAGTAGCAAACGGGTAGCTGAATGGAGTCCCAACAAAATTAGGAGCTTCAGACAAACGGCTTCCTCAATATTACCACATTTTTTTCAGACTATAAGACGCACTGGAGTATAAGACGCACCTAGATTTCTAAGAGGAAAACATGAAAAAAAATAGGTTTTGGCCTCCGCACGTCCGGTTTTTGCCCTTCCCAGCTCCCAGGAGCACTGTGCAGGCCTCCCAAACCCTTCAATGCATCCTGTTTGTGGCCTCCTGAACCCCCCCCCCCACATCCCATTTTTGCCCTCCCCAGCCCCCAGGAACACTCTGCAGGCCTCCCAAACCCATCATGCATCCTGTTTTTGCCAAACTTGCTTGTTCCAGTGCTTAATTGTTCTCACTGTCAGGAAATTTCTCCTTAGTTCTAGGTTGGTTCTCTCCTTGAATAGTTTCCACCCATTGCTTCTTGTTCTGCCCTCAGATGCTTTGGAGAATAGGTTGACCCCCTGTTCTTTGTGGCAGTCCCTGAGATATTGTTACACTACTATCATGTCACCCCTAGTCCTTCTTTTCACTAGAGTAGCCATGCCCAATTCCTGAATCCGTTCTTCATATTTTTTTAGCCTCCAGTCCCTAATCATCTTTATTGCTCTTCTCTGCACTCTTTCCAGAGTCTCAATGTCTTTTTTAGATTGTGGTAACCAAAACTGGGTCCCATATTCATAGTGTGGTCTTACCAAAGCCTTATAAAGCAGCACAGCACTAATACTTCACATGATCTTGAGTCTATCCCTCTGTTAATGCAGCCTAGGATTGCATTGGTCTGTAGTACAAACTATGTTTGTTTCAGTTTACACATATTAAACGCGATAAAAGAAACACTCTGGATAATCAGATTTGGTTACGGAGTGCAATGTTAAGTAGAAAGGAACATAGCTATAATTCCCGGTTTTCTTGGAAATAAAAAGTCCAGTTGTTCAAGTCAAAACACTTTCAATATTGTTCACACAAAGGTGAGCGGATACCCTAAAGCTGTGATGGTGAACCTATGGCACACGTGGACAGGTGGCACCCAGAGCCCTCTCTGCGTGCACGCGAGCCGTTGCCCTGCTCAGCTTCACTGCGCATGTGTGTGCCCCTCCCGCAGGCCAGCTGATTTTTGGATATCTGCCGCGCATGCACGGAGGTCGAGGCGCATGCATGAGATGCGTGCGCATGCACGGGGGTGGGGGGAGCCCGGGGGTGCGGCGCGCCCTATCCCCACAGCCCGTTTTTGGTCCCAGGAGGCTGCAGGCAGGCCTGCTAGGCCCAAAACGGGGCGGGGGTGTCGTGCGCGCATGTGCGGGGGGGTAGCACAGGGGGGTTGCACGTGCATGCACAGGGGGTCACATGCGCATTGCATTATGGGTGCCGGCACACACGTGCGCGTGTTGTCGCATGCTCGCATACTTTCGGCATGCAACGGGAAAAGGGTTAGCCATCACTGCCCTAATGTATGGTGTGAGATGGATTGGGCTTTGTTTGCACAAGTTTATTAAGCTGACGTGGGCAACATTGGGTCACTATTAGAGCTCATGCTTGCCCTTGCAAAGGCCGAAATGAATTCTGAGAGGGCTCCTGCTCTGGTTGTGCTTTGCACACACTGTAGTTGAGAAAACTATCAGAACTTTGCCTGAATGAGCCAGTCACAGTTTTCAGCAATTGCTGCTCTAAACAGAAAGTATTGATCCAAAACGAACGTGCAATGAATTATGCAGAACTAAGCAAGCTCATCTTTCTTGTGAAAAATAGGATTTTAACTTACATTTTAAAAAAAATTTCGGCGAACAGATTTTATCTTCTCTGCTTGCAATCTGCGCTGTTGATAAACATTTCACAATTAAAAGTGTGTGTGGGGGGGGATTGCCAACTGTAACCCCAATAAAGTACAGGTAGTCTTCCACTTATGACCATAATTGAGCCCAAAATGTGTGTTGCTAAGTTAGAAATTTGTTTAGTATGTGTTGCTTCCTTTTATGACTTTTCTTGCTATATTTGTTAAGTGAATCGTGGCAGTTGTTCAGTTAATAATATGGTTGAATCTGGCTTCTCCATTGACTTTGCTTATCAAAAGGTCCAAAAGAGGATCATGTGACCCCGGGACATGGCAACCGTCATAAATGTGAGTCAGTTGTCAAGCATTTGAATTTTGATCACGTGACCATGGGGATGCTGCAGTGGTCATAAGTTTGAAAAATTGTCATAGATCACTATTTTCAGTGCTGTTGTAACTTCGAATGGTCACTAAATGAATGGTTATAAATTGAGGACTACCTGTGCCTTAATCTCTTACAGCAGGGATTACTAAATCTTTTGCCACCACACCTCCCTTTAGTGTAATCTTAGTGTACACACCTCATCTAAAAATCCAAACTTAATGCAAATGAGCAATGAAAATAGCAATAGCCCTTAGACTTATATACTGCTTCATAGTGCTTTACAGCCCTTTCTAAACAGTTTACAGAGTCAGCAAATTGGTCCCAACAATCTGGGTCCTCATTTTACCGACCTCGGAAGGATGGAAGGCTGAGTAAAGCTTCAGCTGGTCAGGATCAAACTGCTGGCAGTCGGCAAAATTAGCCTGCAATACTGCATTCTGAGCACTGTGCCACGATAGATAGATGATAGATAGATAGATAGGTAGATAGGTAGATAGATAGATTTGATTGATTGATTGATTGATTGATTGATTGATTGATTAGGTAGATTAGATTAGATAGATAGATAGATAGATAGATATAGATAGATAGATAGATAGATAGATAGATAGATAGATAGATAGATAGATAGATAATTGGATGGATGGATGGACAGATATGGATGCATGGATGAATAGATGCATCGATGGATGGATGCATGGATAATGGATCATTGATACATGATAGATACATGATAGATAGCAATAGCACTTATACACTGCTTCACAGTGCTTTACAGCCCTCTCTAAGCAGTTTACAGAGTCAGCCTATTGCCCCCCAACAATCTGGGTCCTCATTTTGCTGACCTCGGAAGGATGGAAGGCTGAGTCAACCTTGAGCCTGTCAGGATCGAACTGCTGGCAATCGGCAGAATTAGCCTGCAGTGCTGCATTCTAATCATTGCACCATCAAATGGTACAATGGCTTTTAAAAAAAAATTGTAATGATGTACAACTAGAAGGTTCTTCCCACTTCCTTCGGATTCTATCTGCACCAGCCCCAAGGTTGTCCCTTGAGCTCCTGTTTTGGGTGGGCTCAAATCAATGTATTAAAAAAAGGCAGGTGATTCCTTGAAAAATATTAAAACTGAGAGATTTGAAACTCTTCTTTCAGATGGCAAATGTGTGCTGCATGTCTGGCCTTATTTTCCTCTTCTGCATCAGAGCAACTTAGCAGAAGTCTTCTGAAGAGTTTTCCATGTGCAAATTGGAAGATTCCTTATTCTCTTTTAAACATTTGTTTTTCTACTGAGAGATGCTTTTCTGTGACGTTAAGAGTTGTTAACCTAATCTTGCGAAGCTTCTTCTCCAATATTATTGTATTGCAAACTAGGGCATATAAAACCTTTGCTAGACCAATTCTTGAATACAGCTCATCTGTCTGGAACCCGCACTGCATGTCAGACATTAATACAATTGAGAGAGTCCAGAGATATTTCACGAGAAAAATCCTCCACTCCTCTGTTCGCAACAGAATACCTTATGCCACCAGCTTGAAATTTGGGCTTAGACAACTTAGAACTATCATGCCTTCGGTCTGAGCTAAGCGTAGTTCATAAAATTATCTGCTACAATATCCTGCCTGTCAATGACTACTTCAGCTTCAACCACAACAATACACGAACACACAATAGATACAAACTCCAAGTGAACCGCTCCAAACTCGATTGAAGAAAATACGACTTCAGCAACAGAGTGGTCAGTGCCTGGAATGCACTACTTGACTCTGTGGTTTCTTCCCCAAACCCCCAAAACTTTAACCTTAGACTGTCTACTGTTGACCTCACCCCATTCCTAAGAGGTCTGTAAGGGGGCGTGCATAAGTGCACCAATGTGCCTACCGTCCCTGTCCTACTGTCCCCATTTATTCGTATCTATTTCCTGTATTCATAATCACGTTTATACTTATATCTGTTATCTTATACATGCTTGACAAATAAATAAATAAATAAATAAATAAATAAATAAATAAATAAATAAATAAATAAATAAATAAATAAATAAATAAATAAATAAATATTTGACACTACACAGCCACTGCTGAAGTTTAAATCTAACAATCTGTGGAAACACCTGGGAATTTGACCCGGAAAAGTGGGGACTTCCTTTATGATTAATTGCTGTCAGTGATAAACCACGGTAGTTCAAAATGCAATATGCTGTGAAGTAGGTTTTAATCCAGTTAGATATGCTGCCAGATTCTTCTGACAACGGTGACTAAAATGTCATCAGAGAAGCTGGTATTTGGAGAAGCAACATGGGATTAGAAACCTACTGTAGATTTCTCAGCGGAAAAGCAAGTACATTATTTCTAGGTAGGCAGTTGAAGTCCACTTCAAAAGGATAAGAGAGAGGGGTTGGGATATCCTTAAAGAGATTTAAACATGAAGTCCAAAAGTCTTTTTCGCAGGAGATGGAAACAATGGCGCAAACATCAAGGGGAAATACGTTAAATCAAAAGCCCGTGGTATAAATATTAAAGTGGGATGTCAGAATTTGGATCTGCAAGTAACAGATCTGGTAGATAAAAGTAATGATAAACAGCACAAGATTATCAGAAGGACTTGAGTAGGCGAAATCCTAATAGAAGGGTATTTGTATGTTCTATGAGAAATCCCAGGTCTAATCCAGGTTATTGGCCAACTTTAGAGGGTTGGCCAAATTTTATCATGGAAAGTAGAAGGCCACACTCAGATCTTCGGGAAAGCATTGTTTCTGACATTTCTTGCATTCAGTTCCTGGATTTTCCCATGCTGCATGAAGGGTAGAAGTGTTGTACAGCCTCAAAGCCAGAGATACCAATGCAGAATAACAGAAATGGAAGGGACCTTGGAGGTATTCAGGTCCAATCCCCTGCTCAAGTAGGACACTCTATACAAGGGGTTTCCAAGCTGGCTGGCTGAGGAATTCTAGAAGTTGAAGTCCACAAGTCTTAAAGTTCCCAAGGTTGGACACCCCTGCCCTATACCATTCCAGGCAAACGGCTGTCCAATCTCTTCTTAGAAGCTTCCAGTGATGGAGCACCCACAATTTCTGAAGGCAAGCTGTTCCACTAGTTAATTGTTCTAACTGTCAGGAAAGTTATCCTTTGTTCTAGGTTGCTTCTTTCCTTGATTAGTTTCCATCCATTGTGTCTTCTCCATTTCATACAAGGGGTTCTCCAACCTCTTAAAAACCTCTAGTGTTGGAGCACCTACAAGCTCTGAAGGCAAGCTGTTCCACTGGTTAATTGTTCTCACTGTCAGGAGAGTTCTCCTTAGTTCTAGGTTGCTTCTCTCCTTGATTAGTTTCCATCCGTTGCTTCTTGTTCTGCCTTCAGGTTCTTTGGAGAATAGATGGACCCCCCTCTTCTTTGTGGAAGCCCCTAAGATATTGGAACACATAAAGCTATATTGGAAAGTAAGGTCAAACAAAGCATTTGGTAACATTAGTATCTGTCTTTCCAAAGAACAGGGTTGATTATTGCATGTGAAGCTGTACTGTACTGATTTCCAGGTAATGGCCCTTATTTTGGATGTTAGGACCACTCTTTTTCTAATTATCATAAAGCTGTGTGATCTATCCATCTATCCATCCTCTATCTATTTATCATAGAATTCTTTATTATCTATCTATCCATCCATCCATCCATCCATCCATCCATCCATCCATCCATCCATCCATCTATCTATCTATCTATCTATCTATCTATCTATCTATCTACTGTATCTATCTATCTACTGTATCTCTCTCTCTCTCTCTCTCTCTCTCTCTCTCTCTCTCTCTCTCTCTCTCTCTCTCTCTCTCTCTCTCTCTCTCTCTCTCTCTCTCTCTCTCACACACACACACACACACACACACACATACTGCCCACTCCCCAGATAATTTCACACAGGATACAATCCATAAAAACAAGATAATACAACAGATCAACAAATAATAGTCACAATTATCGGACAGGTATTGGTAAGCTTAGTGGAGTTATTTTTTAAAGCTATGTGTGAATATTTAGAACTTGTTAATACCTATATTAGAGACCAGCAGGAGGAGTCATAACTGGATTCTTGACGGAAAGGTAGGGGCGAAAAGAAATTTAACAGTGGGAAACCACTTCAGACCCATTGCTAAGATGAAAGTAAAAGGAGATCTCTGTGAAGTCAGTAAGAACTTGACTTGAAAGCGATAACTTCAAAGCAAAGGATGAATGAATTGAAGCCACAATAATGTAATGAATAAGTGATGTGCTTTGTGTCAGTTTACACCTCTGGGTATGACAATCTCAAGGTCAAGAGTTAGTTTAAGACATTGCCTCATTCTGAACTTACTGTAGGTTTCTAATGCAAATCAGATTTGTTCCTGAAATGAGACTAGCAATTTTAGGGGCATTAAATTGTTCGTATCAGACTCTATGTACAGTCTATTTTAATCAATTCATTTTGGCCAGGCTATCCAGATTCTACATGGGAAATGAACTGAATTCAGTGACCCATTGAACCTGTGAGGGATGAGTAACTGCATTAAGCTAATATTTGTTCTGACAGCACCAAAGGTAAATTGAACTTTACAGAGCACTAGATGCCATCCTAATGATCCAAATTCATCCCTCACCAGCTCTCTGTCTTCTCTGAGAGTTTAAACTCTTATTTGTACATATTAAAGGGTTGGAATTCCAACATGGAATGGAATCTGGGGTCATGTTTTAGACACTGTGCTTATTATTTTCCCAGAAGATGGGAGTGGTGGGGTTATCAAGGTAATGAGAATCCAATCAAAGATTTTCTGAATTTGATTGCTGTATAATTCCATGCTTTTTTCAGGCGTGAAAGACTATTGATCCTTTCCTGTTTGTGTGCCTTCAAGAACAATGTCAAAAGAAATGTCTCCTTTAAATGAAGCACATCTTAATTTCGTGAATACCTCCATGTGATTTTCTTAGCAGTGGTCTTCCAGGATGTGTTATCAACTTCCCAGTTTAGTTTATGATTCATAGCTTCCTGCTCTTCTCCCATCTAAGCACTAACCAGGTCATCGCTGTTTAGTTTCCTTGACCTCACCTTGAGTTAATGAGATGCTTCCATGTTGCTAGCTAATAATAGTACAGAACAGAATATAGAATAGAATGGAATAGAATGGAATAGAATAGAATAGAATAGAATAGAATAGAATAGAATAGAATAGAATAGAGTAGGTACCTTCTTTCATGCGTGGTGGTTGTGTCCCGAAGCAAAGGGCTATTGGAAAAAGGTGCATGCTTGGTTACAAGAAATTACAGAGAGAACAATGGAATACACCCCAGAATTTTTCCTGCTGGGGATAATGAAAAAACAACATCCAAAAAACATACAATATTTAATACTACACATTACAACTGCAGCAAGAATAACATATGCACAATACTGGAAAGATAATCAAACCCCACCAGAAAACATACTAATGGACAAAATATATAGAGGTGCTGAAATGGATACGCTGACTATTCAACTTAAAGGACAATGCAACTCAGAATAGAATAGAATAGAATAGAATAGAATAGAATAGAATAGAATAGAATAGAATAGAATAGAATAGAATAGAATAGAATAGATCCTTTATTGATTTAGTCATTTGACCATATCAAAAATATGGTTCTAGAAGAATGAAATAGGCAGATCCTGAATTGCCACTGCTTCTCGTTTAAAGAATTAACCCATATAAACCAGAGTAAACAATTGAATTTTTCCCAAGGGCTCTAAGTGATGAATACAGTCAGATTAACAGTCAGCTGCAGCCCAACCTAATTTTCAGATACCAACCAGCCTCCTTTTCTTCTCCCTGCCCAAATCATCTGCCCAGAGGAATGTCCCTTTTTCCCGTGCAGGTGGCCCCTATCCCCTCCCCTTCCTTTCTTAGGAGGGGGGATGCCCAGCCTTCAGGCTGGAAGACCCCCCCAACAGCATCTGCGCCTTCTGCAAAAAGCAGAACCTCCCTCCCTCGTCTGGGCGCTGAACTTAACATGACGACTTTGATGGATTTAGTCAACGGTATCTCTGAAGGGTGGGTGCGGGAGATCCTGTCCGCCAACGGTGTCTCAAACAGGAGTCTTTTTGACCAGGAGGACCCCTGTAACGGGCTGCTAGGCACGCTCAAACAAGTGTGGCTTCCAGTGAATTGATCACGGAGGGTTCTCTCTGCTCTTTGGCTGAGTCCTGGGGAGCCAGCTCTTTGTCCCAATCTTCCAAGCATCCCACCCCCACTCCTGGCAAGTTTGAAATGTGAGATGCCTGGGTTTCCTTTCCTCCTTCTCTCTCTCTCTCTCTCTCTCTCTCTCTCTCTCTCTCTCTCTCTCTCTCTCTCTCTCTCTCTCTCTCTCTCTCTCTCTCTCTCTCTCTCTCTCTCTCTCTCTCTCTCTCTCTGCCTCTCTCCCTCCCTCCCTTTTTGGCAAAGGGACTGTGTCGGCTTGTCTTGCGCGTGTATCTATGTTGGCGAGAGGGTCTTGTGCATTGAAACGCCCGCGTAAGTGATGGATAGAATGGGCGAGGACCAGAGCAGGCTGTTAGACACTCCAGAAAGAAAGCATCCCTGCCAGGAACATGCAGCAGAGGTGAGGCTTTTTTCGAGGGTTTGGTGGGCTGGTTGGGATCCCCCACCCTCCTTGTGGGTGGGTGGGGTGGGGGGCTGAGTGCAGGAGCCTCCCTCCCTGCTCCCAAACCCACTGCCCAGCCCTGCTCGGCAGAGCTTAGCCAGTGCCCCCCTTGCTCCTTTCAGGTCTGTCCGCGCGCAGACGTGTGAAGTTGGCAAGCCGAAGCCGATTCTCTTTTCATTGTCTCTGGAGGGAGTTGTTGCTGGAGACACAAATCACCGCTTGGCAAGTACAGCGGGAGCCCATTAGCAAGGCTCCATCTGTGATTGGTTTCGCCTGGAAACCGGGAGACAAGCAATGCATAATTGATGTGTGTGTGTGTGATGAGTGTGTGTGTGTGTGTGTGTGTGCTGGACAGGGGAAGAAGAAGAAGGGGGGGAAAGAAAGCCATTGAGCAGCAGCGAGCAAGATGCCCATCCTTCAGGGGGAAGTCAGCCCAGGCTTGCAAATAGCTCCAAGCTGCTTGGTCCTGAGATTAAGGTAGCCCATATTTTTCTTTGTTCTGGACCACATGATTGCTGTTCTAAGTCTTTCCAGCCATATGGGCCTGGCTCTTCCCCCCCCCCCCTTCCTCCTCCTCCTCCTCCTTGCCCAAGAAGAAAAGGGAGGGAGAAAACTCAGCCCTCCCTTCCCACATGCAAAAGCCGGTTAGGTTTTGAATGAAAAATAACTTGTGGGTAAGTTGCTGTCTTCAGAGGTGGAAGTGGGGGAGGAAAGAAGGCATGTGGGGCGTTTCAGGGTGTGCGTGCTCGGTCTAGCCACTCTGAGGGTGATGTGTGTGTGTGTGCAGGGGGGGCAAGTGTGCGCACGTGCGTGACACAGGAGAGAAGGAGGGAGGGAGGGAAAGCATTGTGGGTAGAAGTGTGTCAGATGCCGAAGAAGGAAGGGAAGAACATCACTTGTCTTGCAAGCTGCAAGCCGACCGTTTTATAGAGGATGCTTGTTGGGTGGTTGTCGCTGTTGTGATTAAAATACACCTGGGGTTGTCTTGGAGTTCTGGTTGCTACCCAGTGGTCGTCTTCACTGGGGTGATTTTGATCGTCTTCACTGGGGCGATTTTGATCCGGTAAAAACCAGACCTCGGACAAAATGTGTTTTTTCTTGTCCTTGATTTATTGGGTTTGTAACCATGGTGAAGAGAATCTGGGGAAGGGAAAACGGGGCCTTTTGTCTGGCGCATCAGCAGGTTTTGCAACAGCCCTAACTAAATTGCTCCGTTTTCTCTCCCATCATCGAGCCTCCGGAGCATTTAACCCCTGCTGTTATGCTTCAACATTATAAGAGGAGATCATTCTGAAAATTAATCTGTGGTTTTGCCTGCCAGACCTTGGGAGAACACCTACCATGGTACATTCTTGAAGCATTGAGGATTTGTGCCCAGAGATCATATCGGTGCCATTTCAAACCTCAATGTAGGTTAGATTTCTCGCTGTCTTTCCCGATCCCAAATTGTTCCTGATCAGTTATGATCTGATTATGACATGGTTGACTCCTAAAGACTTAGATGTACAAGGAAACCTTGATCTGCAATTAGCTGAAGCAATTATCCTTTCTACTTTGACCACAACTATTCCTGTTGTCCTTCTTTTTGAGAAGACTTTTGGACAATGATTTGTCTGAAAGGGGATATGGGTCTCCTGCTGGAGCAGGGGGTTAGACTAGAAGACCTCTGAGGTGCCTTCCAACTCTTGCTATTCTGTTCTTCTTGTGCTTCTGACTTTAAGTATGGGGAGAAGGGACATGAGGAATAGATTGCAGCAGGCTAAAGAAATTGATCGTGGCTTAAGAGGGTGTATCTATCTATCTATCTATCTATCTATCTATCTATCTATCTATCTATCTATCTATACACACACACAAGCTTTCAACTTAAGAGGGTGTGTGTATGTATGTATGTATGTATATGTATGTATATGTATGTGTATATATATATATATATATATATATATATATATATATATATATATATATATATATATATATATATATATATATATATATATATATATATATATATATATATATATAAACAAGCTTTCAACTTCCGAAGTAGGGAAATAGAAATCCAGATGGACCGTTGGATTGTAAACTCTGCCACTGTTTGGATCCGTGCACCACCAGGATGATGTCACCATCCTCAAGCGAGGTGGAGTTACAGTCCAGGTAGCATGTGTCAATTTTCTGCATGAAGGAAGCGTGGCCAGGAGGTGGCCAAATAGAGGAGTGGGTTTGCTTCGTAGTCCTTTCCAAAGTTTTGTGGAAAGCAAATTGCAACAAGCCCAGCACAATATTCGGTTCTGTTGGCAGCCCGGTCCAAAATTGGCTGGCTGAGACTCTTTGCCCAGCTTGGCTGGAATTGAATTTCAGATATAAGAAATGAAAAGGAAGAGGGAGGAGTCAATAATCAAGAAATGAAGGTTTATTGAATGCAACAAATGTTTTGGTAAACAATGTGACAGTAACAGGTGGTCCTTCCTCCCTCCCTCCCTCCCGCTTTCCTTTCTTCCGAGTAGTTTCCTCCCTCCCTCCCTCTCTCTTTCCTTTCTTCCATGTAGTTTCCTTCCTTCCTTCCTCCGCCCCTCCCTCCATCTCTCCTGCTTTCCTTTCTTCCGAGTAGTTTCCTCCCTCCCTCCCTCTCTCTTTCCTTTCTTCCATGTAGTTTCCTTCCTTCCTTCCTCCGCCCTTCCCTCCATCTCTCCCGCTTTCCTTTCTTCCATCCAATTTCGTTTCCTTCTTTCCTTCCTTCCTTCCTTCCTTCCTTCCAGTTTCCTCCCTTCCTCCCTCCTTTCCTTCCCTCCCTCCCTCCCTCCCACTTTCCTTTCTTCCATCCAGTTTCCTCCCTCCCTCCCTCCCTCTTAAAATTTCAAAAGTTCCTGTCCATTGCTTTCCCCTGATGGATCTCTCCCTCCCTCCCTCCCTCCCTCCCTCCCTCTCTCTCTCTCTCTCTCTCTCTCTCTCTCTCTCTCTCTCTCTCTCTCTCTCTCTCTCTCTCTCTCTCTCTCCCTCTCCCTCTCTCTCTCTCCCTCTCTCTCTCCCTCTCTCTCTCTCTTTTTGTAATGAGCTAAACGAACCTCGTAACAGACAAAACTGAATTCAGACAAGCATGTAAGCGTTGTGTTTGGTTCAAGTGATACAAGTAGTCCTCCACTTACAACAGTTCATTTAGTAACCGTTCAAAGTTACAATGGCACTATTCCTTATTTGTGTGAGAAAGCGTTCGGGATGATTCAGATGATTGTAGACAAAAATGTTTTGCAGGGCGGACGGAGGTGGCCAAAAGACAAACCGTTGCCTTGAAGATCTTGACTCATAATGACGTCCCGGAGGATCCGGGACGTTCCATAGAGTTAAAAGTCAAATTCCAAGTAAAGCTGACTTTCGAAATTGACTGATGGTGATTTTTGTCAATGCTGGTGGCATTCAAGCGGTGTTCCAGATGTTTGGGGGTTGCACCCAAAACCACCTGTTGATCTTGGAGCTCTCTTTGCTTTCTTTTGCCACAATCGTTCGACTTCTATTTGCAGATCTTTGTGTTTGGTGATTCTCTCCAGTTCTTCTTCTTCTCTTCTGCTGTCTCCAACTCCAGACTATCAAGACTTTTTTTGCCTTTCTTATCGACACTTATTACCATATTTTTTGGAGTATAAGACGCACCTTTTTCCTCCCTAAAAGTGGCTGAAAATTTGGGTGCGTCTTATACTTCGAATGTAGCTTTTTTCCAGCCCTAACTAGGTGCTAACAGATCTTCCCAGCTCTTACCTTGCAGGCTTTTTCATTGTTACTCTCTCCAAAGAATGTTTTTCCAGCCCTAAGTCTTTGCAGAATTTTTTTTCATTGCTCTACTTGCTCGAATAAATTTTTTTCTAGCCCTAACCAGGTGCTAACGATCTTCCCAGCTCTTACTGGCTTGCAGGTTCTTTCATTGTTATTCTCTCAGAAGAAGGTTTTTTTAAGTCCTAACCAGGGGATAAAATAATGTGCTGAAGCTGACCAGACTAAGGACGCTAGCCAGTTGAATAACCGGTAGGCAGATTGTTTTCCCCTATTTTCCTCCCCAAAAACTAAGGTGCGTCTTATACTCCAGTGCGTCTTATACTCCGAAAAATACGGTAACTCTGGGGTGTTATGTGGCAGGTACTTTTTGGTTTGAATTCTCAAGTGACAGAGGGCTTCATTGTCTTTCTCTTTGTCTATTTTGTGATTCCCTGCCTCCCCCCCAAAAAAAATATTCTTGCAAATATAGGTAGCCCTCGACTTATGACCACAATTCAGTCCAACCTTTCTGTTGCTAAGCGAGAGATTCTGTTGCTAAGTGAGAGGGATCTTGGAGTCCTAGTGGACAACCATTTAAATATGAGCCAGCAGTGGGCAGCCGCTGCCAAAAAAGCCAACACAGTTCTAGGCTGCATAAACAGCGGGATAGAATCAAGATCATGTGAAGTGTTAATACCACTTTATAATGCCTTGGTAAGGCCACACTTGGAATACTGCATTCAGTTTTGGTCGCCACAATGTAAAAAGGATGTTGAGACTCTAGAAAGAGTGCAGAGAAGAGCAACAAAGATGCTTAGGGGACTGGAGGCTAAAACATATGAAGAACAGTTGCAGGAACTGGGTAGGTCTAGTTTAATGAAAAGAAGGACTAGGGGAGACATGATAGCAATGTTCCAATATCTCAGGGGTTGCCACAAAGAAGAGGGAGTCAAACTATTCTCCAAAGCACCTGAGGGTAGAACAAGAAGCAATGGGTGGAAACAAATCAAGGAGAGAAGTAAGTTAGAACTAAGGAGAAATTTCCTGACAGTTAGAACAATTAATCAGTGGAACAGCTTGCCTCCAGAAGTTGTAAATGCTCCAACACTGGAAGTTTTTAAGAAGATGTTGGATAACCATTTGTCTGAAGCGGTGTAGGGTTTCCTGCCTAAGCAGGGGGTTGGACTAGAAGACCTCCAAGGTCCCTTCCAACTCTGTTATTCTATATTCTATGATTCGTTAAATGAGTTTTGCCCCATTCTATGACCTTTCTTGCCATCGTGGTTAAGTGAAGTTGACAAGTTAGTAACCTGGTTGTGAAGTGAATGTAGCTTCCCCACAGACTTCGCTTCTTGGAAGGTCACACTGGGGACACTGCAGCCATCATAAATATGAATCATCTGCCAAGCGTCTAACCATGGAGATGCTGCAATGGTCGTACGTGTGAAAAAACGGCCATGGTCACTTTTTCAGGGCTGCTGTAACTTCGAACGGTCACTAAATGAACTATTATAAGTCGAGGACTACGTGTATTCCAGTGCACCACTGTGGCTACTTTGTCGTGCCATTGTTTCTAGTCAGTTTGTGTGATCCTCTTGCAGCAGCTAACTAGGAGGTGCCATTTTGCTGTCTTGCTGTCTCCACAATTCTGGCGTTGTGTGTATTTGCGGTGTAGTCAAGCAACCATAGCAGCAAGAATAATAATAAGATTAATACCCATTTTTTTATGTGCGGTTAGGCTCGGAGACAAGAAAGCCAAACCTCAGTGTCAGCAACCCTGGCTTCAGGGGTGGGCTCTAACTTACCTTGCTACCGGTTCGCTTACTCCCGTGCCAAGTTGGTGTGCCTCGTGGGTGCGCCTGCGCTTTGTACGCTCGCATGCGCAGTGCCCAAAAATCTGGAAAAAATAATTTTTTTTTAAAAAAAAAGCCAAAAACAAGATGGCGATCGCATGCACAGCCGGAAACTCAGCTTCTGCACATGCTCAGTAGAAGTAAAAAAAACAAAAAAAAATTCAAAAAAAAGATGGCGCCCACAGACAGGCACCAACCGAACCAGGTCCGTGACATCATTGTGATGTCACCAGAGGGTTGCTACCGGTTCGGGCGAACCAGTCCGAACTGGGAGGAACCCACCCCTGCCTGCCTGGCTTGCAATATTTAATTTCCTGGTGCAAAGCTTTTCTTAATGCTCGCCTGATCTGCAGATTTATGGCCTACAAATAATTTGGTGATCTGCTTAATGCCATCTCTGTTGTTAGACATGGAGTTATTCTCTGGAGATGGGCTTGGTGATTAGATCAACCCTCAATGTTTAAAGACAAATGCTACCTAATTTGGGATGCGCAGGGGAAAAAGGAAAGTAGACAGAAACGAATGAATCGCTGCAATTATTCCAGATAAGATATTATTCGGCAAGGGTTGCAACTTATTATGGAGATCACATTCCCCACCCATTTACTAAGCAGCGAATGTTAATCATATATCTTGCAGGAAAGACTATGGGAACCAAATATAGTTGGCTTACAAGAGCCCACTTAGAAGTATTTTACTGGAGCAGTGCTTTTAGAACAATTATTACTCAATTATACTAATCAATCAAGCATTAATTTAACACAATTAAGTCATGTTTTTAAAGATTAAGAAAGTACAAATTCAGGTAGCCCTCAACTTACAGCAGTTCATTTAGTGACTGTTGGAAGTTACAGCGGCACTGAAAAAAGTGACTTATGACCGTTTTTCACACAACCGTTGTAGCATCCCTATGGTCACGTGATCAAAATTTGGATGCTTGGCAGCTGACTCGTATTCATGACAGTTGCAGTGTCCCGGGGGTCACGTGATCCCCTTTTAGCGACCTTCTGACAAGCAAAGTCAATGGGGAAGCCAGATTCACTCAACAACCGTGTTACTAACTTAACAACTGTAGTGATTCACTTAAGAACTGTGGCAAGAATGATATTGCATCTAGGTTCAGTCCTACATATCTGTCTATCATCTGTCTGTCTGTCTATCTATCTATCTGTCCATCCATCCATCCATCCATCCTATCATTATCTATCTATTTATCTATCTATCATCCATCCATCCATCCAACTACCATCATCTGTCTGTCTGCCTGTCTGTCTATCCATCCATCCATCCTATCATTATCTATCTATCATCCATCCATCCATCCAACTACCATCATCTGTCTGTCTGCCTGTCTGTCTATCCATCCATCCATCCATCCTATCATTATCTATCTATCTATCATCCAACCATCCATCCAACTACCATCATCTGTCTGTCTGCCTGTCTGTCTGCCTGTCTGTCTGCCTGTCTGTCTATCCATCCATCCATCCATCCATCCATCCATCCATCCATCCATCCATCCTATCATTATCTATCTATCTATCTATCTATCTATCTATCTATCTATCTATCTATCTATCTATCTATCATCCATCCATCCATCCATCCATCCATCCATCCAACTACCATCGTCTGTCTGTCTGTCTGTCTGTCTGTCCAGGAATATATATATATATCTTTTTATCTATCTAGCTATCTAGCTATCTTTCTATCTGTCTATCATCTATCTATCTATCTATCTATCTATCTATCTATCTATCTATCTATCTATCTATCTATCTATCTATCTATCTATCTATCTATCATCTATCATTTCCCCATCCATCCTCATCACCTTTCCATCCATCCATCCATCCATCTCTATTCCATTTCTCTGTCCTTCTCTCTCTCATTACTATAAAACTTACCCTTAATCCTAATAGCACGAGGAAAGCCAGAAAGATTTAAGATTCTCAATCTGGTACCGCATAAAGAGACAGGCTTCCAGCCAAATCAGCCCATCTTTTTCAAGCATTGCAGCTTGGCATGCTTGCCCTTCATCCAAGAATATTTTAAGACCTCCCCGAACTGCATAATTGAATGGAACCATTCTTTGTTACTTTACACAACAGACCTCCCAGACATCCTAAATAGTCACTTCCAACCCTTGAGAGCCCATAGTTATTGCATGCTCTCTGAAGTTCTTTTGTGCATATCAAGGCCAAGACTGCATGTATTTGTGCAGAGGAGAAGATATTATTAGGATAGGATAGGATAGGATAGGATAGGATAGAATAGAATAGAATAGAATAGAATAGAATAGAATAGAATAGAATAGAATAGAATAGAATAGAATAGAATAGAATAGAACCTTTATTGATTTAGTCATACGTAAACAAGTATGTGGTTATAACCAAGTCTTGGTTATAATTACCCTCTAAAACCAACATGGCATTCTTGGTGATGTTGTGCTGCGACAGGCTTGCCCTGTGCCAAAAAAGAAGAGGGTGTGTGTGTCAACCTATTCTCCAAAGCACCTGAAGACAAGACAAGAAACAATGGATGGAAACCAATCAAGGAGAGAAGCAACCTGGAATTAAGAAAAAACTTCCCGACAGTTTGAACAATGAATCGGTGGAATGATCAGGGGGCTGGAGACTAAAACATATGAAGAACGGTTGTAGGAGTTGGGTATGTCTAGTCTAGTGAAAAGAAGGATTAGAATAGAATAGAATAGAATAGAATAGAATAGAATAGAATAGAATAGAATAGAATAGAATAGAATAGAATAGAATAGAATAGAATAGAATTTTTTATTGGTCAAGTGTGATTGGACACACAAGGAATTTGTCTTTGCATATGCTCTCAGTGTACATAAAAGAAAAGATACGGTCATCAAGAATCATAAGGTATAACACTTAATGATAGTCCAGGTACAAATAAGCAATCAAATCATATTAGGAACCAGTCAATATAAATTGTAAGGATACAAGCAACAAAGTTACAGTCATACAGTCATTAATGGGAGGAGATGGGTGATGGGAACGATGAGAAGATTAATAGTAGTGCAGACTTTGTAAATAGTTTGACAGTTGAGGGAATTATTTGTTTAGCAGAGTGATGGTGTTCGAGAAAAAACTGTTCTTATGTCTAGTTGTTCTGGTGTGCAGTGCTCTATAGTGTTGTTTTGAGGGTAGGAGTTGAAAGAGTTTGTGTCCAGGATGTGAGGGGTCTGTAAATATTTTCACAGCCCTCGTGCAGTATACAAGTCCTCAATGGAAAGCAGGTTGGTAGCAATTGTTTTATCTGCAGTTCTGATTATCCTCTGTAGTCTGTGTCTGTCTTGTTGGGTTGCAGAACCAAACCAGACTGTTGAGAGATGAGAATAAATCTCATAGAGGCGATTTGGATCTTTATTTGGAATTCAGACAGTTAGAAATAAAGCTGAAATTAAAAGTCTAATAGAAAATATTTATTTCAGTACAAAAACAATAAATCCTGAATAATTACATCTTTGCTAAGAAAACACGACCGTTCAGGTCGACAGCTAAGGCAGAAGAGAAAATAATGGTGGATCAGGAATGTGGACATGCGTACAAGATCATATCACGTGTTCTGCTTATATTGGAATATACCATAATATTAGATAGGGGTGCATCACCCTGCATAGACATACAACTGACAATATTCACTACGTGACACAGACAGTTATAGAGGTGCAGGTGACAGTCTCAATAATTCCTCTGTAGAACTCTATCAGCAGCTCCTTGGGCAGTTTGAGCTTTCTGAGTTGGCGCAGAAAGAACATTCTTTGTTGTGCTTTTTTGATGACGTTTTTGATGTTAGGTGACCATTTTAGGTCTTGAGATATGACAGAACCTAGAAATTTGAAGGTCTCTACTGTTGATACTCTGTTGTCTAGTATTGTAAGAGGTGGTAGAATGGGAGGGTTTCTCCTAAAGTCTACCACCATTTCTAGGGTTTTGAGTGTATTCAGTTCCAGATTGTTCCGGTCGCACCACAAGGCTAGTGGTTCAACCTCCCGTCCGTATGCGGTTTCATCACTGTCTCAAATAAGGCCGATCACTGAGACGTATGCCACTGAAATGAATGTCCATAACAAATGTGGTTTTCTGACGGAAATCAACCTTGCAGTTTAGTATCTTTGTGGAGCAAGTACGCATGTTTTACAGCTTTGCATTTGTTTAATGCTTTGGTCAATAACTGTCCTGGCTTCCCAGCTTCCAACTGCTGAAGCTAGTTTACAGATTGCTAGAAACCGGAATGGTCTCTGGATTTGGGTAAGATCAGAGGAAATTTGGAATCCTAGTAAAGGGCTATTACCGTATTTTTTGGAGTATAAGACGCACCTTTTTCCTCCCTAAAAGTGGCTGAAAATTTGGGTGCGTCTTATACTTCGAATGTAGCTTTTTTTTCCAGCCCTAACTAGGTGCTAACAGATCTTCCCAGCTCTTACCTTGCAGGCTTTTTCATTGTTACTCTCTCCAAAGAATGGTTTTCCAGCCCTAAGTCTTTGCACAATTTTTTTTCATTGCTCTACTTGCTCCGAATAAGTTTTTTTCTAGCCCTAACCAGGTGCTAACGATCTTCCCAGCTCTTACTGGCTTGCATGCTTTTTCATTGTTACTCTCTCCGAAGAAGGTTTTTTAAGTCCTAACCAGGGGATAAAATAATGTGCTGAAGCTGCTCTGAATAAGTTTTTTTCTAGCCCTAACAAGGTGCTATCTATCTTCCCAGCTCTTACTGGCTTGCAGGCTTTTTCATTGTTATTCTCTCAGAAGAAGGTTTTTTTAAGTCCTAACCAGGGGATAAAATAATGTGCTGAAGCTGACCAGACTAAGGACGCTAGCCAGATGAATACCTGGTAGGCAGATTTCCCCCCCCCCTATTTTCCTCCCCAAAAACTAAGGTGCGTCTTATACTCCGGTGCGTCTTATACTCTGAAAAATATGGTAACTAGTTCCATAGAACTATTCTAGGGCTTAGATCTGGCCCGTGGGGCCACCCTGGAAACAGCAAAGGACCGGCCCACAGTGCCTCTGCCAGCAAAAATGGAGCTCAGGAGATTCCACGGGCAGCCCTCCTGAGATCCATTTTCGTTGGCAGAAGGTTGCAAGAGGCCGTCGCTGCCAAAAATGGAGCTCGGGAGCCTGTTTTCACTGGCAGAGCGCTCAGGCCACCACAGGCGCCACCAACGCAAGTGACGTCAAGCTGGCCATGCCCATCCTGGCCACGCCCATCCCAGCCCCTCTGAGGTCAAACACAACCCTGATGCGTCCCTCAATGAAATCGAGTTTGACACCCCTGTTCTAGCGTCTTATTATTATTATTTTTATATCATAACAACCAAAACTGGAACCAATATTCCAAATGCGGTCTTCCCAACTCATTATAAAGCAGTATTAACATTTCACATTGTTCTGTATGGCAATTGTTCCTTCCTATCGGAAGCAGAATAAGAATGGCACATTAAATGCAATTACTGCATCGTTTGCAAATTTATTTATTAGATGCAAAGGGCTTTAGGGTCCTCCATACCCTTATAGAAGAGAAAAGAAATTGCAGAATTGAGCACTTTTGCCCATCTTTATACAGGCACAGAGGCAACACAGGTGTTCTGACCTAGGCTTCCTGATAAATAATAAAGCACAAACGGAGTCCCAAAAACCTCTTTTTATTTTAACGGCTGTGAATTATGTTCATTCCCAGCCGTAATAAGTCCCAATGTTAATTAGTCTGACAGAAGTCTTTCGGAAGAAGGCTGATATCACCAACCTTTATCTCTCTTGACATGCTGCCAAAGACCTAATTGGCAAGGAGCTTTGCAAGGCCAAACAAAAACACGGAGTAAGAACTGAAATGCTGAGACACAAATTGAACAAAGTTGCTTCCTGCAAGGAGCACATCCATTTGCTTCACTTTTATAGTCTATAGGAGGAGCCAATCATCGCCAAGCCTTACTCCCGAGTAGTCCTTCTCCTCTGTAACTGTTCTTGCCTCCTGGCAGCTCTGCACATGCGTGCATTGGGAACAGGCTCCCCCTGTTCCTCTGCCTCACTCATGTCAGCCTCTGGAGGCTCTGGAGTCAGCACAGAACTCCCAGATGGCCCGGGCTGGATCTCTGCCTCTGGCACCGAGCCTTCTCCAGACTCCAGGCCTGGCCCATGATCCTCCCCAGCCTCCTCGCTGTACGACTCTGCTGCCAGTTCCGCAGGCCGCTGGCGGACCACAACAACAGGGACAGTTTATCTGAGAATTGATACCCTAAAAGTTCCATGTTTAGGAAGAGTGTAAACAAACCTCCATTACCTCTTTAGTTATTCCTTCTCTTCCTCGCTTAATAATGCTAAGCGTAATTTATATTTATATTATGCTCAATGATTTTCACTTCTCTCTAAACTTTCATTTAAGAGTTCCTTGGGCCAGGTCAGAGAATGGCTTCATTTCTTCAGTTACCTAGGAATATATGTTTAGTTCTATCCTAAGCCATGTTAACATGCCAAGAAGGTTGAATAGCCGGAGACATTTTGAGCAGATAAGAATCTACGGATCCTTTTTATGGAATCGTTATACGACACTGGAGTTTTGTGACCTTTTGAAAACATTAGAGGACATCTTGCTCTCTGCTCTTTGCAGCTTATCTTCAAGATGCTTTCATAAGCAATATCTTAGGGATACAAGCAAGCATAAATGCAGACCCGCAGTCGCTCAAGAACTACAAATCGGATGTGTTAGTTCGCTTGTGTTTTTTCATTTTTTAAATCGGTTTGACACTGAGTCCATCAAAGCTACAAAAAGGCTATGCAGGAGCAGAGATGGCTAATAGTTGGATGGGGATTCTCAATTAATTCCAGATACAGTATGTAGGCCAGGGTGGGAAATAACAGAGTGACAAAGTTGGAAGGGATCTTAGAGGTCTTCTAGTCCAACCCCCTGCTCAAGCAGGAGACCCAAAACCAGACTGTTGTGTTGTGGCCCGCCAGCTGCCAGTGAAGCTGGCAGCAGACTCAGACAATGTGGAGGTTGGGGAGAAACTTGGGCCAGTTCTGCAGTCTGGGGAAAGCTCTGATGACTGCTCTGCATCGGACACAGAGATAGAGCCAGGGCCATCTGGCATTTCCTAGCCAGAGAGGCAGCTGCCTTTGGAGGCTGCTATGAGTGAGGAGGAAGAACAGCTGGGGCCTGTTCTAGACGCACGTAGGTGCAGAGCTGTTAGGAGAGGAGAACAATGGAGGACAAGGAGTTGACTCCGGAAGCAAAGCAAACATGGATGCTGAATGGCCCCTCCCTGGCTGAGGAATAAATAGAAGGAAAGGGGAGTGGTTGTCGTAGGAGACAACAGTTCGTATTTCTGAAGATTTTGCTCATTGTGCTTGGTGCCACAAAGGCTGCTTGCCAGAACTTAATTTGCAGCCTTTCTGCTGGGAGCTAAGGAACTGATAAGGTCTGTTACTGCATTTAACTCCTTGCAGGACTCTTGCCATGTGTGAATGCAATTAATTCACAAGAGGTAAATAAAGAGGGGGTTTTCGTGACAAGGAGTCTGTTTCTTGCTTCTGCTAAGGCTGGGTCAGAACATGTCCAATCTCTTCTTAAAAAGCTCCAGTGATGGAGCACCATATGGTATTAAAAAAAATAAGGTAAGAATCAGAGTTGCTTTTTGTGAGATGAGTTACCTAGGTATATAAGTGTGGTACATAAATACAGGTAGCCCTTGATTTATAGCCATTCATTTCGTGTCCAAAGTTACAACTCTGCTGAAAAAAAGTGACTGATGATATATTTTTTTCACACTTACGACTGCTGTGGCATCGCCAGGGTCAGGTGATCAAAGTTCAGACACCTGCAACTGACTCACATTTACGACGGTCGCAGTGTCCTGGGGATCAAGGGATCACCTTTTGGGACCTTCTGACAAGCACAAGTCACCGGGGAAGCTAGATTCGCTTAATGACCGTGTGACTAACTTCACGACTGTAGTGATTCACTTAACAACCGTGGCAAGCAAGGTCGCAAAACGGGGCAAAACTCACTTAACAACTGTCTCGCTTGGCAAGAGAGATGTTGTGCTACATTGGGGTCAAGGCGTACCTATAAACACACCATATGATAGACCACAAATTCTACAAGCCTCTACAAAATGGGAGGAAAGGACTGATTGAAAATTGTCTGGGTTCTTGAAGTGTTGGGCCACTGCATGATTCTGCCTTTGTTCATTAAGATCAACATGAACATGGCTTTTTATTTATTATTTTGGAAATCATCTCTCTTTAGAGAGGCCCAAAGATCTCTCTCTGTCCCCTTTATTCTTCTTTTTGGTTTTTGCATAACCATTTTGAGTGGGGGGGGTTCTTCAGAGACCCCGCCCCACCCTCTTTTTCTTCTTCTGCTAATGCTCGGTGAACATCGGATTTTAATCTAATAGAAAATCCATCAAGTAGAACTCTGCTTCTCTATTTTGGAGGTCCAATTAAGCTGATCGCTCAGCACTTCTTCCGTTTTATAATCTCTTCCAGGAATTTCATGTTTAGCCTGTTTAATGCCTCATTAATCCCTGCTGGAGGATGATATATATTGAGGAAAGCCAGATTAAATAAAACTTTAATCTAGTGATTTCCCCAATCTGCTAAAAAGGATAGATTGTTAAGGATGCCAAATTTTGGGGGCTCCCCTAGGAAACCTTTGGATGCAAATTGCACACGCTTTCTCCTGTGTTATTCAAAGGAACTGGGAAGTCCACTTCTTCAGTTTGTTGATGTTGGTCCAAACTGTAGATCAAATTGCCCATCTGCTGAAATTCAGATTAACAGAATGACCGAGTTGGAAGGGACCTTGGAGGTCTTCTAGTCCAACCCCCTGCTCGAGCAGGAGACCCCTATACCATTTCAGACAAATGGCTGTCCAATCTCTTCTTTAAAATCTTCCAGTGAATGGAGCACCCACAACTTCTGAAGGCAACCCTGATTCCACTGATCAAATCTCACTGTCAGGAAATTTCTCCTTAGTTCTAGGTTGGATCTCTCCATAAGTTTCCATCCATTGCTTCTTGTCCTGCCTTCTGGTACTTTGGAGAATAGGTTGACCCCCTCTTCTTTGTGGCAGCCCCTTAGATATTGGAACACTGCTATTGTGTCACCCCTAATTATTAAGTCTGTTATCTGCACCTCTATAACTGTCTGGTTTGGTTCTGCAACCCAACAAGACAGACACAGACTTCAGAGGATAATTAGAACTGCAGAAAAAACAATTTCTACCAACCCTCCCTCCTTTCCTTCCTTTCTCCTGCCCTCCTTTCTTTCCTTCCTCCCTCCCTGCCACTTTCATTTCTTCCATCCAGTTTCCTTCCTTCCTCCCTCCCTCCCTCCTTTCCTTCCTCCCTCCCTTCCTGCCACTTTCATTTCTTCCATCCAATTTCCTTCCTTCTTTCCTCCCTCCCTCCTTTCCTTCCTCCCCCCCCCTCCCTGCCACTTTCGTTTCTTCCATTCAGTTTCCTTCCTCCCTCCCTCCTTTCTCCCTCCTCTCCCATTCCCTCCTTTCCCTTTCCCTTTCCCTTCCCATCTTGGTGCCATCCTTTCCTTCCCAAACCATTTTTCACCCAATGGTGTCCTCCCTCCCCCTGCCCTGTGTCAAATTGCAGAGTTGACAAGCACTAGGTGGCATTACCACATTGCATAATCTTTATATCCTATGGTATTCCGTTTCATTGCGTTACATTGTATTCAGTAATAGCAACCTTTAAGGATTCTTCAGATATTTATAATTCAGCTAAAATCCC
This sequence comes from Diadophis punctatus similis, assembly GCA_023053685.1. Taxonomy (NCBI): domain Eukaryota; kingdom Metazoa; phylum Chordata; class Lepidosauria; order Squamata; family Dipsadidae; genus Diadophis; species Diadophis punctatus. The sequence continues at coordinate 967,650 of JALIGW010000017.1, forward strand.
TGCAGTGGATCTGCAGCAGGCAAAAATAATTGTTTCATTTTAGCGTATTTAATAGAAATTAAACGTGATGCCCTATTCAGTGTAAATCACTGTTTAGTCAAATAAATAAGTAAATAACAAAACCAAACCAAAGAAACCATAAAGCTGTCCTGGTTAGTTTTACATTTTCTTTCTTCCTGACCAGTTAATATTCCTAATCTTACACCTGACTGTGCATTTTGAATTAATTTTATTACGCTAAACTAATTAACAGGAAAAAAAAACAATATGAATGTTAAGGCTTAGCATGGTTCAAAAATTATTGAGCAGGTCTGTGCTATTTATTAAAGCAACACCATCTGTTTTCAGGCTACACAGAAGCTCGGAGCACAAGCTGTTGTCTTAAGAATGGCAGGAATGCTGCTTTAATTATTTGGTTGATTAAAGCAGCATTTTCTTTTTTTTCATGGCTCATGCTCAACCTTGTCTGTTTGTTGTAAGAAATAGTGGAATAGTAACATGCTTGTACAAGATCACAAGTCCATCTTATAGCAATAGCACTTAGACTTATATACCGCTTCATAGTGCTTTACAGCCCTCTCTAAGCGGTTTACAGAGTTCAGCATATTGCCCCCAACAATCTGGGTCCTCATTTTACCGACCTCAGAAGGATGAAAGGCTGAGTCAACCTTGAGCCGGTGAGATTTGAACAGCTGAACTCTGAACTAGCAGTCAGCTGAAGTAGGTTGCAGTGCTGCTTTTGACCACTGTGCCACCTCGGCTCCATCTTTCAATTTATTTATTTTTTAAATGTGCCTTATTGCTCATAAACTGCCAAATTAATCCTGAGAGTGTAATAAAGGGAGGTGGGTGGAAGGGGGGGGAGAGGATTCTAGAAAATTCCATTATGAATGAGCATCTTCCCCCACCCCACCCCAAATACTGTACAGGTAGTCCTTGATTTTCAAGAGTTTGTTTAGCGACCGTTCGAAGTCATAACGGCACTGGGGGGGGGGAAATGACTTACGGCCGGTTTTCACACTTATGACCCTTTTAGCATCCCCACGATCCTAGGATCAAAAATTTGGAACTTGGCAACTGACTCACCTTTATGACGGTTGCAGTGTCCCGGGGTCACGTGATTCCCCTTTTGCGACCTTCTGACAAGCCAAGTCACAATTGGGGAAGCCAGATTCACTTAACAAAACCGTGTGACTGGTTTAACAACCGCAGCGGTTCACTTAACGAACAAGGCAAGTCGTAAAATGGGGCAAAACCCACTTAACAACTGTCTCACTTAGCAACAGGAAATTTTGGGCTCCATTGTGGCCGTATGTCGAGGACTACCTATATTGCTAACCCATTAATGCGAACGATACATTTTTTTTTCCTGTAGAGCAGTGTTTCCCAACCTTGGCAAGTTGAAGATGTCTGGACTTTAACTCCCAGAATTCCCCAGCCAGCGAATGCTGGCTGGGGAATTCTGGGAGTTGAAGTCCAGACATCTTCAACTTGCCAAGGTTGGGAAACACTGCTGTAGAGTGTAAAATGACAGTTCCCCTGCCTGAAAATCTCTTGATGTCTAAGCGTTGTGCCTTGTACTAGTGTTTTTGTCTGCAACCAACCCACTTTATTTGTGTTTGGTAAAGAGGAAATCCTAGAAAAACAAGAATATTAAGAGGACTAGTCATAAAGGCTTGCAATTTACCATACAATTACTGCCTAGACACATCACGCAAAGATATATAATCATGTAGACAAGGAAAATGCAGCAATAAATCTCTCAGAACAATTCTTGCAATTGTCTGAGAAGCAGTTTACCCGTATATCCAGGATGTGTCAAAATCCCGGGTAAAGCGGGTAACTTCAAAAACTCCACTTAAGAAGCGCTTTTCTTTCCTCGTTCCGCTGTTCACATCGTCGCTTCTCACCTATCAAACAGGTGTGTCATCCTAGCTGAGATAGTTTGATCTAACATTCAGGGTTGGCTTTTTTTTTTTTAACATGGACCACACAATTCTTCTGATACAGTGTCTGATTAACACAATGGGTTTTTTCCCTGTACCACAGAAACCCTGTGTCTAAAATATCAGGTTGCATAAAAATCAATGGTTTTTTTTTTCAACTTTTCTCACCACGGTTGGTTGTTTGTTTGTTTGTTTGTTTGTTTGTTTGTTTGTTTATTTATTTATTTATTTATTTATTTATTTATTTATTTATTTATTTATTTATTTATTTATTTATTTATTTATTTATTTATTTATTTATTTATTTTAGTGTTCTTATATGCCGCCCTACTCCCTGGGGGCTCAGGGCGGCGTACAACATGTAAAGAACAACTATAAAAAAAACAGTGTCAATAAAAAATAATAACAGTTTAAATTTTTTTTAAAAAACATTCAAACCACACATTCATGGGGGAGACCTAAGATATTAAATGGTCTCCAATCACCCTGCCTGCAGGAAGAGCCATGTCTTAATGGCTTTTCGGAAGGCCAGCAAGGTGGGGATAATTTGGATCTCTGGGGGTAGTCGGTTCCAGAGAACAGGGGCCCCCACAGAGAAGGCCCTCCCCCTAGGCCCCGCCAGCCGGCATTGTTTGGTTGATGGGACCTGGAGGAGACCCCCTGTGTGGGACCTAACCGGTCGAAGGGAAGTGTGAGGTAGGATGCGGTCCCGGAGGTAACCTGATCCCAAGCCATGTAGTGCTTGAAAGATGATGATCAACACCTTGAATTGCACCTGGAGACCAATGGGCAACCAATGCAGCTGGCGGAGTATGGGTGTTACGTGGGTGTATCTTGAGACACCCACCACAGCTCGCGCAGCCGCATTTTGCACCAGTTGAAGTCTCCGGATACTCTTCAAGGGTAGCCCCATGTAGAGCCCATTACAGTAATCCAGTCTAGAGGTGACAAGGGCATGAGTGACCGTGAGTAGAGCCTCCTTCTCCAAGTATGGTTGCAATTGGTGCACCAGGCGGACCTGTGCAAAGGCTCCCCTAGCCACAGCTGTGAGATGTTTATCTAATTTTAGCTGTGGATCTAGGAGAACTCCCAAATTGCGAACCCGTTCTGAGGGAGTTAATTTTTCTCCCCCAAGAACCAAGGAGGTTCTGAATACTGGCTGTTAATTCAACTTCATTAACAGCCAGCACGAGTCCACGAAATAATAACTCAATTCTGAGTAAACAGTCTTGTAGATAACAGCAATCTTACCATGGTTGGCAAAGTGCCCAGAAGCAATTTGCATGAAAAATGCCAACAGAGAGAACAAGAGCCGATCAGACGTTTCTAGAGTCAAGACACGAAGGAATATGAACGTAATTGTTTCCTGCAAATTGGCTCCTTCGTCATCATCCCTTAAATAGACCAAGGGAGTGGCCAATTAGCCCCAAGCCTTACTCCCAAGGAGACCTCCTCCTGAGGAACCATTCCTGCCTTTTGGCAGCTCTGCGTGCCCATGCATTGAGAATAGGCTCCTCCTCTTCTTCCTCATCATTGATGTGAACTTCTGGAGGTTCTAAAGGCCCTGGCTGAATCTCCACCTCTGACACTGAGTCCTCTCCAGCCTCCTCACTGTCCAACTCGGGTGCCAACTGCACAGGCCGCTAGCGCATCACCACATCAGCCTCTTCGCTGTCGGAATCAGCTACCAGCTGCATGGGCTGCTGGCGGGCCACAACAAGAGGTGGTATTCAGCCAGTTCGGACCGGTTCAGGTGAACCGGTAGTAGCGAATCCCAGCGCTATGCCATCCTATTTAGGCACATTTTGAAGCCGTGCACATGCGTGCAAGTCACACGTGCAAGCAAAACGCATGCATGGAAGGCCGCACGCATGTGCGGAAGGGGGGATGTGAGTGCGGAATGCGCGTGCTCACATTTGTGAACCGGTTGGGAAAGTAAGTGAATACCACCTCTGCCCCCGGCCCAAACAGGAGACCCTACACCGTTTCTGACGGATGATGGCAGTCCAGTCTCTTCTTGAAAGCTTCCAGTGATGAAGCTCCCACAACTTCTGAAGGCAACTTCTGTTCCATGGGTTGATTGTTCTCACTGTCAGGAAATTTTAGTATAAAATGGAATAGAACAGAATTCTTTATTGGCCAAGTGTGACTGGACACACAAGGAATTTGTCTTCGGTGCATAAGCTATAAGTGATAAATCACGATCGCTGTCAGAAAGTTTCTCCTTATTTCTAGGTTGTTGTACAGTTGTTGTGTCAAAACAAAACAGTAACTTTGTGTGTGCCCTGAATCTCCCAGAGAAAGCAGCAGGGGGGAAAAATATATTTCTCCAAATTCATAACAAGGTTCCAAATTGGGATCAGATGCACACTTTTTCGCAGAAGTTCAATACCGTCTTGCTTAACAACAGAACGTTCAAGCATTGTGTTCCGTCGCTTCGTACCATGAAGAATGCTCAAAGATCCAGGTTGAGGATTTATGGAAGAAATATTGATGGAGCAGTTTAGGACAGGGGTCCCCAACTCCTGGTCCACGGAACGCTACCGGTCCGTGGCCCATTGGGGACAGGGCCCTGCGAATGGCAGCCGAGCGTGCGAAGTTACATTTGCACGTGGCCGGGATTCGGTGGTGTGTGCAAAATCATCTCCCCCCCCACCGCCCGCCGCTACCGATCCACGGAGACACAAACGTTGGAGGCCGCCGGTTTAGGATGTGAAATTACAGATTTGACAAACATCTCTTTTTTAGCATGACACGTCTTGAATCAGGGGTGCCTTTTTCCAGTTCCTAAAAATTTACATCCTTTGTCCTTTGAAAATATTCACTTTTGCTCTTTTCTTAGTGCTTCTACACAGGATTGGGTGTGTTAAATATTTGCATAGGCCAGTCTAACAATCTTCCCAATTTTTTTAAAAAAAAATTGCTGTTTTTTTTCTGTTTTTCCTCTGCATTCTTATAAAGAATGTTTTTTCCTAAACCTTCTATTATTTTACTGCACTCTGTCAGATTAAACATGGAATCTACACCTGCGATGGGTTTTTTTTCTTCTTCCCTACAATGCTCAGTTTAGCCTATTAACAAGTTGGTTATCGAAAGAGGCTTGGCAGTTATTCTAATACATTAGAATATTTTCTCAACTAGGGCCCTAAGCCATTGTGTAATGTTAGGCTGTGGTATCAAATAAAAATTCTTATTCCAGTGGGAATCATCCTTTTTTTCATACATTGTGATGTGGCATTTTTTTCCTCTTTTAATTGTATAAAACAGTGGAGGAACATTTGCAGAGGAAAATGATATAGCCAGTGGTCTTGTTAGCGAGGGACAAAGAATAGAAAGAGAGAAAGAAGAGAGAGGGAGGGGAGGGAGGGAGGAAAGGACAGAAGGAGAGAAAGAAAGAAAGAAAAGGAAGGAAGGAAGGAAGGAAAGAAAGAAGTGAGGGAAGGAGGGAGGGAGAGGAGAGGAGAGGAAGGAGGGAAGGAAGGAGGGAGGGAGAGGAGAGAAAAGGAAGGAGCTAGAAAGGAGGGAGGGAGGGAGGGAGGAAGGAATTAGAGAGGAAGGAAGAAAAATGAGATTTATTTATTTAGCCTATGACAAGGGAAAGGAGAGAGAGGAAGGGACAAAGGAGATAAAGGAAAGGAAGGAAGGAAGGAAAGAAAGAAGGAAGGAAGGATTTAGAGAGAAGAAGGAAGAAAAAGGAGATTTATTTACTCCTTTTGACTACTGCCCCACACTATATTATGTGGCTCCCCTGCAGTGGGAAGGAAGGAAGGAAGGAAGGAAGGAAGGAAGGAAGGAAGAAAGAAAGAAAGAAAGAAAGAAAGAAAGAAAGAAAGAAAGAAAGAAAGAAAGAAAGAAAGAAAGAAAGAAAGAAAGAAAGAAAGAAAGAAAAGGGAGGGAGGGAGGGAAGGGAAAGAGGAAGGAAAGAATGATGGATGGATGGGAAGGGAAGGGAACGGAAAGATGGTAGGAAGGAAGGAGGGAGAAGGAAAGAAAGAAAGATGGATGGAAGGGAAGGGAAAGATGAAGGAAGGAAAGAGAGAGAGAAAGAAAGAAAAGAAAGAAAGAAAGAAAGAAAGAAAGAAAGAAAGAAAGAAAGAAAGAAAGAAAGAAAGAAAGAAAGAAAGAAAGAAAGAAAGAAAGAAAGAAAATAACGGACCCCAGGAGGAGATGGCTGGTGAATGCTTTTTGGTGAGGCTGGATTTATTTGGCCCATTATGCCTAGAAGTCCTGACATGTAAAAATGACCTGGATGTGGAAAGAAATATCTCACCTCCAATTTCAGTTTCCCCCCAGTTTGCTTCCATCACTCCCCACCTCACCGCTTTCCTCATTTCCTCAGCAAGCATATCTGATATTCTAACTTTAGGGGGAAGAGCCTCCAGAGGTCGCAGAGCCCAAACACTCCGCCTTTGCTAGAGCTAGAATCTGAGGTTTTCGCCTTTAAGAACTCTCTTTCACCCTCAAGCTCTAACCCCTTAATCCTAGGTTTCCCATCAAATACCCCCGTCTTATCTGATCTTTTTTACAAATTATTTTTAGCTGAAGTGGGAAGCTTTCTTGCTGCAAATCAAAAGCTTGAATGGATGAACCCAGATTTAGTTGCACGGAATGGCACACGCATGGCGGAGAATTGCAGGCAAATGCATTGTTAGAGAGAGCACTTAGCTACACAGGAAAAATAAAAGACAAAGATAATATATTCAGAGGTGAGAGGATGGGGAGACAGCCAGAAATAGCCATGCATATCTGGGCAAGCTTATTTTATGACAGCCTTTTTGCACCTTTGATGTTGCCTTGATTTTAGTGTAATCTCTTTAATTTGTTGCCCAAAATCATCGGGAGCCAGACTGCCTACAAGTTTTAATAATAATAATAATAATAATAATAATAATAATAATAATAATAATAATAATAATAATAATAATAATAATAATAATAATAATAATAATAATAATAATAATAATAATAATAATAATAGCACTGGAAAACTGAACTGTTTGTGGGAAATGAAAATTACGGATTTGTCAACATCAAAAGAGGAATTTTCCAGGGAGTCTCATTGTCAACATTACTTTTTATCATTGCCATGATCCCGCTGTCAACAATCTTACAAAAAACAAACCTTGGCTATCAAACATCCAAAAAATCTAATAAAATTTCACACCTGTTGTACATGGATGATCTGAAGTTGTATGGAAAAACTGAAACTGAAATTCAGTCTCTGACCAACACTGCCCGAATCTTTAGCAATGATATCAGCATGGAGTTTGGTTTGGACAAATGTGCCACAGTAGCATTGAAGAAGGGCAAAATCACTGAAAGTGTGGGCATAAACATGCCTAATGGTCAAGCCATAAAGTGTCATCAGCCAGAGGCCTATAAATACCTGGGCATACTACAACTGGATAATATCAAACATGATCATGTGAAGAATGTGGTCAGTAAAGAATACACACAAAGAGTCAGAAAAATTCTCAAAAGCAAGCTCAATGGAGGCAACACCATCAAGGCCATAAACAACTGGGCTATACCTGTTATAAGATATACTGCTGGCATAATAAACTGGACACAGGCTGAACTGGACAATTTGGACAGAAAAACAAGAAAACTCATGACCATTCACCATTCACTTCATCCTCGTAGTGATGTCGACAGACTATATCTGCCCAGAAAAACTGGTGGCAGAGGACTTTTACAAGTAAAACAAACAGTAGAAGAAGAAAAACATGCATTGGCAGAATACATCAAAGAAAGTAAAGAACCTGCATTGATTGAAGTAAACAACCGGAAGCTTCTGAAAGTGCAGCAGACCAAGCATCAGTATAGGAAAACTGCAATGCAAACTAGAGCCGACAGTTGGTGCAATAAAGCCTTGCATGGGCAATTCCTCAACAAGATTGAAGGAAAAGTTGATAAGGAGAAGATCTGGTTATGGCTCACTAATGGAACACTGAAGAAGGAGACAGAAGGCTTGATTCTTGCAGCCCAGGAGCAAGCAATTAGAACAAATGCAATCAAAGCCAAGATTGAAAAATCAGCTGATGACCCAAAATGCAGACTTTGCAAGGAAGCTGATGAAACAATTGATCATATCCTCAGCGGCTGCAAGAAAATTGCACAGACGGATTACAAACAGAGGCACAACTACGTGGCCCAGATGCTTCATTGGAACCTGTGCCACAACTACCACCTACCAGTGGTAAAGAACTGGTGGGATCATAAACCTGAGAAAGTAGTTGAAAACAAACATGCCAAAATACTTTGGGACTTTCGAATTCAGACTGACAAGGTTTTGGAACATAATACGCCAGACCTCACGATTGTGGAAAATAAAGAAGTGTGGATCATTGATGTCGCCATACCAGGTGACAGTCGAATTGATGAAAAACAACAAGAAAAACTTAACCAATATCAGGACCTTAAAATCGAATTACAACGACTCTGGCATAAACCAGTACAGGTGGTCCCAGTGGTAATCGGCACACTGGGTGCTGTGCCAAAAGATCTTAACCGGCATTTGAAAACAATAAACATTGACAAAATCACGATCTGTCAGTTGCAAAAGGCCACCGTACTTGGATCTGCGCGCATCATACGAAAATACATCACACAGTCCTAGACGCTTGGGAAGTGTTCGACTTGTGATATAGTGATACGAAATCCAGCATATAAATCTCGTTTGCTGTGTATTACATTTTTTGTGAATAAATAATAATAATAATAATAATAATAATAATAATAATAATAATAATAATAATAATAATAATAATAATAATAATAATAATAATAATAATAATAATAATAATAGCAGCAGCAGCAGCAGCAGCAGTAGTTGTTGTTGTTGTTGTTGTTGTTGTTGTTACACAATTGTATCACAGCGGCCAGTTGTTTTGCCGGATTTGGCATTGATTACTAGTCGAGCCCCACCCAGGGGCCTAGGACGTCGTAATGTATTTTCGAAGTATATGTGCGGAACCGAACAGTGCGGCTTTCTGCATTTGACTGATGGTGAGTTTGTCGATTTTGAGCTGTTTTAAATGTAATTCCAGTGCTTTTGGGATAGCACCCAGTGTTCCAATCACCACTGGAATTACCACTGCTGGTCTGTGCCATAATCGTTGGATTTCAATTTTTAAGTCCTGGTATTTTGCGATTTTTTTCGTGTTCCTTTTCATCGACCTTGCTATCACCTGGTATTGCGAGGTCGATGATAGTCACCTTGTTTTTCTCAACCAGCGTGATGTCTGGTGTATTATGTGCCAGTACCTTGTCTGTTTGTATACAAAAATCCCACAAGATGTTGAACATCTGATTTTCAGTGACTTTTTCAGTCTTGTGTTCCCACCAATTTGTAACAGTATGGATGTTGTTATCATCATCATCATCATCATCATCATCATCATCATCATCATCATCATCATCATCATCATCATCATCATCATTTAAACAGTTAACCCAATTTTTAGATTGGAGTTTGGCAGTTTTGTCCACCTATGGAGTCCTTCCCGAGGACTTGAGATAGGCAGATGCCACTTGATTCCCAAGAAGGTTATTCTTTCCCATCTCTCAGAGAGTGGGTATGTAACTTCTATTTATTTAGCATGACTAAAGAAGAAAAAGGACTCTGGCCAGACCAAAGCAGATACAATATTGGAGATATCTGGAATTCTGTTTCAAACACAACAAAGCAATTATGGAAAACTCTCACTTGGGAGAAGGTCTGCGGAGATTCTCAAATCACCCAGATCAGGGCTTATTTCTTTATTATTAATTGTTTGTATACCGCTCAACTCAGCAGGGACTCTGAGCGGCTAACAACAGTATAAACGGTATAAACAATATAGTATAAAACAATTTTTTAAAAAGGGGGGTTGCCTCAAAGGAGCTTTTTCCAAAAGGCAACTAGATTTTTTGGGGCTTCCCCCCACCCCACTTCGAAAACATTTCGCTTCTCATCCAGCAAGCTTCTTCAGTTCTAACTGGCTGGAGGGGAGGGAAAGAATTTAAAGAATATAAATCCTTCACAGAATATAAATCTTTCCCAGTTGGAGCAATAAAGGGGAGTTAGACCTGTTCTCTGGTTGTGTTGCTTTCGTGCCATGCCCCAGGTCATCCCTTCCTTCCTTCCTTCCTTCCTTCCTTCCTTCCTTCCTTCCTTCCTTCCTTCCTTCCTTCCTTCCTTCCTTCCTCTTTCTTTCTTTCTTTCTTTCTTTCTTTCTTTCTTTCTTTCTTTCTTTCTTTCTTTCTTTCTTTCTTTTCTTCCTTCCTTCCTTCCTTCCTTCCTTCCTTCCTCCCCCTTTCTTTCCTTCCTTCCTTCCTTCCTTCCCAGTGGTTAGAATGCGGTATTGCAGGCTAATTCTGCTGATTGCCAGGAGTTCAAATCTCACCAGGCTCAAGGTTGACTCAGCCTTCCATCCTTCCGAGGTGGGTAAAATGAGGACCCAGATTGTTGGGGGGCAAAAGGCTGACTCTGTAAACTGCTTAGAGAGGGCTGTAAAAGCACTGTGAAGCGGTATATAAATCTAAGTGCTATTGCTATTTATCAGTAATACAGGTTCAGATCAGCGGTGGGTTGCTCCCGGTTCGGCCCAGTTCTGTGAACCGGTAGTGCCGGAGGCAGGAGGCTCCGCCCACCCACCCGGGACGCTTCTGCGCATGTGCAGAAGCGGCGCGCATGCGAACCAGTCACAACAGGTTTTAGAACGCACTACTGGGTCAGATCCTTACGTAGTCATATAACTAATTGTGAGCACTTCACACGTACCTTTACGAATCAAAGAGCAAGAATGAGCGTTTTGCTGTTGACCTTGTTTTTTTTATGATCCCTCTGTATGTAAATGAATTAATATGTATGGTGTTGGCATGGAGCAACAGGTAGTCCTTGACTGACGATAGCTCGTTTAGTGACCATTCAAAGTTACAACGGGCGTGGAAAAAGTCATTTCTGACCATTTTTCACAGTTACTACCTTTGCAGCATCCCCATGATCACGTGATCAAAATTGAGATGCTTGGCAACTGGTTCATACTTATGACCGTTGTGGCTTTCCGGGCTCTCGGGATCTCCTTTTGCGACCTTCTGACAAGCGAAGTCAACGGGGAAGCCAGATTAAATGAGCCACCAGGTTACTAACTTATCAACTGCAGCAGTTCACTTAACAACGGAGGCAAGGAAGGTCGTAAAACGGGACGAAACACACTTAATAAACATCTCACTTAACAACAGAAATCTTGGGCTCAGTTGTGGTCCTAAGTCGAGGACTACCTATATTTACGACGGTTGCCGTGTCCCATGGTCGCGTGATTCCCCCTTTTGTGACCTTCTGACAAGCCAAGTCAGTGGGGAAGCCAGGTTCACTTAGCAACCAGGCTACTAACTGCAGTGATTCAGTTAGCAACTGCGGCAAGCAAGGTCGTGAAAATGAGGCAAAACTCGCTTAGCACATGTCTCACTTAGCAACATCAGCTTTGGACTCAGTTGTTGTCGAGGGCTACCTGTGTTTGAAAGACAATCTCGTCTGACCCGGCTTCTTGATCTTTTACAAGATCAACTTTTACAATAACATTTTGTGGCTCCTTGCTTTGACCATCCGGTTTGCTCCCTTAAAATTTCTACCAATGCAGCATGCAGCACTGTGAACGCTCCGGGTTAGGAGCCAGACTATGAGGGGTGTAATGCTGTACATTTTTAAAGGGGTTGTTAAAACGGTGTGGGCTTATATTTTTATTTCCCCATAGCAACGTAACCCTTAGCAGTTATGAATGAAAATCAGGCACTGAGGCCACGCATCTCTTCCTCTGGGTGGGTGGGTGAACGTGTGTTTTCTAAGCAGTTGGCACACAAATAGCCTTAAGTTTCCTATGGAAATCTTAGTGCAGTTTAAGAAGAGTAAAAGCCACAATCCTATTGTGCTTTTCTCTCTCTCCCTCTCTCCCCCCCTCTCTCTCTCCCTATCTTTTTTTCCCTCTCTCTCTCTCCCTCTCTTTCTCTCTTTCTCTTCTCTCTCCCTATCTCTCTCTCCCTATCTTTCTCTCTCTCCCTCCCTATCTCTCTCTTTCTCTCTCTCTCCCTATCTCTCTCTCCCCCCTCTCTTTCTCTCTCTCTCTTTCTCTTCTCTCTCCCTATCTCTCTCCCTCTCCCTATCTTTCTCTCCCTCCCTCCCTATCTCTCTCTCTTTCTCTCTCTCCCTCCTTCCCTCTATCTTTCTCTTTCTCTCTCTCCCTATCTCTCTTTCTCTTCTCTCTCCCTATCTCTCTCTCCCCCCTCTCGTTCTCTCTCTCTTTCTCTCTCTCTCTCTTTCTCTTCTCTCTCCCTATCTCTCTCTCCCTCTCCCTATCTTTCTCTCCCTCCCTCCCTCCCTATCTTTTTCTCTTTCTCTCCCTATCTCTCCCTATCTCTCACTTTCTCTCTCTCCCTATCTCTCTTTCTCTTCTCTCTCCCTCTCTCTCCCCACCCCTCTCTCTCTCCCAGAAAGCAAAGGACGTTGAAATGCTTGAATGGTTCTCCTGACCCTTCCCCACCTGCCTTTGGAGCCGTAAATATCCCCTTTGCCTATAAATTACAGTGTTCTGCACCTTGAACATGTTCCTTAACAAGAGGGGGTGATTTACCGAGGTGATAAACTGTAACTAATGCTAGGGTATCCTAATGGGTAAACAGATTAGCCCGGCCCAGCCTCTGTATCTCACCGCCCATCCGGAAAGCCCCATTCATTCATTTAGTGTCTGCTCCATGCTTACCGCAGCATTTTGCAACCGGGCGTAACATTGTCAGATGGTTCCAGAATCTATCATTGCGTGCGTCTCCTGACACGGAGCGCATTAGCCAAGACAAGATCCAATGAGGCTCGCTCCAGAGCTCTTTGGTTTCATCTCCAGTTTTACGGGCTCTGTCTGCGTTAAATCTCCTAATTGCACGGTGTTTGTTTGGTTCCGTGACAATATCAACAGGCATGAAAACACCTGTTAAGCATATAGGGTTAATTTTGAAAGATGGCAAGGTTTGGAGGAAGCCGGCACCTCTGCCTACCTTCCTTAGAAACCAAGGTTGAAAGATCAGTGAAGTTACACTTTAGTTGATTAATTGGTGGCAGGCAGTTCAAACAGCGAGGACAAATATCCGTTGTGCAGGGAGTTTTAATTTAAGAGTGTTCCCTGCTTCCTTTTTTGGTCTACCTTGCTTTTTTGGTTTATTGTAGTGGGAAGTGAAAAAAGAAAATATCAAAAATCCCCTTTTCTTCTAGGAGAGAGTGGTGATGAAACAGATATCTGTGCATTTCTTCTGATCTCTTAAAATACGAGTATCTTTTAAATAGATGCAAAGCTAAAATGTCTATACCAGTGATGGCTAACGTTTTCCGGACCGAGTGCCCAAAGCGCACACACGTGCAAATGCGCGCACGTGCGTCCCAGAACCCCCAAAATGCCATGTGCATGCAGCTCTCATGCATGTGGCCCATCCCTCATGCATACAATCCCCTGCGCATGCACATCCCCCCGCACGCGCCCCACCCCACGAATGCACAGCAGAGACCCGACAACCAGTTGGCCGGTAGGAGGCACGTGTGCATGTGCGGGGGAGGTAAACAGAGAGGGTGCTGCATGACACCTGTGGCATGCGTGCCATAGGTTCGCCATCACGGGTCTATACTATACATGTTTAAAAGTCCTAATAATGTTGCAAATCTAATGTACATATTAGATAATACATATTGTAATGATATATGGCAGGGGTGGGGAATGATGTCCCTTTTATAACTTGTGGACTTCGACTCCCAGAATTCCTGAGTCAGCATCGTTCCTCAACGTAGGACCACAATTGAGCCCAAAATTTATGTTGCTGAGTGAGATATCCGTTAAGCAAATTTTGCCCCATTTTAAACCAGTTCCTTAATTTCTGGTTCTCTTCTGCTTGATCAAAGATTACTCCAATTTCACCCCAGAGGAAATTGAATCTTACTACTTTAGTATTCCCATTTCTCCTCTTCTTCCTTTAATGGACAGATTTCAGTCTAAACTCCCGAATGCTATACAGCAGTGATGGCGAACCTTTTTTGGTTCGCGTGCCAAAAGGGGGGGGGAATGCAGGGGATCATGTGTGTGCGTGCCCACACTCATAATTCCATGCACCCCCGCACATGCACGCATGAACCCCCTGCTCCCAGCATGCAATGGCACGCCCATTTTCCGCTCTCCCCAGGCTCCAGAGCCTTTCTAAGAGCCTGGGGAGGGCAAAAACGGCCTTCCCCACCCCCTCTGGAGGCTGGAAACAGCCTGTTTCCCGACTCCCAGTGGGCCCAGAAGGCCCGAAAATCAGCCGGCTGGTGCACACATGCACGCCGGACCTGAGCTCGCGTGCCCAACGATATGGCTCCGCGTGCCACTTGTGGCACCCGTGCCATAGGTTCGCCATCACGGCTATACAGTGTAACTGAAAAGTAAAATAACTTATCCTTGAGTCATAATCCTAAATTACTTTGTGGAAAGATCTATATTGTTTTCTTGACAAGGAAATTGTTTTATTTTTCCTTCTGATAAGATCTTGTTTGTTTTCATAGTCTAGTTAAGGTTCTGGAATACCCCAGAAGTCTTTTATCTAAACACTAACCAGGGATGGCCCTACTTAGCATTTCTCAAAGACTGGGAAATTGTAAAAGCATCCTGGATGGCCAACTGCCAGGTAAATAACATGTAGGCATCAGTGGTGAAATCTACTTACCTTCCATACCGGTTTGGAAGCCGCGCCTGTCACGTGTGTTTTTCACCCTCTGCGCATGCACAGAAGGCTTTGCACATGCGCAGAGCATTAAAAAAATGAAAATGGTGGTGTCCGGGCAGGTGGGCGGAGCCTCGCAGTGCCATTGCTACCAGTTCTCTGAACCACCGGCTGTCGCCGCTATCGGTACACCTGAACCAGGCCGAACCGGTAGCATTTCACCCCTAGTAGGCATCCAATTCACTGTTGGCAGTCAAGAGAGAGAGACAACAACTTTATCATTAGAAGAACTCTATGGTTTAGTTTGTAAAGTAGATCATTTCCCCCCCCCCCAGGTAAAACCCATAATGAGGTAGTCTTCGATTTACAGCCACAAACGAGCCCGACATTTCTGTCGCTAAATGAGACAGTTGTGAAGTGAGCTTTGCCCCGACCTGAGTTGACACGGTTGTTAAGTGAATCGCTGCAGTTGTTAAGTTGGTAACACGGTGGTTAAGTAAATCTAGCTTCCCCATTGATTTTGTCAGGAGGTCGCAAAATGGGGATCGTGTGACCCCGGGACACTGCGACCCTCATAAATAGGAGTGTCCGAATTTTGATCACATGACCCAGAAGATGCTGCAACGGTCATAAGTGTGGAAAAACAGTCCTAGGTCACTTTTTTCAGTGCCGTTGTAACTTTGAACAGTCACTAAATGAACGGTTGTAAATCAAGGACTACCTGTACAGAACAAAAGAGGAAGACGGGAAGGAGAATGTGATCCCAAATCCCATAAGCATTCCACCACATCTCCGAATGCCTGGAGCATTTGATCAAATCAGATGCTCAAAAAACATTAACAGAGGGATAGAATCAAGATCACGTGAAGTGTTAATTTCTTGGTCTATTGCTTTAATTCTGCATCCAGATTTGGTCGCTACGATGAAAAATAGATGTTGAGACTCTGGAAAGAGTGCAGAGAAGAGCAACAAAGAGGATTAGGGGACTGGAGGCTAAAACATACAAAGAACGGTTGCAGGAACTGGGTATGTCTAGTTTAATGAAAAGAAGGACTAGGGGAGACATGATAGCAGTGTTCCAGTATCTCAGAGGTTGCCACAAAGAAAAGGGAGTCAACCTATTCTCCTAAGCACCAGAAGGCAGAACAAGAAGCAACGGATGGAAACTAAGCAAGGAGAGAAGCAACCTAGAAATAAGGAGAAATTTCCCGACAGTCAGAACAATTAATCAGGGGAACGACTTGCCTCCAGAAGTTGTGGGTACTCCAACACTGGAATTTTTAAAAAGAGATTGGACCATTTGTCTGAAACAGTATTTCCTGATTGAGCAGGGGGCTAGACTAGAAGACCTCCAAGGTCCCTCCCAACTCTTGTTATTCTTTTATTGTGTTAATGCTAGAAATGTGTTAAATACTTCCCATCTAGTTCAAAACCTATTTTTTACAAATGCACCATTTGGAAATACAGCTCTTCTTCATTACATAAGAAATTACACAATTGTTTTAATGCCAATTCTTTTCACTTCCTCCCCTACGTTTTTTGCGGAATAATAAAATACATCGTGCATGAGGGTGCTTGCAATATATGTTGGTGTGTGAGAACAATTAAGCACTGGAACAAGTTGCCTCCCCAATTTGGGGATTCTCCAACACTGGAAGTTTTTAAGAAGAGATTGGACAACCCCTTGTCTGAAATGGACAAGAAACAATGGATGGAAACTAATCGAGGAGAGAAGCAACCTAGAACTAAGGAGAATTTTCCTGACAGTGAGAACAATCAACCAGTGGAACGACTTGCCTCCAAAACTTGTAGGTGCTCTAGAGTTTTTAAGAAGAGGTTGGATAATTCCTTGTCTGAAATGGTTTGGGATCTCCTGCTTGATTAGCGGGTTGGACTAGAAGACCTTCTAGAAGGCTAGAAGGGATAGTCCCTTCCAACCCTGGTATTAGCCGAGGTGGCGCAGTGGTTAAATGCAGCTACTGCAGGCTACTCCAGCTGACTGCTAGTTCAGCAGTTCAGCTGTTCAAATCTCACCAGGCTCAAGGTTGACTCAGCCTTCCATCCTTCTGAGGTCGGTAAAATGAGGACCCAGATTGTTGGGGGCAATATGCTGAACTCTGTAAACTGCTTAGAGAGGGCTGTAAAAGCACTATGAAGCGGTATATAAGTCTAAGTGCTATTGCTATTGCTATTCTGATATTCTTTAAGATATAAACTCCTTTGTCATTTGAGTCCTTATATCCGTGATGGTGAACCTATGGCATGTGTGCCAGAGGTGGCGCACAGAGCCCTCTCTGTGGGCACGCGCGCCATCACCAGTTGCTCTTCTGGTTTTCGTACACACATGCGCGCTGGCAGCTGGTCTTCGCAGGCACCATAGCACCGGAAAACAGCCTAAAAAAGGCCAAAAACCAGACCATTTTTCGGGCTGTTTTCGGGCCATTTTTCGGGCCGGTTTCTGGGCCGGTTTTCAGGCCGGGTTTTTGGACCATTTTTGGCCTAAAAAGCGGCATGTAAAATGGCCCAGAAAGCGGCCAAAAAACAGGCATGCGCATACCGGCCAGCTGGTCTTCAGGTTTCCGGTGCTCCGGCGTGCGTACATGCATGCACATGCACACGCGTTCCGGTTTGGGCACTCGCTCCCGAAAAGGTTCGCCATCACTGCCTTATATCATTCAAGGCAGGGTTTGTCATATAAATCCTGAGTGGATGAAGCTAGGATTCTGGTGGGGAACAGAAAAGATGCCACATAATACCCCAACCAAGAGAAGGAAGAGCCGGGGGCGCCATTCGATTGCCTTCCGAATGCTTCGTTCTGCAGGAGAAAAGCCGTTCAGCTCGGCAAATGGGCCCCAATCCAATCCTTAAACTCCAGCCGAAAGCGGAGATGAAGGGGACCATCTGTAAATCTGCGCTCCTGTTTAATAAAGGGTGGGAAAGAGGGAAAACACAGCTGCTTTTGGCTGGTCTGTGTGGGAAGGAGCCGCCTGACTGTTGGCACCATCTGTGGCTGCCTTTGTGCTCGTTGCTTGATCTGTTCATTAGACTGGGAGAGCCAGCCTCTCGTGCTCGGGGTGTCAATGAGACGAGATGCCGGCGCTTCAGAAGCCGCAGCTGAGCCTGCGGACAGTGAACGGCAGAATCCGTAAGCGGATTGTGGGTTTGTGTGGAGCAGATTTCATTGGGCGGAGGAGAGCCGTCAGATGCAATCAAACTGTTGGTATCCCTGTATTCCGTTTATCTGGGCCATTTCATTGGTCCCATTAAAAGCAAGTTTGCAGCCATTCCTCAACCATCATAAGAGGGGCCAAGGTGTATTTTTGCCCTCATTACTGTTCAAATACCATTGGAATGGACCTTTGGTGCCTCCTGCTTGGATCTTTCTTTCTTTCTTTCTTTCTTTCTTTCTTTCTTTCTTTCTTTCTTTCTTTCTTTCTTTCTTTCTTTCTTTCTTTCTTTCTTTCTTTCCACTGCAGGGGAAGCCACATAATATAGTGTGGGGCAGTAGTCAAAAGGAGTAAATAAATCTCCCTTTTCTTCCTTCTCACTAAATCCTTCCTTCTTTCTTTCCTTCCTTCCTTTCTTTTATCTCCTTTGTCCCTTCCTCTCTCTCCTTTCCCTTGTCATAGGCTAAATAAATAAATCTAATTTTCCTTCCTTCCTCTCTAATTCCTTACTCCCTCCCTCCTTTCTAGCTCCTTCCTTCCCTCCTTCCTTCCTTCCCTCTCCTCTCCTCTCCCTCCCTCCCTCCCTCCCTCCCTCCCTCCCTCCTTTCTTTCTTTCTTTCTTTCTTTCTTTCTTTCCAGACATTCTGCAAGGGCTGTCTCATATATATAGTGTCAGGCAGTACTCAAATGAGTGATAAGTAAAGTCTAGTTCAGGGGTCCCCCAACTCCCCTATTGGACCTTGAGACCTTCGGAATCGGGCCGTGGAAGTGGCAGATAAGCGCGAGTGCGCATCCCCACTTGTGCGAGTGGTGGGCAATCACGCGTGCCTGCCGCTCACGTGAATGGAGCTGCACGCATACATTTGCCTGCAGCTCACGTGAAACTACCCAGAGGTGGACTTCTGCCGGTTCAGGCCGGTTTAGGCAAACCGGTAGTTTTGACCAGCGGGTGCTGCCCACCCACCACAGTGCTATCCCGTCCTATATAATTGCTGTGTGTTTGAAGCCGAGCGCATGCGCACACTCACATTTTTGGTTCTGGGCATACCGGTTCTTACAGTATGTGACACCCACCTCTGAAATTATCTCTTACCTCCTCCTTCCCCCACCCCCGGCCGGTCCACAAAGCTGGAAAGTTTTGGGAACTCTGGTCTAGTTGACCATCACTGCAGCCAACCTGCTCAGAAAGGCACAAGATTTGTATAATCAATACTTTTAAAGGTCTTTATATAAGATTATATAATCTATAAGTTGGGTTTTTTATTATGGGGAATTTAGAATGTTATTAACCAATGGATGGAACAGTAAATGACAAGGATTGTATCTGTTTAAATATAGAGAATGAGTTAAAATAAAAAAAATTGAGTAAGAAAGTTGGAAGGGAGATATGAAAGGGGAAAAGTAATTAGAAATTTAGGGCATCTAAAAATGATAGAACTAAAGAAAAAAAATGATGAGTTAAGATATCAATTGAGGAGAGGGAGTAATATGGCCTAAAATTAAGAGGCATAAGAGATAATGAATATTTTTGGAAGTTAAGCTATAGCGATTAATTTGGAAGAAAGTGGAAATTGGAGGTGGTAGCCCCAGGCGACAAAAATAGGAGGAAGGAGGCAGCATTAGAACAATATTAGATATACCTTGAAGAATATATTTAATAGATAAAGATAGATAAAGGGAAAGAACAAGTTTAAGAAATAGCTCCGATGTTGGAATGAACTTAGGGTTTTTGAATTCCTAGTCTGCTAACCATAGAATGGATTATGAATTAGATGTACTCAGGGAAGGATAAGAAGGAGAAAGAGGAAGTAGAAAGGAAGGGGGGGAGAGAGAGGAGGGAAGTAGGAAAGAGGGAGAGAGGGAGAAAGAAGGTAGAGGGGAGAGAGGGAGATAGAGGGAGGGGAGTGGTATGAAATCTAGAAGGAAAGCAGACTGGAGACAAAATTATAAAAGGAGCAAACTAAGGATATATGTTTATCATATTTTGGATAGAAATATATAATTATGGATGCTTTGATAATATGGTATATGTATGGATATTTGTGTATGTTTGGTGAAAAAAAAAAATTTAAGGCACATTATTGTGAGCAGTCCAGTGTCATTTGCTGAGATGGGCTGTTATAGAAATCAAGCAGCCAACCAACCAAATAAATAAATAAATTAACCTTTGCTGCTCCTGCATACTTCCATTTTTCATTCTGCTTTTTCATTCTTCCTCCTTCCAGATCCATCATAAAAAAAAAACAGATGACTGTTTGTGTCTTTTTTACCTTCATTGACAGAGAGGGCATTTGCCGTAGTCTTAGAAAGAGCAACTCACACCTTGCATCCGGTCTGCAGTCCTGAAGATGGATGGATTTCCATCTAAGGCCATCGTAGTTACATTTGGCTGGCGAGAAGATGCATTGCATGGGCAATTGTTCCAGCGCCAGCTGAGTTTACAATTTGCCAGAATGTTTTGTTCATTCTCTTTTTTCATCCTAGTTCTTCTCTCCCCACCCCACTCCAGAATTGAAATGGCTACCCTACAATGTTAGGTAGTGATTGTTATCTGCAGCGGCTGTGTAACAAGGAATGAAAAGAAGGAGGTTGCATAGCCTTTGTTGCTGGCCCGTTAGTTATCTTCTCTGGGGATGAAAGGTGACCCCCTTTCGATCAAAAGGTTGTTGTCAGATTCCTTGGCTAACGGAGAAGCTTATAACACATCACACCAGATCAAAATAAGAAGACTCCCTAAATAGGGATTGATTTCTTCACATTCAGAACGGCCACCTTGATTGCTGGCTGAGTTACTCTTCTTATTATAGAGTTGCTAAAAAGTGTTTTTTAGGGGGCTTCCCTAAAAGCAGCTGCCTGTCACTTCCTCTCTTTTTTTTTGTTACCAAGGCTGTGCCTTACTGAGAGTGTGGTGAAAACCCCCAGGTATGGAAGTCAGGAAGACCTAACAGAATAACAAGAGTTGGAAGGGACCTAACCAGAAAGTAAGCCGTAGCATGATTTTTCAGGATGCTCGTAATATAAGCCCTACCCCAAAAATAAGCCCCAGTTAAGCTCGTCAGCCAGATGGATGCAGTTAGTACTGTATTTCCCTGAAAATAAGACCTAGCCAGAAAATAAGCCCTGATGCGTCTTTTGGAGCAAAAATTGATATGAGACCCGATCTTATTTTCGGGAAAACACGGTACCATCCAGCAAAGAAATATTTTCATTCATTTCCATTACAGTAAATTCAGAAATACAAGGTAGTCCTTGACGTACGACCTCAGTTGAGCCTAAAAATTCGGTTGCTAAGCGAAAAATTTCCCTTGCTAAGCAAAACAGCGGTGAAGTGAATTTTACGATCTTTCTTGCCACTGTTGTTAAGTGAATCGCTGCACTTGTTATGATAGTACCACAGTTGTTAAGTGGATCTCACTTTCCCCCTTGACTTTGCTTGTCAAGAGGTCACAAAAGGTGATCACGTGACCCCAGGACTCTGCAACCGTCACAAGTACATGCCAGTTGTCAAGCATCACGTCACCATGGGGGTGCTGCAATGGTTGTAAGTGTGGAAAAGGATCACAAGTCACTTTTTTCCAGTTCTGTTGTAACTTCCAACAGTCACTAAATGAATGGTTGTAAGTCGAGGACTACCTGTATGTATGGAAAGGATATATATATCTCCTTGGCCTTTCCATTCAGAAAGATTTATAATTTTTTTTAAAAAAATCAATTCTTAACCACAACTGACATTTTCAAGACTAAATCTACATCTGAGCTTCTAACCGAAAAGCAGATCATTCCCATGTGAATATCTACCGTATAACAGGAATCGGCAACCTTAAACACTCAAAGAGCCATTTGGACCCGTTTCCCACAGAAAAGAAAACACCGGGAGCCACAAAACCCTTTTGACAACTAAAATGAAGATAACACTGCATATATATTTTTTTTACCTTTATGCTATGTATAAAACGACTATAGTGTGTTGCATTTATGAAATCAATGACCTGCTACAGAGAAAACACATTTTTATTTCTGCATGCAACAAAAGCATTTTGAACTCCCCCCAAAAAAAGATGAGTCGAAAAACTCAATAAATCATGTGCCGGCGGGTGTCGCACATTGGCGGTTGTGACGCATATTTTGAGCGACAGGGAGCCGCAGCAGAGGGATGAATGAGCCACATGCGGCTTCAGAGCCACGGGTTGCTGACCCCTGATCTATAAAAACAGGACAAATACTTGGATTTTTTTCCCATTGCATCTTGAAGTTTTTGCATCTATTCCTCTGTCTAAACAATTCTCTAAGAAATACATTAAACTGGGGCCAGCTGTAGTGAAGAATGAGCTTAATGGACATATTTAGCTGTTGAGAAAAATAGGAACCATGGTGGCTCAGTGGTTAGAATGCAGCATTGCAGACTAATTCTGCCCATTGCCCGGAGTTCGATCCTGACCAGCTCAAGGTTGACTCAGCCTTCCATCCTTTCAAGGTTGGTAAAATGAGGAGCCAGATTGTTGGGGCCAAGATGCTGACATTGTAAACTGCTTAGAGAGGGCTGTAAAGCACTGTGAAGCAATATATAAGTCTAAGGGCTATTGCCATATTCCTTTGGACATTTTTCCACTAGACAAGAGTCAAGGAGATTCCAATGTGATAGAAACTTCCAAACTTTAGGCTATGTAGCACTGTCACAATGTCAAGCTAGTAATAGGCATTATAAGACAACAACGGACATTTGGGACTTTCAAAACTTTTTCTTTGGGATGAAAATGTTTGTTTTCTAGTAGGTGACACATTGTTAAACAGCTCTTAATTCTTTTTCATGGTAGTGAAATTGGGAAATGTATTAACAGAGACTAAACTAGATGTCTATGGAAATTCTCAGTTATCTAGGTCAGGGGTCTCCAACCTTGGCAACTTTAAGACGAGTGGACTTCAACTTCCAGAATTCCTCAGCCAGCTTTGCTTAAAGTTTCCAAGGTTGGAGACCCCTGATCTAGGTCATAGTTGTCCCAAAGGTGCTTTTTCAAGAGGCAGCTGGACTTTCTTGTTATTCTTTGAAGACATTTCACATCTCACCCAAGAAGCTTCTTCAGCTCTGACTGGATGGTGGGGAATGGTTTATATTCCTTGCAGGCAGCTGGTCATTTGGATTCTTTTAGAGAGTCGTTGAGGCCACTTGGAGGTTTGTCTGTGTCTTTAGGGTCACCTGAGTGGTGCAAATGGGTGTGGAGCCTTCTTGGAACTGTTGAAAGGACTATGTTGTAGACAGGAGATAGATGGTGTCGTATTTACACATACACCCCTCTGTTGAGAGAGGGCTGTTCAATTTTGACATAGATGGCCTCTTTGACTCCTCTTTCAAACCAGTGGTCCTCTCTGTCCAAAATGTGGACTTTGCTGTCTTCAAAAAAGTGGCCTTTGTCTTTTAAATGCAGATGGACTGCGGAATCTTGTCCTCGTGGGTTTGTTCTCTTACGTTGCGCCATGCGTTTATGAAGTGGGCTAAACTAGCTTGGAGTCTATCTTTCCAGATGTTGCTCCTCTCATTTTCATTCCAGACTCAATCCAACCTTTCCTCATTGTAGTAGAGATCACGTCACATACCTAGCATCATACTAAGGCAATATTCTTTCGCAAATCTTTGCAGTCCAACAAAGGAATGGTGACTTGGTGGCTTTGCCGCTCACTCTCATAGCAAACACTCTGAATTTTTGTTTGTATAGATTTTAGATTTTTTTAAAATCCCTTTATTATTGCTGTATAACTAACTCAAGGCAGCAAACATGCCAAATATTCTTTCCTCTTCCTATTTTCTCCACAACAACAAGCCTGTGAGGTGGGCTGAGAGACAGTGACCGACCCAAGTCACTCACCCCCTCACCTAGTCAGTTTTTTTTATATCTAAGGCAGGACTAGAAGTCACAGTCTCCTGGTTTTAGATAGAATTCTTTATTGGCCAAGTGTGATTGGACACACAAGGAATTTAAGATCAGCACCTTAACCACTATGCCAGGGGTGTCAAATGTGTGGCTCGCGGGCCGGATATGTCATGCGCTGGCCACCCCCATCCCCATTTTAGTGAAGCGGGGAAAAGTTGCAATACGTCACATGATGACGCTGTTACGATGTGAGTTTGACACCCCTGCACTATGCTAATCCCACACGCCCTTCTTCCTTCCTTCCTTCCTTCCTTCCTTCCTTCCTTCCTTCCTTCCTTCCTTCCTTCCTTCCTTTTTTTCTTTCCTTCCTTCTTTCCTTCTTTCCTTCCTTCCCTCATTTCTCCCTCCCTCCCTAGCAATAGCACTTAGCACTTAGACTTATATACCGCTTCATAGTGCTTTACAGCCCTCTCTAAGCGGTTTACAGAGTTCAGCATATTGCCCCCAACAATCTGGGTCCTCATTTTACCCACCTCGGAAGGATGGAAGGCTGAGTCAACCTTGAGCCGGTGAGATTTGAACAGCTGAACTGCTGAACTGCAGTGCTGCACTTTAACCACTGCGCCACCTCGGCTCTTACAAATGGAGGGGGAGCCCAGATTCTTTGCCCTGTCCTGGTGATCAGCTGGAGGGAACATGTTTATGGCCTTCCCTCCCTGTTTAGCATTTGATAGCTGGTGGAAGAGAAGAATTTTGCATGATGGTTTTCTTTCTTTCTTTTTTTAATTTTAATTTTTCATTTTTTCCAATTTACATATCAATAAACATTTTTAACAGTACTGTGTCATATGTTTCATATGGTTATTTACATTTATTTCTATACATTCTGTTCTAACCAATTATACCACTTATTCCACACCTCATAAAATTCTGTTTCTTCCTTGCCTTTCATTTCTAATGTGAGCTTGGCACATTCCGGTACCTTACGTATAATCCTTTCATTGCTTGGTGTATTTTCAAGTTTCCAACATTGAGCGTATACAATTCTTGCTGCTGTTACTATGTGTAAAATGATGTATTGGAGTTGTTTCTTTATCTTTGGGTTAATTATTCCTAATAAGAATAGTTCAGGTTTAAATTCTATTTGTTCTCCTATTATCTCCTGTAGCCATCTCCTTATCTGTTCCCAATATTTCTTCGCTTTGGGGCATTGCCACCACATGTGATAAAAAGTTCCCTCCTTACTTTTGCATTTCCAGCAATCCGGTTTCATATTTGTATTTTGTTTGAGGGACCGGGGAGAACGAATGGCATGATGCAGAAGCTCTTCACGGATTTGCATGAATGAAATTAAGATTGCCCAATACAATCAGTTCCATTGCTTAGACGCCTGTTCCCACAAACTACTACCGTATTTTTCGGAGTATAAGACGCACCTTTTTCCTCCCTAAAAGTGGCTGAAAATTTGGGTGCGTCTTATACTTCGAATGTAGCTTTTTTCCCAGCCCTAACTAGGTGCTAACAGATCTTTCCAGCTCTTACCTTGCAGGCTTTTTCATTGTTACTCTCTCCAAAGAATGTTTTTCCAGCCCTAAGTCTTTGCAGAATTTTTTTTCATTGCTCTACTTGCTCCGAATAAGTTTTTTTCTAGCCCTAACCAGGTGCTAACGATCTTCCCAGCTCTTACTGACTTGCAGGCTCTTTCATTGTTACTCTCTCAGAAGAAGGTTTTTTTAAGTCCTAACCAGGGGATAAAATAATGTGCTGAAGCTGACCAGACTAAGGACGCTAGCCAGATGAATACCTGGTAGGCAGATTGTTTTTCCCTATTTTCCTCCCCAAAAACTAAGGTGCGTCTTATACTCTGAAAAATACGGTATATATTTCTTTCTTATCTCTCTCTCTTCCCTTCTTTCCCCCAGCGCTTCTTTCATCGTGGTGTGAAGAACTCGGACGACTCTTGTTGCTACGTCACCAGAAAAGCCGGCAAAACGACCCTCCGGGGAAGCTGCCCATGCAAGCACCCATGAACTCCATGAAACCTTCCCTTTCACATAGGTGAGTCCCGGGCAAATAATTCCCCCTGAAAAGACATGTGCGAAATTAGTTCCCATCAGAAAGTGTTCTTTTTACAGTTGCCACTGTAAAGTTTATACCTTCCCAGAAGAAAGCTAGAGCGAGCTTTGTTTTCAGATGCTTGAGTGAAATTCCTGTGTCCTTGTGTCAGTTAGAAATGAGTCCCTGAAGCCACAGTTTTCATTTTGCTGACTTATTACTATTATAGATTTAATCTTCAATTCGATTCACAGTCTGGGACTGGTAAAAACGTAACAGTTCAAGTCTTAACCAAGGGCCTAAGAGCTGTTAAGGTAACGTCTGAGTATATATTATTATTATCAGCATATGGCGTTGTTACAGTAGCCAGGAGACCACAATGCTACTAGTAGTTTGGCTTGCCAAGGTACCAGACCTGTTAGAGGAAACACCTGCGCACTTCTCAAGATGCGCCACAGGTGAGCAAGCTGGCTTCACTTGCAGTGTCACCAAGGCCCCCCTCCCTTCCCAGAGCTGCCTCACCAGCCAAAATGCACTCACTGTAACTGCAAACAGTCGTTAAACGAGGACTATCCTTTGTGCAAATGGGACTTTTAGAGAAGGTGTTTGGGGAAAAAATAACTGTTTCTGTTTCATGATCACCCGTGGGCTGTCCTCAAGTACTGATGGGTCAGTATTTCATCTGATGTTATTTTGATTTTATAGATAAATTATTGTAGATTTTATAAATGAATTATTGCAAATTTTATAGATGAATTATTGTAAATTTTATAGATGAATTATTGTAAATTTTATAGATGAATTATTGTAAATTTTATAGAAAAACAGAAACTTGTCATTCATATTGACAAGACATCATCTGGGCCCTGTATGTCTATTATTAGAAAAGAATAATGATAACAATACATCCTGCAATAATATCTTTAACACCATCAAACAAGAACATCTGCCTCTCCCAGGTACAATAGGTGGATAAAAATGCCAAATCCAGTCTAGACTTTAAAAAAAAAAACCTCCCTCTTACAACCCTGTATTCCCATAGAGTTGGGTCGACTGGATGGAGATGAGCATTTACTGTCTGGCTGCCCTTCCTGACACCTATGTGAAGTTCACAGCAGATATTTTTTCTTTGCACTCTAGGAGAGAAATATCCGTTGCTAGCTAGGATTGAACTCTCAACCTTCTGAGTGGGAGGCAAACATCTTTACCACTAGGCCATCGCGCCGCTCAAACCCAGCCTAGGCTATCCAATGTAAATATCTGTTCAACCAACGATAATATCTTAGATCTTTGGTTAGGACTTGAATTATTAAGTTTACACCAGTCTT
Source organism: Diadophis punctatus similis (assembly GCA_023053685.1). Lineage (NCBI taxonomy): Eukaryota > Metazoa > Chordata > Lepidosauria > Squamata > Dipsadidae > Diadophis > Diadophis punctatus. The sequence continues at coordinate 994,727 of JALIGW010000017.1, forward strand.
AGACCAAGAAGCAAACCGTAGATTGCCCATGCATGCAATAATAATGTTAGTATTATTAAATGAAATCAGCCTCTCCTAGGTCCTTGGGAAGGACTTGATAGGTAGACAAATATGCCAAATCCAGTCTAAATTTCGGGAGACTATACAACCAATATAGCCAATATATGTCGGTGTTTTTGAAAATGTACTTTCAAAAAACCAACAGAGGTAAACAAAGAATACAGAAAAGAAGTTGCAAAGCTAGAAGAGGTAGAGAGGATCAATCTCGTGTGCCTTCTGGGTATCTTATGACTAGCCATGAACATCATGGCAGGTGTTTTCTAAGGTGCTTTTTTTTTTCAAGAGGCAACTGGACTTTCTTGTTACACTCTGAAGACGTTTCGCTTCTCATCCAAGAAGCTTCTTCAGCTCTGACTGGATGGTGGGGGATGGGAAGATGTATATTCCTTGCAGACAAACGGTCATTTGCACCCTTTTAGACAGTTGTGGAGGCCACTTGGAGGTTTGTCTGTATCCTCAGGGTCACTTGAGTGGAGCCTTCTTGGATGGGCTAAAAGGCTTTTGCATTCCTTCACTATCTCTGCCTACCTCTGTGCAGTCGACCTTTATCTGGTCCAAGACTGGCTGGTTTTTCTTACTCTCCTTCGGAACCATCTCGAAAACCAGCATTCACAGTTTTTCTCACTATCCAGCTTAAAAAGTTACATAGAACGTCTGGAAAAACCATTGCTTTAACTCTTCTGAACTTTGTTCTCCTAGAAATAGCTTTATCTTTCATAGTTTTATCTGCACTTGCCGTTGTCTTCCTTCCTAGGCTTAATTTCATCTCAAATTCTCCTGCACTCTGTCCATATTTGTTCTTGAGCTCAGGGAAGCAACCACTTCACTTTCCCAAAATATACAGTAGTAAAAAAAAAGTTGAGTACTTTTTAAAGGTAAAGGTTTTCCCCTCCCAGTGGTGTCTGACTCTGGCGGGTTGATAAGTTGCATCAGCTCATCTCCATTTCCTAGTTGAGGGAGCCAGCGTTGCACGAAAACGATTTATGTGGTCATGTGACCAGCATGACTATATGTTGAAGACGCATGGAATGTATCAGAGTTCGTTGCAGAAAAATCAATTTCCAGAAGCACACACAGATGACTGATTCAGCTGGATTTGTTAACTTCTTTATAAACATAATAATATATATACAATACCACAAGTAGATTATTTCTTCAATTAAACACAAGCAGGACTTAGTTTTATTTCATCAGAGCAGACAAGCACAGAGTGGGCTGAGAGTGCAGAGTGGACTGAGCCACTCCCAGCCTTAAGCTTAAGTTTTCAGTTTCGATTCTCTGCACAGACTCAGAAGTGTTTAGCTCCCATTGGCTGAGTTAGTTGCTATGCCTATTCATTGGCTGACCTTGTTACCATTGGCTCTCCCAGTTCATGAATATCTTAACAGAATGCTGTTATCTTCCCACCGAAGTGGTAGCTATTTATCTATTCGCATTTGCATGCTTTTGAACGGCTGGATTGGCAGGAGCTGGGGGGGGGGCAGTACTTGAGTCTTGAACTCCCTACCTTCTGGTCGGCAAGCCCAGCCTCTTAACCACTAGGCCATCATGCCCCTCCTTCACTTCCTACCATCAATTATAAATTTGTGCTGCCTGCTGACTGATGTTACTGCTATCTTTTTAGCGTTTAACTTTCGGCCAGATTTTTCATTCCCCATTTTTTTGAATATAATAAAATCTGTCTTTGCTCTGAGGTTGGATCACCTGCATATTTGAAATCATTAGTGTTTCCATTTCTTGGATTTGAGCCACCATGGAGAAGACCCTTCTTCTGGGTCCTGCCAGATGTATCTTCGCCACATTCATTGCCTCCCTGCTCTAGTGGGACAGATGGATGGCCCCTCAGATAACCCAACCATCCATTGCTTCCATCTGTTACTTCTTGGCCTGCCTTCAGGGGCTTTGGAGAATAGGTTGACCCTCTTCTTTGTGTCAACCCCTCAAATATTATCTATGGAGATTCTCAGTCATCCAGATCATGGATGTCCCAAAGGTGCTTTTTCAAGAGGCAACTGGACTTTCTGTTTTTGAAGACGTTTCGCTTCTCATCCAAGTTGCCTCTTGAAAAAGCACCTCCAATATTGGAACACTGCTGTCATGTCTCCCCAAGTCCTTCATTTCACTACACAAGGCTGTCGTGTACGCTAGAGTCGAAGGATGGCTCTGATTTTAACATGAAACACCTTTTTTGTGTGTGTTTTGGGGGAAGAATTTAGCAAAATAACTTAGTTTACCGCTTAGGTAGTTATGTCAGCCAAGGGGCTTTAGTGAAGTTGCAGGTCATCCATCCTTCAAATATGGAACTTTAAGGAAGCAACCACGATTGGTGTGTTTTGCAATCACAAAGCAACAATTGGTTTCCTGAACCAAAGCTTGGATTCTCCTTCGCATGAAGACATCTGTAGGCACAGCTTCAAGGCGTGAGTTTGGTTCATCCTGTCTCTCTCTTTGGGGCAGAAAATGCTATTTCATCAAGAAGCTCTCACTTTTATCTGAAATGGGCCTCTCTCTTAATTCAAACTATTGATTGGACTAGAAAAGTAGTAGTTGTGAACAGGTTTTTCCCCTCCTCCCCTGGAAAACGAGGGATAATAAGTCGCGGGACTGGCCCTTAGCCAAACCCTCCATGAGTGAGCACCAAAAGCATTGCCTGGCATATGGCTTTCAGATCCCTTTCCAGTAAATAACCATAGACCTGTCACCTCTGGAGTCTAACTGTCCTTGGTTTGTGGCAAGATGCAGGTGGATCCTTGACTTACGACACCAATTGAGCCCACAATTTCCATTTGCTAAGGAAGGCGGTCGCTAAGTGAATTTAGCCCCGTGTTTCAACCTTTTTTTGCCACAGTTAAGCGAATCCCTGCAGTTGTTAAGTGAATCATGCAGTCGTTAAGTGAACCTGGCTTCCCTCCAATGACTTTGGCTGTCAGAAGCTGGTTGGGCAAGTTACAAATGGTGACCAACCGTCATAAATATATATATTTATATATTTAAGCCAGATTCACTTAACAACTGTATATGTATGTGTGTGTGTGAGAGAGAGAGAGAAAGAGAGAGAGAGAGTACAGACACACACACACACACACACACACACACACACACACACACACACACCTGTCCAAACTTTGACCATGCAACCCTAGAGATGCTGCAATGGCCACATGTGTGGAAATCGGCCATCGGTCCCATTTTTCCACGGCCGCTGTAACTTTGAGCGGTCACTAAACAACCCGTTTGTAAGTCAAGGACTTTCTGTACCCCAGAGAAGAATATCAATCTGGAAGAGAGAGGTGTAACAGATACAAATGATATGTAGTCATAATTGGGAGGGATTTTTGTCCTGTCCCCCCACCCCTGCCCCCCCGAAATGCAAGCCTTCCTTGTGAGCCATCCATCCCCCCCTATCTATATAGCTGAGCTGCAGAGGAGAAAAAGAAAATAATAAAAAAAGAAATTTATTCTCAAAAACCGAGTTACGGAGGTAGGGAGTATATATCTTGAAGAAGTCTCTCTCCCCTCTCTTCCCTCTCTCTCCTTCTGCTTCTGCTAATCTGTCTTTGGCAGAGAAAGCCTTTTTTTTTTTTTTTGCTACTCAGCAGGCATGCAAATTAACCGGCTCCCACAAACCCAAGAAAGGCAGGTCTATCAAATATTTCATTCATGCCTGCAATTTGTATTCTTGATTAGCCTGCGCCAAACCTTTCCTTTCTTCCATTCTTCCTCTCCGTCTTGGAGGGGAGGGGAGGGGAGGAGGGACCAAAAAAAAAAATATCAACCCAGAAGTAGAATCTTTTTTCCCCCTGGGTTCTTTTCCCTGTTTAAAGCAATTTCTGACCTCCAGGCATTATGAATAAACAGCAAAGCTGAGAACAAAAGACTTTCTCTGCCATTATCTCACATTAGCATAGCCAAGGAGGCTCTGCATGTGAACAATGCAATTGCCAGTCACCGATAATCAGTGAGTTTCCTGCGGGGGGGGGGATTTGGGGGGAGGTTACCAAGGCAACAGGCAATGATAGAATACTTGGGTGGGTGTTTTGGATTTTTTTAAAAAAATAATAATAATAATAATTACCCTTATCATGATTGTAGGATCCGTTGAATTTATAGAATACTAGCTGCACTGATCAGTGAAATTAATGCCTCGCTACTTAACTGGGGGTGAACTGGGAAATGTCTCTCCAAACGCTGCCTGGTATGTCAATGAAAGCGTATCCTGGATGATGCAAGGCTAGCTGGTGCAGTGAGAGGCAAACCAAAATTAACATTTCTGGTAGCAGGCTGAGTATCGTTAGCCATTCAGCATTTTTGCAACAGCGGTTACAGGTGGAATGCTCACGTTGTGAGCGTTGCGTGGCGGGAGAGAGAAGGATTGCATTGATGTGCCTTAGGTGTTTCTTGCTGTTGGGACAATGGCCAGAATTCTGCGGGAGAGAGGTTAAAAATCAGCGGAGGGAGACATTAAGGAAGAATTATTTCATCCCATTAGTTGTAGGGATGATGGTGATGAATAAATCCATGTTTTAAAGTGCTGGAAGCCTTCTCAGTAATTATTGTTCTCTTTTTCCACCTCTGCTTTGTTGCAATTTGCTTAGCATGATGTTTGTCGGGGTGGGGGTGGGGGTTGAGGGGGGTTGTAAATTAAAGAGTAACTAGATGTACTGTCTGGAATAAGATTTACAGATAGATAGATGATGGATGGATGGATGGATGGATGGATGGATGGATGGATGGATGGATGGATAGATAGATAGATAGATAGATAGATAGATAGATAGATAGATAGATAGATAGATAGATAGATAGATAGATAGATAGATAAATAGTAACAACAACTACAACAACAACAATAATAATAGATAGATAGATAGATAGATAGATAGATAGATAGATAGATAGATAGACAGACAGACAGACAGACAGACAGACAGACAGACAGACAGACAGACAGACAGATAAGATAGATAATAGTAACAACAACTACAACAATAATAATGATAGATAGATAGATAGATAGATAGATAGATAGATAGATAGATAGATAGATAGATAGATAGATAGATAAGATAGACAATAGTAACAACAACTACTACAACAATAATAATAATAATAGATAGATAGATAGATAGATAGATAGATAGATAGATAGATAGATAGATAGATAGATAGATAGATAGATAGATAGATAGATGGATGATAGGTAGATAATAGTAACAACTACAATAATAATAATAATAATAGAGATAGAGATAGATAGATAGATAGATAGATAGATAGATAGATAGATAGATAGATAGATAGATAGATAGATAGATAGATAGATAGATAGATAGATAGATAGATAGATAGATAGATAGATAGATAGATAGATAGATAGATAGATAGACAGACAGACAGACAGACAGACAGACAGACAGATAATAGTAACAACAACAACAACTACAATAATAATAGATAGATAGATAGATAGATAGATAGATAGATTGATTGATTGATTGATTGATTGATTGATTGATTGATTGATTGATTGATTATAGGATAGATAATAGTAACAACAACAACAATAATAATAGATATAGACAGAGATAGGTAGATAGATGGATGGATGGATGGATGGATGATAAAGAGAGAGAGATGACAGACAGACAGACAGGGTTTAGATGTTCCCACAGCTAAGCTCATTTGGTGGGATGGAGTTAAACTGGAGCGTAACCAGTTTATGTAGCTTGTGTGGTTGGGACGCTGGGTTGTAGGTTAGCAAGCCCACGATCGGGACCCGAGTGCTGCCAGGGGGTGGGTTGAGCTCCTGTCCTTTGCTCCAGCTCCTACCAGGGACATGAAAGGCGCCCCCAACTGGGTGTCCCTTGGGCAACGGTGATGTCACTGGCTAATCCTTTCAACCCGGAAGTGCCTCAGTGTTTCTGCCACGAGTGCAATGTGACCAGATGAATTAGTTGACTTGGCTTGACTTTTGGGGATCCCCCTTAGCACACGGCTTCCTGACTCAAATTAACATCTGTAAGTACAAGGAATTAGACAGAATTTTCACATGGAGAACCATTGTCGATACTGTTCTTTCCTGCTCACTGCCTGACATTCTCCATATTTTCCTGTCTATCTTTCTCCTCAGCAGCCCCTCAAACCTTAATGTATTCCTTCGTCTTTCCCGGGTTCATCTCCAACCTTCTTCCTTGCCTTACTTTCACTGTGTTGAACACATTGCACAGCTATTACACAACTAAGTGCCTCTCTCCCCAGAGTCTTGTTATGAATGCTTCAGCACACAAGGTGCTCTGAATCTCCGAGCTGTAGGCTCTCCGACAGAAGTTCCCTCCTGCATCTGCGTCCCATTATTGGAATGGGAATAAAAATTCTAAGAAGATGAGCAGATCTACTCTCTGGAGCTGTCTGGGGTTCATGTAGGCCTAGCTGGAAGAAACCTCTTGGAAGAATTTGTTCAGTGGATCAGCTCACTGCCCAAGGAGCTGCTGATACAGTTCTATAGAGGAATTATTAAGTCTGTCATGTGCACCTCTATAACTGTCTGGTTCGGTTCTGCAACCCAACAAGACAGACACAGACTTCAGAGGATAATCAGAACTGCAGAAAAAACAATTACTGCCAACCTGCCTTCCACTGAGGACCTGTATACTGCACCAGTCAAAAAGAGGGCCGTGAAAATATTTACAGACCCCTCACATCCTGGACATAAATTGCTTCAACTCCTACCCTCAAAACGTCGCTATAGAGCACTGCACACCAAGACAACTAGACACAAGAACAGTTTTTTCCCGAACGCCATCACTCTGCTAAACAAATAATTCCCTCACCACTGTCAAACTATTCACCAAGGCTGCATTACTATTACTATTAGTCTTCTCATCGTTCCTATCACCCATCTCCTCCCACTTATGACTGTATGACTGTAACTTGTTGCTTGTATCCTTACAATTTATATTAATATTGATTCTTTCCTGATTGCTTATTTGTACCCTATGACAACCATTCTTGACAAATGTATCTTTTCTTTTATGTACACTGAGAGCATATGCACCAAAGACAAATTCCTTGTGTGTCCAATCACACTTGGCCAATAAAGAATTCTATTCTATTCTATTCTATTCTATTCTATTCTATTCTATTCTATTCTATTCTATTCTATTCTATTCTATTCTATTCTATTCGCTTGTGTTAGTCCTGACCATGCAGCTTGTAGCCAACACAAAAGGAGAAACAGCTGTCCACATGAGCAGAGGTCTGTAATAAATCAAGATTACTCCGAAACCATGACCACAAATGGGGATGTCACGATGCTTGCCGTTGCATCGGGAGTTGTAGCATTTGTGTCATGATGTGATGAGGCACCTCTGAGAATCCAGTTACAGCATGTCCTGAAATACATTTTTGCCTCCTAAAGCAGAGGTTGCATTCCATCTGAAGAAAGAAAGAAAAAATAGGAGTGTAATTTTGTGTGATCTTGAAACTTCTTCCTGAGTTTGGATCTAAAACTCAAAGCGAATAGGAAACTAATCAAGGAGAGAAGCAACCTGGAGTTAAGGGGAAACTTTCTCACAGTGAGAACAATTGACCAATGGAACGGCTTGCCACCAGAAGTCGTGGGTGCTTCAACACTGGAGGTTTTTAAGAAAAGACTGGACAGCCACCTGTCTGAAATGGTTTAGGGTTTCCCTCTTGAGCAAGAGGTTGAGCTAGAAGACCTCCAAGGTCCCTTTCAGCTCGGTTATTCTATCATTCTGTTCGTTGTTTTAGCCTTGAGTCGATTGTTCCTTACTGCAGACTGACTCCATGTTTTCTTGTAACTGAATCTTCACCAAATCAGAAGGGTTTTTTTTTTTTTTTTTGTGGCTGTTTTACGTCCTTGTTCTGAATCCAAGGAGTTGGTTGGAGCAAAATAAGTGGAAGAAGAGATTAGTGATAAAAAGAAGATATGGCAAAAGGGAACACAGTCACAACGAGGAGGCAAATGTATCTGCTGGAAGTAAAAACTAAGAGGCAAAATAAAATAAGCATGAGAGAGCAAATAATTGAAAGATTAACACTTTAGCTTTCCCTTTTAAGGGCCACTTTTTATAGCATCTCCATAACATCTTTCAATCTTTTCAGTCAATGCAACTTCCATTCCCTATCAATATTATAATTAAGGGCGCCATTTTCTACACTTTGGATAAAATTCCGCCTTTCTTGCATATTATTGCCATGCATTTCAGTAAACAACAACAGTAGTAGTGGTAGTGGTAATAGTAATTTTCCTCCCCCCACCTGATCCTACCTTCCTGACACCAAATGGACAGTTGGGCTGTTTTCCTTCCTCTACCCCATACAAAGATACTTGGTCGATACCTAGGATGCTGGCAGCAACCCATATCAACCATCAGTGCCAGTCAATAATATTTGTGATACATTTTTAAATGTTCAGTTGACTGAGTTTCATGTTTAATGAAAATAAAAGTAATAATAATAATAATAATAATAATAATAATAATAATAATAATAATAATAATAATAATAATAATAATAATAATAATAATAATAATAACAACAACAACAGCTTACCTCCAGAAGTTGTGAATGCTCCAACACTAGACATTTTTAAGAAGATGTTGGATAACCATCTGTCTGAAGTAGTGTAGGGTTTCCTGCGTAAGCAGGGGGTTGGACTAGAAGACCTCCAAGGTCCCTTCCAACTCTGTTATTATTATTATTATTATTATTATTATTATTATTATTATTATTATTATTATTATTATTATTATTATTATTATTATTAACAATAATAATAATAACAATAACAATAACAATAACAGCAACAGCACTAGCACTTAGACTTATATACCGCTTTACAGCCCTCTCTAAGCGGTTTACAGAGTCAGCCTCTTGCCCCCAACAATCTGGGTCCTCATTTTACCGACCTCGGAAAGATGGAAGGCTGAGTCAACCTGGAGCCGGTGAGATTTAAACTGCCGAACTGTAGCTAGCAGTTAGCTGAAGTAGCCTGCGGTACTGCACTCTAACCACTGCGCCACCTCGGTAATAATAATAATGATAATGATAATAATAATGCATCATCGTACATCTTAAGAAGGTACTTGGTTGATACCTAGGACGCTGGCAGCAACCCGTATCAGCCATTAGCACCAGTCAATGGTATTTGTGATGCATTTTTGAATGTTCAGTTGACTGAGTTTCATGTTTGGTGAATAAAAGATGATGATGATGATGATGATGATGATGATGATGATGATGATGATGATGATGAAGAAGAAGAAGAAGAAAAGATGATGATGAATAAATGACGATGATGATGATGATAATAACAATAATGCCATTTTGTAAGCACAAAATCCACTAACAAACTTTGAGATAAAACTGGTTAAACACCGTAGTGTTATTGGTATCAGTTGTTTGGTCCAAACCTTTTAATCACCAATTTGCTCTTACATCTACTGAGGTAGCGGTGGAGAGCAGCGAGAGGAGAGGGTTTTTTTTATTAGCATTATAATTATAATTCTCACATGGGAAAACCATTTTTGAATCTCTGGATCAGGGTTGCAACATTAATTCTCTCCTTGGTCTGCCATGGCTTTATCCTGTTATTCTTTGTCCCCTGTGCTGACCGTGAGTACGGTTGAGTTTATTAGTGCAATTACAAATTTCATCAGACCTTTGCACTCCAAACATGCTTGCTGTCCTCAAGGCATAATTAGGCGTCTTAATTACTCTAGTACCGTTCAACAGGAATAATATTATGAACAGCATTTATTTGCAAAGCAAAAATGTTTATTCTATGAGCTTCTCGTTGTTTGTTTCAGGCCCAAATAAGGACGCCTCCCCTATTTCCATGTTTTAAATAACACTTTGGGCATGCACAGAAGCATCGCGTACACGCGAACCGGTAGCAACGGGTTTTAGAACCCAGTACTGGTGGAAATATTGGTGCGTCTTATACACCGAATACAGCCATTTTTGGCCTCCTGAAACCCCGCCGTGTATCCCATTTTCACCAAAAATAGGCCCGTTTTTCACAAAAACGGGGCATGCAGAGGGTTTGGGTGGCCTGAAGAGTGCTGCTGGGGGCTGGGGAGGGCAAAAAGGTGACAGGTGGGTGGGGTTGGGAGGTGAAAAACGGGCCCGTTTTTCACAAAAATGGGACACGCAGAGGATTTGCGAGGCCTGCAGAGGGTTTGGGAGGCCTGCAGAGTGCTCCTGGGGGCCGGGGAGGGCAAAAAAAATTTTTTTCTTGTTTACCTCTTCGAAATCTTGGTGCGTCTTATACTCCAGTGCGTCTTATACTCCGAAAAATATGGTATTTCTTTTTACTTTGTCTGATGAAGTTGCTTGGATGAGCAACGAAACATCGCAGATTAACAAAGTTTGGACTAGTTGCCATGATTCAACCTTTAGACCCCTTCGGCATGGATGACTGAGTCTTCATTGACCCTTGAACACATTCCTTCTTCTTGCAACCGTTCCTAAGATGAAGGAAAGATGTCCTCTGTTATTGGGATCATCTGAGGATGCTGTCCAAAATAGGAAATGCTGCAGCCTGCACTCTTTCCTTGCTAGTCAAATAATGCTGACATCCAAGGTGACTTTGGAGGAAACTGTGGATCAGCAATTTCTGCACCAATGTTCTCCCCTGGGAAGAGTAGCAAGCAATGCATGTGTGGAAGGTGAAGCCTCTTAATGACTCCTACATAACATAACAAGCAGCAAAAGATGGAGAAGCTGCCAATGTAAGAAAGAGGGGGGTTAAAGCAACGTCTACAGAAACACACCTATTCTACGGCCTTCAACCTCCAAGATTGAGGTCGAGATCGAAAAACAGCTTCCTCAAAATTTCCACCCACCCACCCTTAGCAATCAGCTGCCACAGACCACCCTGGAACTATGGAAGACAAGTAAGGAGCTACTAGGCGATTGAGCATAACCTTATGACTGCCATGTGGTCAGGAACAATCTTGGCCTGTATGATGGAAATCTCTAAATACACTGATCAAAGATCTAAGGACAGAATAACAGAGTTGGAAGGGACATTGGGGATATTCCAGTCCAACCCCCTGCTCAAGCAGGAGGACCTATACCAGTGTTTCCCAACCTTGGCAACTTGAAGATGTCTGGTCTTCAACTCTCAGAGAAGGGAGAAGAACAATTCATATCACACATGCCATGATGCATACAATGTCCTTCAACATATATGGGAGAAGACCTCATGCTGGCCAGAGAACATGCTGTCGATATGGCCCGATACTGGGCAAATGTCATATAGTTTTAACCCTACTTATTATTTTACATGCTTTTTACATGTGCTATAAGAGCCATGGTGGCGCAGTGGTTAGAATGCAGTACTGCAGGCTAACTCATTGCTCACTCCAGGAGTTCGATTCTGAATGGTTCAAGGTTGACTCAGCCTTCCATCCTTCCGAAGTCGGTAAAATGAGGACCCAGATTGTTGGGGGACAATATGCTGACTCTGTAAACAGCTTAAAGAAGGCTGTAAAGCACTGTTAAGCGGTATATAAGTCTAAGTGCTAGTGCTATATTTCCAACATTGGAATACGTTCTAAGCATATCGGTTTGTGAAAGTATAGCTAGCAGAATGTGCCATGATTCTAATAATTCCATCTCTAAATTCCCAACCAACATGCCAACATGCTTACCATAAGGAATAGGATCAGAAATTTGTAGAACTGGAAAGGTTGAGTACGAGTCATCTGCTGAAAATCCTCTGCCGTATGGAGGCAGCAATGGGCAGCTGCTTATGTTGTGGCTGTGTGTTGTATCTGTTGTGCTCGTCTATGGTATAATATGGGCATCAAATTATTGCTAATAATCTGGGATTCTCTGTTGCTCCCTGGCAAATCTTGATTTGTTTCTGAGTAATGCAATGACTGAAAGGTTCCTCAGCAGACCTCAAGTCCATTTTAGCAATATGAGGCACAGAAAGAGAGGGGAGGAAAGAGGGAGACACATGGAGAGAGGGAGACACACAGAGAGGAGAGAGAGAGAGAGAGAGAGAGAGAGAGAGAGAGAGAGAGAGAGAGAGAGAGAGAGAGAGAGAGAGAGAGAGAGAGAGAGAGAGAGAGAGAGAGAGAGAGAGAGAGACTTGTACTGTCTCTGAGCTTCTTGGTATCTTCCTCTGCTGACCAAGAATGATGGCACAATCAATCCAATGGACTTTTAGGAATTGTACCAGGATTGGCTCAGTAAAGACATGCTCCAATAGAACGGCATGCTTGTAGCTCAGGGTTGAACTGTAGGGTCCTTTCTGCTGTCTGAGATTGGTGGTCTTTTTGCAGATGTTTCATTACCCAACTCAGTCACCTCATCAGTGCTAGAAAGGAGTGGGGTTTGCTCTCTGTTTATCGATAAGCTCTTTGATTGTCTCATCTTGAATTATGTGCTTCAACTCCCTCTTTTATTTATTGTCAAGACAGAACTGATCACTGTGAGATGAATGTTCTTTTAAACAGACTCAGGCCTGTTTGATGCTTTCCTCAAGCATCAGTGCATGTAGTCGACAATTCGCCAATCTTAATCTTTATTTCAGACTGGTGGCCTCATGTCTTTGGGGTTCGATTATGTAAGCAATTTCAGAAAACCACCCAAACCTGTATTCTTATATCAGATTCTTTCTTCTTATACTTGTGGTGATTGAGTGCCTTAAAAATATAACCAAGGGGGGGAAAAGCATATAAAAAAATTGGGTGATCATGTTGATTGTCCACATCGGTGATTGTTGCTGGCAAGGGTGGGCTTGGGGACAGAGATGATCCCATCTTTGAGAATGGAAATCCCAACATGTTTAACGGCAGCCACAGATTCCATAGATCAAGTAGGTCTCCCTTCAGAATGAGACAACTCGCTGTGGCCAACTTGCCACAGCCAACTCACGGCAGGCAACTCACCATGGCCAACTCGCCGCGGCCAATTTATTTTTAAAATTATTTTATTTTTTGTCGTTCACATTTCATTTTCATTTTCGCCCTCTGTTTGCATCCTTCCTTTCATGATTCTATTCTATTCCACCATTTCTTTGATGTTAGTGTAACAACTCTTGCCCTGCAGTGAATTGTCCCGCCGCGAGTTGGCCGCCGCGAGTTGGCCACCGCGAGTTGGCCACCGCGAGTTGGCCACCGCGAGTTGTCTTAGACCCGTCTCCCTTAGCCAATTGTAGAATTCTAAATGACACGGAGGATCTGTTAGGTTGTACAAGCTAGCAATGTGTGTGTTTAGTTTGTGATGATGAGAAGATGGGATGGATTTCATATTGGAGGGGGTCCTTAACAAGACGTCTATGACATGAGATTACGCTTCTCCAGTTGGCAAACCAAATGAAGAGGGACATCAATCAGCCAGGCAACTGGACACTATGACAGGACAGGCCACTTGGCATATGTATGTGTATGTGTGGGAAGCACATTGCCCAGAGAAGCTTAGCTTCTGGATATTGTGAGAGCCAGATACCGTAATGCAAGACAATGTACATTGTTAGGGATTTCAATTTTTTATTCTGGATCTACACTTTCCCTTCTGATTCTTAGGTGCATATGTGACGGCTGCCACCTTGACAGACCCCAGAGATTGAAACGGGGACCTCCAGAGCTGAAAGCGTGAGTCTCTACAGCTAAAGAGCCAGGCTCTGAAAACAGGCTGTAAAAGACTCTTCATGTCTTTTCGTGGACTAGCCGCAGAAAGAGAGAGTTCATATGGAGAAGGTGGATCCCTTCCCTCTAGCCAAGGCTTCCCTAGATCTTTCCCTGTATCGAGCCAATCAGGAATATCTATGTTCTTTAGTCCTCCAATTGCTTTCCTCATGTTCCAGGGTAGGAAGAGCTGCATCAGATTGTTAGTTTTCTGCCTGAGACAGAATAGCAACCACACACCCTATCTCCAAACCAAGGTGCATCGTATTGAACACTGACCGAGTTTTTTCTAACACCTGAAGCACCAAAAACGAGAGAGAGATCATAATAAGGATTTATAGAAGTCCAAGGCATCCATTGGGGAAGACAAGGAAGGTAGTTGAGGAACCCAGGTGTGATGATGTCATCATGCCAATCCGATAACCTCATACTTGCTTTAGACCAGTGTTTCTCAACCTTGGCAGTTTGAAGATGTGTGAACTTCAACTCCCAGAATTCCCCAGCCAGCGTTGCTGGCTGTGGAATTCTGGGAATTGAAGTCCACACATCTTCAAACTGCCAAGGTTGAGAAACACTGCTTTAGACCATTATGATGCAACTATGTTGTCATTGACTGAATTCATTGTTGTGCTTGCGCCATCATTATTACATCATCATGGTTTGTTGCAGACCCTGCTGACAGTCCCTGGAAGAGGCTTTTTATTTTTTTAATGCAATGAAGATAAATTATTTGATGCTTGCAGGATCCAGTCTGGGTCGGTCACCGGGACCAGAAGTTTAGTCTTTCGAGCTTTCGGACTCGTGCTGCAGCCCATCCTCAGGGAACGTCTCCGGAATGTGCGCTTTGGGCTATTCTACGCATAGTATTTATGTGGTACCTGGTTGTGTGTGACTAATTAGTTGGTGATTGGGGTGTTGATGGCCAGTTATTAAGTCATTGGCAGTTGTTACTTCGTACTACCAAGTCCTCTGGCTCCTAAGCACCTGATAAACTGGTGGTAAATCAACACTCCTGTTGAGTGACAAGGGGCCTGTTCTCTGGCTGTTTTTGTACCTGCTCAGCCAGCAATCTTAGTGGCATATTGACTCCAGCACAAGTCCGAACGCTTGGAAGACTAAACCTCTGGTCCTGTTGACCAACCCAAATTGGATCCTGCAACATTACCTTGGGACACGTATATATTTGCCTTCATTCATCTTTGAGGCTCAGCTACCTAATGGTAGGTTTGATTGGGGACGTTTGCAAATTGTTCATTTGCTTCTTCTCTTCAGTTATGGTGGGAAATGTTGTGGACAACCCCATGACAGATCAAGAGAAGTGGCAAAATAAAAACCCACCAAGAGGCGTAGGAAACATTTGCAAAAATAACTTAAGGGTATTTCAGAGGACAGGATGCAGTGAATGGAGAACTAGAATTTCTAGCCCGTTTTGTCCCAGAACCTCACAGCGGGAACCACATTTGAACTTCATCCATCCATATATATATATATGGATGGATGAAAACCAGCCACTTGAGAGTGAAAATAGATTTTTCCAAACTTATCCACCGAAGTCAGTCCAGCTTTAAATGTCTACATTCTGGAGTTTCCTAACACGTTTTAGAAAAGTATATAGGTGAACTGTCTCTTGTGAATCTGAGAACAAACTACCATGATCTAGCACCTGCATTTTTAAACTTTGGCAGGCCGAGGGCCCTGTTAGTTGGTTTTTATTTTGCTTTGTTTTCTTCAATTTCCGACAAGGTCAAAAGTTCCGGTGGTAGAAAATTGGTTGCCTTTTGACTGAACTTTTTTCTCTTCCCCCTTATTCTTTTACCAAAACCCACCAGGTTCTCAAAGAACATAGAGAAATGAGATTTGAATGGCAGATAAAAGAGTATGGCGTTCATATTTCCAGATTTCAATACTTACAATGACTATTTACATCATTCTACCTCTCAGATTTGAAATGAATAATTTCTTATGTACAGATGACCTAGGCTAGGGTTCCACTTTCTGATATTTTGTCTCTCCTTCCCATTCTCCTTTTGTTTTTAATCTCTCAATAACAAAGTCCATTAAGGGTGCTATTTGGTGCATAGCATGTTAGTTTATTTTAGCTATCTAGCCAACATCTGAAACCATATTTAGTAGACCTCCCCCCCCCTGTATCTAAACAACTTGCTGTGAATTGTTTTCGAGGAAGTCTTTATATTTCCTAATGACGTTTTCTTTCCTTTACACCTACGACATCTATTACTCTTTAAGCATGGAATACACCCATGCTAAAGGGTTACCCCCAGCATAAAGATTCTTAACAATGAATCATCGTTAAGAAGATATTTCAGACCCATTCAGTTTTTTCCATATGTGTCCTTCCTTTTTTCTGTTCCTTTACATCGTTCATTTTCAGCCAAGTAAGAATTGTTGACCTTGTCCAATGTTGGTCAATTGGAGTCACACACTTAGCAAAGAATGGAAGCTGCATGACAAGTGTTTAATCCTCGTGAACGCAACCATTTCCAGTCCTTAGAGCGTCTTTTGCATGTGAGCACAAAGATTTCCTTTACACCCATGTGCTAGTGAAAGGGGCACTTTTAATTCTCCAGCATGAGTGGTCATAGCAACAACATCTAGTGAATCGGATAATTCAGCCAAAAGGAGCCGCAGCCCCAACCTTTTTTTTAAATGCTATGTTTACGTCCAACCTGAGATGCTATTTAAGTCTATAAATATTGGGGTTCTCAAAATTTTGTAGCCGTATGTCAATCGCTGGCTTTCCCCTTGCCGTCATTTTCAAAGAAATGATAGGCGTGTTTGTCACTCATACAGATTAAACGCATAAGGTGAGTCAAAAAGTAATGCCATTTTCTTTAGGACAGGTATATTTACCAACACAGGAACATGTAGCAAACATCAAAATGAAGCTGGTCCTCTGTGGATCACATCCCTACTTCTCAACATAGTCACCGTTTCTCTCAATAGCAATGTTCCACCTTCGAATGAGAGCATGTATCCCTGCCTCGTAAAATTCTGTTGACTGTTCTTTGAGCCACTTCTTCACTGCAGTTTTCACTTCCTCCTCACTGGAATAATGTTTGCCTCTCAAACCCTCTTTCATGGGGCTGTTATCTAAAGTATTGTCCTCAAACACATTTTGTAATCGTCTGTGAATGTTCACAGGGGTTTCCCCCTCAGCAACAAGGGATTCAATCACTGCTTCTTTGTTTTTGACGCAACTCTAAGGGGGCAGCCATTTTGAATTTTCCTTGCGAGTCTACAAACCTGAAAAGTAAGAAACAAAATATTTCGGAACGTAAATGATATAATCATTTATAACTGGGAAAACTTTCAGGTATTTTTATCAAAAACTTCACCTGAAATAAAGAAAATGGCATTACTTTTTGACTCACCCTCGGTTATAAGAGGAAAAATGATAAAAAAGAGAAAGTAATCCATTTTGATGCACATTATTGTGGGCATGAATTAGGCAAGTACGGATAGTCCTTGACTTACAACGGTTTGTTTAGTGACCATCCGAAGTTAAGATGGCACTGAAAATAGTGACTCATGACCATTTTTTCACACTCAGTCACAACCGTTGCGGCCTCCCCAAGGTAACGTGATCAAAATTCACACACTTGGCAACTGGCTCATATTTATGACGGGGTCACAGTAGTATCCCGGGGACACGTGATCCCCTTTTGCGACCTTCTGACAAGCCAAGTCAACGGGGAAGCCAGATTCACTTAACGGCCACGTCCCTAACTGAACAACTGCAGCGATTCACTTTAACAACAGTGGCAAGGGAAGTCGTAAAATAAGGCAAAACTCATTTAAGAAACATCTCCCTTAGCAACAGAAATGTTGGGCTCAATTGTGGTCGTAAGTCGAGGACTACCTGTAGTAGGCAAAATACGTGCATGAGGAAAATCATAAACAAGAGCAGGAAGATTACTATAGTGAATTCGAAAGGTCATAGCTAGAGGTTGTAAGATGAATTAATCACGATTTCTGCCGTATTCTGTCCTGGGACAGGTGAGACCATGGAGACGTAGATGGAGATATACAATTTCTACCTTAGTCTGTTAACCTCGACTCATCTATAAAAGGGAGTTGTAATAAGGCCCCCACCTATAAATCCGATCAGCAAATATAATTTATAGGAATAGATGATCTGTGACAGAAAATACATAATTTTTATTAGCTCAGGATTTTAATAATACAGTCATTCACTTTTATATGGGTTTTTTTTGAAACATTCCAAGCCTATTATTTGTTATTATTTTATCTCATTTATTTACCTGTATGACATTTTTGTTATTTTTACAAATAACTCAAGGCAACAAACACACACAATGTTCTTTTGTCTTCCTATTTTCCCCACAACAACCAACTTGTGGGCTAAGTTGGGCTGAGAGAGGGAGGGACTGGCCCAAAGTCGCCCACTCAGCTTTCACGCCTAAGGTAGTACTAGGACTCACAGTCTCCTGTTTTCTAGCCTGGTACCTTAACAACTAGGCCAGGGGTGGGCAAACTACAGCTCTTTGAGGACCTGTGGACTTCAACTCCCAGAATTCCTGAGCCAGCCATGCATGCAACAATTCGTTTAGCGACAACGGCACTGAAAAACGTGACTTGTGCCCATTTTTGTAGCATCCTCATCGGCGCACGATCAAAATTCGGATGCTTGGCAATTGGTTCATATTTACGACCGTTGCAGCATCACGTGATCCCCTTTTGCGACCTTCTGATGAGCAAGGTCAATGGGGAAGCCAGATTCACTTAAGAACCGGGTTACTAACTTATCAACTGCATTGATTCACTTAACAAACAGAACCAAGAAAGGTCGTAAAATGGTGCAAAACTCCACTTAGCAAATGTCCCACTCAACAATAGGCATTTTGGGCTCAATCGTGGTCATAAGATGAGGGCCCTATCCAACAAAATGAATTTCAATGTGGAGAAAAGCAAAGTTTTACATTTAGGCAGGAAAAATCAAAGGTACTGATTAGGCGAGACCTGACCTCAAGAACAGTCACTATGGGATGGACAATTGGAGTCCTAGTGGATGATCACTTGAATAGGAGCCAAAAGGCTAATACAATCCTGGGCTGTATAAACAGAGGCATAGAATCAAGATCATGTGAAGTATTAGTACCGCTTTATAGAACCCTAGTAAGACCACACCTGGAATACTGCAACCAGTTTTGGTCACCATACTACAAAAAAGATGTTGAGACTTTGGAAAAAGTTCAAAGACGAGCAGCTAAGATGATCAAAGGCCTGGAGACCAAAACATATGAAGAACGGCTGCAGGATTTCGGTCTAGCTAGGCTAAAGAAAAGAAGAATTATGGGTGACATGATAGCAGTATTCCAGTATTTGACGGGCTGCCACAAAGAAGAGAGGGTCAAATTATTCTCCAAAGAACTGCAGAAATCGTGGGCACTCCATCACTGGATGTTTTCAAGAAGATAGTCACTTATCTGAAACAGTATAGGTCAGGGGTGGCCAAACTATGGTTCTTTGAGGACCTGTGGACTTCAACTCCCAGAATTCCTGAGCTAGCCATGCATGCATGGCTGGCTCAGGAATTCTGGGAGTTGAAGTCCACAGGTCCTCAAAGAACCATAGTTTGGCCACCCCTGGTATAGGTTCTCCTGCTTGAGTAGGGGGCTGGACTAGAAGACCTCCAAGGTCCCTTCCAGCTCATTCATTCTAATTTTTAGTATTGGGTGAGCCCATGGGGCCGACCTCAGTATTGTTATCTCCAGATTGAGAAGGGAGAGAAAAAGCTTGATGCCAAGAAAAGAAGTAAATCAGGATAAAATTTCAATAAGGACTTTGTAGACCAAAGCTGAGTTTTAGCTACTATTCCCCCCTGGTAGTTTTTATGCAGTTCACAAATAGCATTTTTGGCTTGTTCAGGATGGGAATTCCAATTTTAGGATGGGAAGTCCAATTTTAGGATCGGAAGTCCAAGTTCAGGATGGGAAGTCCAAGTTCAGGAAGTCCAATTTTAAATGGCTCTGTAGTTTTTGTTCAAACAAAAGGATTCTTTTGAGCCAGGGTAGAAAACGTTGGTTTGAAGGGACACAAAAGCTGGCAGCAAAGCTCAGATAGCCAGAGATTTCAGCAAGAAACACTGGCATCCCTCGACTTGCAACCTTTCGAAGTTCCAACGGCATTCAAAAAAGTGACTTATGACTTTCACACTTACGACCGTTTGCAAACATCCCCATCAAAATTCAAGTGCTTGGCAACTGGCATGTATTTCTGACAGTTGTACTGTCCTGGGTTCAAGGCGATCACCTTTTTGTAACTTTCCCAACTGACTTCTTTGACGAGCAAACTCAAATGGAGAAAGACGGATTTGCTCAATGACCACGCGATCCGCTTTAACAACTGCAGCGATTCCCTTAGCAACTGCGGCAAACAAAGAACTTCAAACGAGGCCCTTCTTACTTAACAGCTGCCTCGCTTAGCAACGGAAATGTTGGGCTCAGTGGTGGTCGTAACTCGAGGACTGCCTGTAAACCATGCAGAGCCAAAATCCCCAGGTATTAATTCACGTAATCTGTCAGGTACTCACATCCCCCCCAAAAAAAGCTTTGCCAGGGGCTATTTTGACAGGTAGGCGAACATGAAAAAGTTTTCACCCCAACATTTACACCTCACCTGGTTTCATCCCCATTTGCTTTTTTGTCCTCGTCGTCATACACATTTTGTGCTCCCTCTTCAATTCTATGTATTTCTTCTCTTCCCGGCTCCCAAAAATAGTCCAATGAACTCCATCAAGGTTATCTATGTCAGGGAGGTTCACCAATAAAGGAGGATATTGGTTGACATGAGGGGTCCTTGGTGCTCTCTGAGCTTGCTTGTTTTCTTGCAGACGTTTCATGACCCGAACTAGGTAACATCATTACTAACACTAGCACTGATGATGTTACCTAGCTGGGTCATGAAACGTCTGCAAGAAAACAAGCAAGCTCAGAGAGCACCAAGGACCCCCTCCAGGCCCACCAAGTTAGCTAGAGGAGAAACCCGTTCGGAAATGAAAAGGTGTCTCCTCCCACCAGCCCTGGTAGTCATTTATATGAAAGTATTAAAGTGTGACTTTATCTACCATGTGTGTCTCTTCCCCTTCCCCCTTTTTTTCCTCTTCTCTTTCATATTTTATTATAGTGATGGATCATTTCCATACGACTCTGTTCCTTGGCAACAGAATAGTAACCAACCACCAGGTTCCCTATCGGTGGTCACGACAGTATGGGGTGTGACTAACACGTCACAGAGCCAGGTAAGTAACTTTCTGGGAATCTTCTCTCCATTTCTGTTTTTTCAAGGGTGGTCAGATTGACTCCTCTCCTGTCCACAAAGGTTGAGCAATGTTTCATTGGGGTGTAAGCTGGATTCAACAGGCAACGTTGCTCACGATGGAGTGTCCTGTTGCGAGGGTGAAGCTGGGTGACTTGGTGGATTGCTGCTGGCCAAGTTTAGTAGACCATCTGCAACAGTGGTTCTCAACCTTCCTAATGCCGCGACCCGCCACCGCGCCCCACCCCGCCGCAGGCATTTGGGTTCTTTTACCCTCTGCGCATGCCCAAAGCGTTCTGCGCATGCACAGTGGGTAAAAGAACCCAAATAGCGGCGTCCGTGCGAAGTCTCCCGACCCCTGTGAAAGGGTCGTTCGACCCCCAACGGGGATGCGACCCCCAGGTTGAGAACCGCTGATCTGGAAGATGCTGGTTACTGGGACCTGTGCCGTTGAAAGGGCCACAAGATAGCTCTATGCTAGGATGTTCATTCTGAAATAAAAGTGTCTAACCAGAAGTGGGCGTCTCATAATATAACAACTGGTTCGCCCAGCACCGAAAATGTGAGAGAGAGAGCCTTCTGTGCATGCGTGCGGGTTAAAAAACACAGCGATATAGGACGGGATAGCGCTGGGGCGCTGGTCACAACTACCGGTTCGCCCAAACTGGTAGCAGTCCACCACTGTGTCTCACTCACAAGCGCTGTGCTTCTAGAATTGTTAAGGCATGTCTGTCTTTGTAAAGAAGCACTCATTGATGGCCACGGTATTTTTAAAGATCGAAAAGTCTGTAAGTCACATAAGATTGAATTTTGCTCACCTCTGAACTGCGGATGGCCAGGGGACGGATGCCAATAGGTCAGGCACCACAAACTTTGGGTCATCATCATAAAGTATTGAGACAAGCAATCGAGATTTGGATGCCTGTTTCATACAGATAATTCCTCTTTCCTACTTGGTGTGGCTTACTCTTAAAGCGGAAACATTCCCTAGACTTTTACTAAAATTTGCCAAGGGTAAAACTTGTGACTTTGGACACAGGTTAATAATGTTCCCTTCTGAGAGTGCTGTAAGACTAGAAGTTGCTCTCTCTTAGACTTGTCTGGCGTTCTCTTCTTTATTTCACAATTCTGTTTACTCCACTGCAAAATTGAATCTCGATAATTGACCGTGTCTATTGTGAGCATATTAAACTTAAGCAAGCCACCAAGAGACCAATTATTTGGAGGGCTGAATCCAAGTAAGGCTGCGATCTTGGATTTTACTGATCTGGCTATAAAAGTTATGGCTTAGAAGAAGAAGAAGAAAGATCCAAAGGTGCTTTTACTAAAATAAACTGGTCTGTCTTGATTTTTTTTCCCCCTGCTTAAAAACATAAAGGTTTTCAAAGGAAAAAAAAACCCACGAAAGTCCAGTTGCCCTTTAGAAAAAGCACTTTTGGGACAACCATGACCTGGATGATTGAGAAGCTCAGAAGAGGACGGAAGGAAGGAAGGAAGGAAGGAAGAGAGAGAGAGAGAGAGAAAGAAAGAGAGAGAGAGAGAGAGAGAGAAAGAAAGAAAGAAAGAAAGAAAGAAAGAAAGAAAGAAAGAAAGAAAGAAAGAAAGAAAGAAAGAAAGAAAGAAAGAAAGGAACCACTCAATGTGTTGGCTTCAGGGGTTTATGGTCCAGTGTTGTCACCATCAATGGTATATCTCTTGGTCCAACAGAGTTGAACAAGTTGTAAAGAAGTTAAACAAGGGGTCCATGGAGATCGTGGTTGTCCACGGGTCGTGGTTGTCCCAAAAGTGCTTTTTTCCAAAGGGCAATTGGACTTTCTTGGATTTCTCCTTGCTTCTCTTCCTAGGAGGGTCTTCAGTTCATGATGAACTTCCTGGATGAGAAGAGAAATGTTTTCAAGAAAGAAAAAAAACTAAAAAAAGTCCAGTTGCCTTTTGAGAAGCATCTTTGGGACAAGCCAAGCAAGGGCATTATCCCAATGCTTTTATCCCCACCGGAACCATCACTTTGGTGATCCACCCTTCCATTATTTTCTCCTCTCAAATAAGAAGGGACAAATTCTTAAAATCGCTACCGTTGCTTGTATGGATTGTTCTCTTAAGATGTCACCTTTCCTTTCAACCAGGTGCTGGGAAATCCCATGGCCAATGCCAACACTGCTATGAACCCAGCAGGCAACCCCATGGCCTCTGGGATGACAGCCAGCAATCCTGGCATGAATTCGCCTCAGTTTGCAGGACAGCAGCCTCCCTTCTCGGCCAAGGCCAGCTCCAATCAGTCGTACATTCAACAAAGCATGTATGGACGGCCCAACTATCCCGGCAGTGGAGGCTTTGCGGGAAGGTAAGGCTAGAACAGAGGTTGCCCATTCCATGCTGGTTTAGAAGAGGCTTAGAGAAAGGGGTTCAGGTGCCATCAGAACGTGATGGGAATTGAGTTGGGTTCATCGGGACCGTTCCTTTCTGTATTCGTCAGAGAGGTGAAACATGGAAAGGCAATTTTCAAAGACATCCATGATAAACCAGCAGGTGACATGGGTTTTTAAAGAGAAATTTGAAAAGTCTTCTTAAAGGCCTATGGATGGGGAAAATCCTAAAACAAACTTCAGAAACATACAGTTCTTAGTAAAACTATTTAGCTGCTATAGAAGGGAAGGGAAGGAAAGGGAAGGAAAGGAAAGGAAAGGAAAGGAAAGGAAAGGAAAGGAAAGGAAAGGGAGGGGAAAAAGAGAGGAAAGGAGAGGAGAGGAAAGGGGGAAGAGAAGAGAAGGCAAGGGGAGGGGAGGGTTCAAATTTAAAGAAAATACTTTCAGGAAAATAAAATCAAAATACCTTCAGGAAAATGATTTGCACATGAGTCAAATCAATCAAATAAGGCATACAAGCTAAGGTATAGTTTTAATTAACCACTGAATGCATGATGCAACACATACACTTAAAGGTGGCTAACATTTTGCTGAGCATCTGTACAAAGGCTATTGATAGATATAAGTGTTACAGCTTTGCTCAGGAGAACAAACGTTGAACATTAGCCGTACCAAACTCAAAACATTCCTTTTAGGGAAAATCGGGTTTAAATAATATTTAGAACCAAACATCACATTTTATTATCATTTGCATAATTCGGGACCCTCCAACATGGAATTATTATTTTGTCACGCATATGCCAACTTGTCGGAAATAATGTGCAAAGTGATTTCCAGATTAGAACCTTTTTGCACAAATCTTTGTTCAACTCCTAGATGATTTAGGAGAGCTGTGATTTTAGCACTCCTCGCCCTAATCCAGTGTGCTGACACAAGGGAATAACAGTGACTGTTTTCCCCCACCACTGTAACTGGGGTAATGCAGGAATTGCTGAAGTTTGCTGGAATCTTCCCGCCTTTAAGGAACAACGTGACAAGCCCAAAAAAGAGAGAGATGAATTTGTCGCACATAATTCCCAATGTTTTCCATACTAGATTATCCTGAGAAGTCAAATGGGTTGTTGGGGACTAAGTAAGAGCAGAAAGAAAAACAAACCCGAGAAATGGGAATTTTCAGGAGAGAGGTAGTTAGCAAGAGATAATGGAGGCCGTGGTGGCTTCACGTGGTAAGACGCTGGGACTCCGCACTGCTGAGTCAGTGGCTCGATTCCCGTGAGCAAATAAACCACGTAGGGACCAGAATGGAGCCTCTCCCAATTGCCTACCGGGATTCAGGCGTTCCACGGGTAAAGAACACCGCCTGAAAAAATTCCTTTCACAGAGGCAACCTCGGTGATCCCTGGCTAACACATGCCATACACTTTTAAAAAATGTATTCAGAATTGAAATATGGACAATTGTGGCTGCAAAATTAATAAGGAAAGCATGGAGTCATTTCTTTGGAGCATCTGTAATTATGCACGAATGCATTTGTGATGAGATTGCATTGCTGATGTTCCCAGAACTCTGTAGTCGTCATCTCCATGACAAGCGCAGGGACCCCCCATTTCCATGTTAAAATTCCCTGCATTGCATTACTCCTGGCCCCAAATGCAAACTAAGAGAGTAACAGAGTTGGAAGGGACCTTGGAGGTCTTCTGCCACACCCCTGCTCAAGCAGGAGACCCTATACTATATTAGACAAATGGTTGTCTAGTCTCTTCTTAAAAACCTCCAGTGATGGAGGATCGACAGCTTCTGAAGGAAAACCGTTCCACTGATTAATTGTTCTCACAGTCAGCAAATTTCTCCTTGGTTCTAGGTTGCTTCTCTCCTTGACTAGTTTCCACCCATTGTCCTGCCTTCTGGTGCTTTGGAGAATAGCTTGATCCCTCTTCTTTGTGGCAGCCCATTGGATATTGGAACACTGCTATCATGTCACCCCTAGTCCTTCTTTTCATTAAACTAGAGATACCTAATTCCAGCAACCGTTCTTTATATGTTTTAGCCTCCAGCCCCCTAATCACCTTTGTTGCTCTTCTCTGCACGTTTCCAGAATCTCAACATCTTTTTTACATTGTGGTGACCAAAACTGGATGCAGTATTCCAAGTGTGGCCTTACCAAGGCATTATAAAGTGGTACTCACACTTCACATGATCTTGATTCTCTCTTCTGGGTGCCTCCAGAAGTTGTGGGTGCTCCATCACTGGAGGTTTTTAACAAGAGATTGGACAACCGTTTGTTGAAATGGTCTACCGTCTCCTGCTTGAACAGGGGTTTGGGCTAGAAGACCTCCAAGATCCCTTCCAACTCTTCCAACTCTGTTATTCTGTTATATTATATCCATAGTTTGCCAGAGACAGAAGCAAACCCACTCCGAATTGAACCCACCTCTCCAGGATATGTACTTTTCATGCCTTATATGGGCAATGATTTATATGTTTTAGCCTATAGTCTCCTAATCATATTTATTGCACTCTTTCCAGAGTCTCAAGATCTTTTTTTATATCACGGAGACCAAAACTGGATGCAATATTCCAAGTGTGGTCTTAGCAAGGCACTATAAAGTGGCACCAACACTTCACGTGATCTTGATCCTATCCCTCTGTTGATGCGGCCTAGGATCGTATTGGCGTTTTTGGGGACTCAAACGCTGATGTCTGTCAATTTGATTTCTCTCCCTCAGCTATCCAGGAGGTCCTAATAACCCTGGGGGAATGGGGATGCCGCCGCACACCCGACCCCCTGCTGATTTCACTCAACCAGCTGCTGCTGCCGCGGCAGCAGCTGTCGCCGCCGCTGCCGCCACTGCCACAGCTACAGCTACCGCAACCGTTGCAGCGCTGCAGGAAACCCAAAACAAAGACATGAATCAATACGGACCGGTAAGCCAGTTCATGCCAGTTCATGTCCATTGTGGGGGTGGGATTTTTTCATTCTCATGGTGCTTGGGTAGTAGTAGAGATCATAGAGGGGGTACGATGGCCTGAGCAGGTTAAAGACGCCGAGCTTGTCAGCTGGAGAGCTGAGGTTCGAGACCCGAGCTCTGTACAATGGGTAAGTTCCCATCCTGCTCCACCTCCTGCCCACCTAGCAATCCTTAAGCATTCGAATGTGAGTAGATTAATAGGTACCACTTCGGTGGGAAGGTAACGGCATTCCGTGCGCCTTTGGAGTATAGCCATTCTGGCCACATGACCAGAGAAATTGTTTTTGGACAACACTGGCTCGTTGGCCAAGAAACAGATGAACAGCGTGCCTTAGACTCAGACAAGACTGACAGGGGAAACAATTACCTTTAGAGATCATAGGGATGAAATCCAGCCTGGTTTGGGTAAGTTCATCCTGAGGGGATGGTTGTCCCCCTTCCCCCCAAAAAGTATAACTTATTTCCAGGGGTGAAATGCTCCCGGTTCGGGCGTGCCTGCCGGTGGTCAGAGAGCTGGTAGCGACGGCAGCGCGAGGCATCGGCCACCCTCCCGGACGCCGCCATTTGGGTTCTTTTATCTTCTGCGCATGCGCAGAACGCTTTGGCGACGTCCGGGCAGGTGGGCGAAGCATCGCGCTGCTGTCGCCACTGGCTCTCCGACCACCGGCAGGCGTGCCCGAACTGGGAGCATTTCACCCCTGCTTATTTCTCTTTTAAAAGAAGAGTGGGAGGTACATCTATTGCATAAGGCCACAGATTCACTGGTTTGAGGTTTAATGCTGCAAGAGCCATAAGGGCGAGTAAGACTAGGTTGTTGTGCAATTTGTTTTAGTTTGTTTGCTTGTTTGTTTTGAAAAGCATGCAGATGTGCTGATGACATCTGGCTGCTGGTTCAAGCAAGGGCAGGGGACTGAAACGGTTCTGAACTGGATCTTTTGAGGTTTTCCGAAGAAGCTTGCTATGCCCTTATGGGACAGGATGAATTTCGTAGTGTAAATCAACCACGACAGAAATTATAGAGACAAAGTAAAAGAAAGAACCATAGGGCTTAGAGCAGTGTTTCCCAACCTTGGCAACTTGAAGATATCTGGACTTCAACTCCCAGAATTCCCCAGCCAGCATTGGCTGGGGAATTCTGGGAGTTGAAGTCCAGATATCTTCAAGTTGCCAAGGTTGGGAAACACTGGCTTAGAGGAAGGGACCTTAGAGGTCTTCTACTCCAACCCCCTGCCCAAGGAAGGAGTCCTTGCGCCTTCCAACACAAATGGCTGTCCATTAAAAACCTCCAGTGATGGAGCACCCACAACTCCGCGAAAGCAAACTGTTGCATTAATTAATTGTTCTCACTGTCGGGAAATCCCTCCTTATTTCCAAATTGATCGTCCTCTAATGACCTTCCACCCATTGCTTCTTGTCCTGCCCTTCGGTGCTATGGATAATAAACCATTATTAATAAAAAGAAATATTGGCTTATCTTCAAGTTGGCTTAACCACTGGTAGTTTCTTGTCCATGACTACATACCACCAATCCCATGTCCTTTTCCTTTCCCCCAGATTTTTCCATCCTTTCCACCTTAGACTAGAAGTAAAAGATTAGAACCATGATGGCGAACCTGTGGCACGTGTGCCAGAGGTGGCACGCAGAGCCCTCTCTATGGGCACATGCACCATTGCCAGCTGCTCTTCTGGTTTCTCGTGCGCCGGCCAGCTGGTCTTTGCCGGCACCAGAGCGCTGGAAAACAGCCAAAAACCAGGCCATTTTTGGACCTTTTCCGGGCTGTTTTCAGGCAATTTTCCAGGCTGTTTTCAGGCAGTTTCTTGGGCAGTTTTCTGGGCAGTTTTCCAGGCAGTTTTTGGCCCTGAAAATGGCCTGAAAACATCCCAGAAAATGGCCTGGAAAATTGCCAAATCCAGCCAAAAAACAGGCATGCGCACGCCGACCAGCTGGTCTTTGGGTTTCCGGTCCTCCGGCGTGCGTGACTGCATGCACATGCATGCGCGTTCCAGTTTGGGCACTCGGTGCTAAAAAGGTTTGACCCAGGGGAGGGTTGCTCACTTACCGATACCGGTGCACTGCGCACGCATCTCCACATTTCGTGCATGCGCTCGCTACACGCGTGTGCCCCCTCATCGCGATTTTGCCTCCACGGAAGCAAAATCTCGCCGAAATCTCGCGAGAGGATGCGTGCCCCTCACAAGATTTTAGCGAGATTTTGCTTCCGCGCATGTGCAGAAGCAAAAAAGCCAAAAAATTCTTTTTAAAAGATGGCGACATGCGCAATGGACCGCTGAAGACGGCATTGGAGCTGTTGCGTGCAAATAGCGCCATCTGCTGGCCGCTACCGGTGCGGTAGAGTCAACCGCACCGGTAGGAACCCACCACTGGTTCGACCTCCCTGGAATAGAGGAAGAAAAAGACTTTCCCATTGTTTTCTGCTCCAAATATTAAGCTGCTTTTTGAGCTAAGCCAAGATCAGCTAAATCAGTGTTTCCCAACCTTGGCAACTTGAAGATGTCTGGACTTCAACTCCCAGAATTCCCCAGCCAGCATTCGCTGGCTGGGGAATTCTGGGAATTGAAGTCCAGACATCTTCAAGTTGCCAAGGTTGGGAAACACTGAGCTAAATGAACAAAACGGCAAGAGTTCCCTTCAGTCAAGCCTGGCTTGTGATGACTTCATGTACATATAGTCCTTGGCTTATAACAGACTGTTCAAAGTTACAAGGGCAGTGAAAAAAGTTACTTATGACCATTTTTCACACTTAACGACCGTTGCAGCATCCCCGTGGTCATGTGATCAAAACTCAGACCCTTGGCAACTGACTCGTATTTATGACGGTTGCAGTGTCCTCGGGTCACGTGATCCCCTTTGGCGACCTTCTGACAAGCAAAGTCAATCGGGAAGCCAGATTCACTTAACAACTGTGTTACTAATTTAATGACTGCAGTGATTCACTTAACAACCGTGGCAAGAAGGGTCATCAAATGGGGCAAAATTCACTTTACAAATGTCCCACTTAGCGATGGAAAATTGGGACTCCGTTGTGGTTGTAAGTCGAGGACTTCCTATATATGTTTGTTTCTAGACTAATACAGGATACAATATAAGAATTCATTCTTTTATTTTGTAATATTACCCTTTTTCATTCTATTTAATATTATTCTTATTCTCATTTGTTGATATTTAGAAATAGTATTCGCGTCTATCTCTGCTGGTAAATTAAAAAAAAAACATTATTCCATTTTTTATTATATTGCAACTCCATAAACTGCAGCCCACTTAAAAATAGGTTCTATTTGTGTTTTTAAACAACTTTATTTTTATTTAGCACCTTACTAAGTAACTCCTGCTTTTTAATGAATATCTTAAATTTCTCTAAATACACTGAATTTCATTGTCCTGATTTATAGCTATTATCTCCATCTGTGTTTTAATTCCTGCAAATTATTGATACTTAATGCTTTTTTCTAACTTTATAATAGGGTTGATTGTATCTGTGAATATTAATGCAAAAGAATCTGCATCGAGACAAATTTGTTTTATTTTGTTCCTTTCATATTCATTCAGTTATAATTATTTATCTAATTATAACTTCTAGTAATTGCAAACAAATTACATATTAAAGGGCAGATAACTAGAAATAAGCTTATCTGCTATGTTCGTGTGACTAATTAAACTTGGTAATTTGCCATTACTCTCAGTTTCAGCCGGTATGGTCTTGTGCTTAAGCCACTAGGCTAGAGATTGTGAGTTCTAGTTCCATCATAAGTAGAAAGCCGGGTGGGTGACTTTGGACCAATCCCCAGGAGACGCTGAATTCTAGTCCCACCTTAGGCATGAAAACTGACTGAATGATTATAGGCCAGTGGTGGTGAACCTTTTTAGGCTCGCGTGCCAAAAAGGGGGGGCGTGCTCGCACGCGCTCGCGTGACCACACCCATTTCCTCCCCCCACGCATGCGCATAACACCCCCCCATGCTGCCCCCTGCGCATGCGCACACACCCCCACCCCCGCGCAAAGGCCTTACCAGAGCCTGGGACGACGAAACAGGCAAACCGGAAGTGCGGAAAAATGCACTTCCGTTTTGCCGGTGAGCTGTTTTTTGCACTCCGGAGGGTTCAGGGAAGCTCCCTGAAGCCCCGGAATGCAAAAAACAGCTCACCGGCAAACCGGAAGTGCGTTTTTCCGCACTTCTGGTTTGCCGGT
This sequence comes from Diadophis punctatus similis, assembly GCA_023053685.1. Taxonomy (NCBI): domain Eukaryota; kingdom Metazoa; phylum Chordata; class Lepidosauria; order Squamata; family Dipsadidae; genus Diadophis; species Diadophis punctatus. Next base: position 1,025,290 of record JALIGW010000017.1, read on the forward strand.
GGGCAACCCTCGCATGCCGGCTGCTATGGCTCCACGTGCCACCTGTGGCACGCGTACCATAGGTTCGCCACCACGGTTATAGGCCAATCACCAGGTGTCTGTGAGTTCTAGTCCCACCTTAGTAATGAAAGCCAAATGGATGACTTTGGGCCAATCACCAGGAGACTGTGAGTTCTAGTCCCGCCTTAGTCATGAAAGCCAGATGGATGACTTTGGGCCAATCACCAGGAGATTGTGAGTTTTAGTCCCGCCTGAGTCATGAAAGCTAGATGGATGACTTTGGGGCAATCACCAGCAGTCAGTGAGTTCTAATCCCACTTTAGGCATGAAAGCCAGCTGGGTGACTTTGAGCCAATCACCAGGAGTCAGTGAGTTCTAGCCCCACCTTAGGCATGAAAGCCAGCTGGGTGACTTTGAGCCATTCACCAGGAGACTGTGAGTTCTAGCCCCGCCTTAGGCATGAAAGCCAGCTGGGTGACTTTGAGCCAGTCATTCTCTCTATCAGTCCAATACACCTCACAGGGTTGTCGTTGCTGGAAAAATAGGAGGAGGAAAGAGTATTAAGAATTAGCTGTGCTCGCCACCTCGTTATTTATAAAAAGTTGAAATAAATAATTATTCATTATATAGAAAATCAGGTAGCTCAATTGAGGTATATAATGGTGTTCCTTTATTACATCGATCCAGATATAATACTTTCATAATCGGGAATCACCAGGGAAATTGATCTCTTATGATTTTAGATAATCAACCTTGGTTTTCAAATGTTGTAACTTTTTAAGAGTCCAAGAACGATGCTTACCTGCCCCTGGGGGATATTTTAATCCCATTCTATATTGGAAGAGGAGGAGTTGTTGTTTTTTAATTCTCATTTATTTCTTCTTGGAGGTGTAGAGGGGCTTGTTACTAAAAGAGCAGCAACAATTTTATAAATAAGTCATAATTAATCGATGTACAGCATCATTTTCATTTATTTCTCGCTTGTTTACTTCACCATCCCTTGCCTATTTTCCAGAATTCTTTTCTTTAAAAAAAAAGTTTAGATTTGATAGGTTGGGCTAGTCTCGGTTGACCTCAGAAAGGACTTTGAAAAGAAATTACAGAGGAATTAGAAGGTCTATCCCAGATCAGAGAGAGAAGGGAAGTTAATGCCAAAGGGGAAAGGAAAGGACTGCGTTTGGCCTAGGAAACATTCTTGTTTAAAATGTTGTGGTGTGTAACAAGACTTCAGAGAGCTAAGGTGGCGCAGTGGTTAGAGTGCAGTACTGCAGGCTACTTCTGCTGGCTGCCGGCTGCCTGCAGTTCAAATCTCACCAGGCTCAAGGTTGACTCAACCTTCCATCCTTCCGAGGTGGGTAAAATGAGGACCCAGATTGTTGGAGGCAAGAGGCTGACTTTATAAACCGCTTAGAGAGGGCTGTAAAGCACTGTGAAGCGGTATATAAGTCTAAGTGCTGTTGCTATTGCCTCAGCCTTCCATCCTTCCGACTGACTTGGAGCAACCTTGATCAGCCCAAATTCTACCGGAGATGAGTTCTTTCTAGTCATCAAACCCAGTTTGCTGCTCATCCATCCAGAGATTGCCAAGTCCCTTGCCGAAATGATTCTGTTCTATTTCTTTGTCCCGTCTCGCCCTAGGAGAGACGAGCTCCTATGTTCTGTTCGGAAACTGCAAGGGGACGTAACTCCCGGGTCCACAATGGTTGAGCGGGAGGGTTTTCACGACCGCTGTTAAATCAAGAATGGCCTCCTTGTCCGTTGCCTTTTCAAATCCCAGTAGCAATGATGAGAAAAGAAAAAAGAACCAGCCCTGGGGGGGAAAATGCGACAGATCTCCGATTCCCTCTGCCATGCGGCTCCCCTTCCCCTTTGAAGTCCATGTCGCATTTTTATATTCTTTTTTTTTCTTCTTCTTCTTCTCCTTCTTCTGTTGAAGGTTTGTTCCTCTTTCCAGATGGGTCCGGCACAGCCTTACAACAGCCAGTTCATCAACCAGCCTGGCCCTCGCGGTCCCGCTTCCATGCCAGCCAACCTGAACCCGGCATCCATGGGGGCGAGCATGACACCTTCCAATATGAGCGGGCCACCCATGGGCATGAGCCAGGCCAGACCTCCAGGAATTAGCCCTTTCAACCATGGGCAGAGGATGCCCCAGCAAGCTTACCCTGGTCCACGTCCCCAGTCGTTACCCATGCAAGGCATGAAGAGAACATACCCTGGAGAGGTGGGTATCAGTAATTCAGTTCGGAGTGAGTTTGCTTCTGTCTCCCTCAAACTATGGAAATTATATAACAGAATAACAGATTTGGAAGGGACCTTGGAGGTCTTCTAGCCCAAGCCCCTGCTCAAGCAGGAGACCATACCATTTCAACAAATGGCTGTCCAGTCTCTTCTTGAAAACCTCCAGATGGAGCACCCACAACTTCTGGAGGCAACCAGAAGATAGAATAGAATCAAGATCACGTGAAGTGTTAATACCACTTTATAATGCCTTGGTAAGGCCACACTTGGAATACTGCGTCCAGTTTTGGCCACCACAATGTAAAAAAAGATCTTGAGACTCTAGAAAGAGTGCAGAGAAGAGCAACATAAAGAGCAACAAAGAAGAGGGAGTCAAGCTATTCTCCAAAGCACCTGAAGCCAAGACAAGAAGCAATGGATGGAAACTAATCAAGGAGAGAACCACCCTGGAATTAAGGATAAATTCCTTGATAGTTAGAACAATTAATCAGTGGAACAACTTGCCTCCAAAAGTTGTAAATGCTCCAACACTGGAGGTTTTTAAAAAGAGATTGGACAGCCATTTGTCTGAAATGTTAATGAGCAGGGGGTTGGACTGGAAGACCTTCAAGGTCCCTTCCAAATCTTGTTCTGCATTCCAAATTTTGAATGTGATTGTTCTGTGTGCACACACACATCCATGTAGTTTTCTTGCCCACAGCGTACAAATGGTTTGCCATGGCAAGCTTTTTTTTTTTTTTGCCCAATCTGGTCAACCTTTCCTGGTGGGTTTCCCCATCTAAGGATGGATGGATGGATGGTAGAGATGGATGGATGGATGATAGAGATGGATGGATGGATGGATGGATAGAGATAGATAGATAGATAGATAGATAGATAGATAGATAGATAGATAGATAGATAGATAGATAGATAGATAGATAGATAGATAGATAGATGATAGATGACAGACAGACAGACAGAATATAATAATAAATCTATTTAAAACTACTAAGCTTTCATCAGCCCCTGCTGACTTCGTCAGAGTGTAAAATCCCCATTGAAGAGATGCTTGCTTTTATGTAATGCCGATCGATTTAGTCATTGCAGGGGCTGACGAAAGCTTAGTAGTTTTAAATAAATATTTAAATGTTCCAGAGATCATGATGTCTATCGCTTCTTTATTTATAACCATACCTGGAACTCGCATTTTTAGGACAATTCTTAATATATATATACACACACATATATACACACCTATACACATATGCATATACATATTTGGTTTTGGTCTCTTTCTATCAACCAGCCAAATTACGGAAACCAGCAGTACGGACCAAATAACCAGTTTCCATCCCAGCCTGGCCAGTATCCTGCTCCCAATGCTCCAAGACCCCTCACGTCGCCCAGCTACCCAGCACAGAGAATGCCAAACCAGCAAAGCACGGGGCAGTATCCCGCCCCAGCCGTTAACATGGGGCAATATTACAAGGTGAGGACCATTGATCTTCATTTTTTTTACTCGTTCGTGAGAGTTCATTTCTGCCATTTGGGAAGCTTTAATGGTGGCTACTATGTTCATGAAAAACTCTTGCACGTTGCATAAGTAACAAAAAAACTCTTGCAGCTTGTGTATTATTTGCATGTTGACTATATATTTTTATAAGTACCAGTAAAGAAGAATATTTGCAGCTCAGGGTTGAAATGAGGTATCCTTGGTACTCTCTGAGCTTGGTTGTTTTCTTGCAGACATTTCATAACCCAAACTAGGTAATACCATCAGTACTAGAAGGGAGTGTGGAGTGCGGAGAGGAGGAGGACTAGGAGGGAGGAGAACAAAGACTGTGGGATCCTCGTTGTTTTCTGAGTTTGGTTGTTTTCTTGCAAACCTTTCATTACCCAACTAGGTAACATCATCAGTGCTAGCTCAGAAAGTACCATGGACCCATCATTATTATAAGTACAGAACCTGTCATCCAAGTCAAGGAGGGCCACATACTCACTTCTGTATAAAAAAATGCATAGTAAGAGTTCCCGGCAGCCTATCCCTGTGAGGTCTGTCTCTAGATATATGGACGTCCAATCCCAGCATGCTCAGCAATGGCCATTGAAGATAAAAGTCACTTCCACAGGGAATCCTCATCTCAAGCACAGGGAATGATGAGTCCAGATAGTTCAAATGAACAAAGGTTTATCGTATGAGTGAAAGATTGTTCCCCGTTTGCTGCTTTTACTCGATTAATTTAATTTCCGCTCGATGGTCGCTTATCTAGCGGAGATGCTGATTTTCGGTCCATTGCGGATTCCGTTCATGTTTCAGGGACAATGGAGACCATACAGGTGGCCCTCGACTTACAACAGTCCATTTAGTGACCGTTCGTAGTTACAACGGCACTGAAAAAAGTGGCATTTGACCGTTTGTCACATCGGACGGCCAGCATCCCCATGATTGCGTGATCAAAATCTGGATGCTCGGCAACCGATTCGCATTTATGACGGTTGTAGCGTCCCGGGGATCACTATATCTCCTTCTGCGACTTTCTGACTAGCAATGGGGGAAGCCCGAATCTCTTCACAACCGTGTGACTCACAACGGAAAGCGATTCGCTAAACAAACATGACAAGAAAAGTCGTGAGATGGGCCAAAACTCACTTAGCGAAATGTCTCCCTTAGCAACAGAAATTTTGGGGCTCAATTGAAGTCGTAAGTGTTGGGCTACCTTTATAGGGAATAAAATAATTCTTCCCACAGCATCCAATGCTTTTATCACAGGGAATTCTACTTCGCGGCCGAAAGTCCCTGACCACTGTGGTAATTGTGTTTTCTTTCTCTGTCTTTCCAATCGCAACCACCATTTTGCAGCCATCCAGGCCTCTTCCTGTAGCAAATTACCCTCACTCACCTGTTCCAGGAAATCCTACGCCACCTATGACTCCCGGCAGCAATATGCAACCCTACCTGTCTCCTAATCAAGATGTCAAGCCACCTTTCCCGCCGGACATTAAGCCAAATATCAATGCTCTACCACCACCTCCAAGTAAGTACCTGATGGAATTAGAGATCAGGAATTAGAAATCATGGCAGGGATGTGAAGATGTCTGACTGCCCTCGCAGTGTTTATTGCTTATATACAGTTTTCCAAGCAGCAAAAGGTAGGAAAGAGCAACAGCATTCTCATTGGTGAATTCCCCCCACACACAATATTCCCCCACCCACCTTCTCTATGAGCATCTTGTTGTTGCAACCTAGATGAGATCACGTACAAGCCAGGGAAGGTATCTTATCATTCTGGCCGTGTGAACTGAGTGAGATCATAGGAGCAAGGGGCCCGCTTAGGGCAGGGAGTTTTCTGCACGCACACACACACACACACCCTTTCACATGGCCTCGTCCCTACAAGTACCAAACCTGGAAGGTCTTTGCCTGATCCTGCTTTCCACCGCGTGCAAATTATATGGGTCTGGTTGAAACATTCGAGCCAGAGGCGATGTCCTGTGGATAAAGCATCTTTCATAAATGTGCAAAGAGTTTCAGATCAGTAGAGTGGGGGGATTTCTGAAACAGACAGAAAGAGCAGGTGGTCCTTGACTTATGACAGTTCATTTAGTGACCGTTCAAAGTTACAACAGCACTGAAGCTGGAGACTAAAACATATGAAGAACGGTTGCAGGATTTAGGTTTGGCTAGTCTAGAGAAAAGAAGGACTAGGGATGACATGATAGCAGTCTTCCAGTATTTGAGTGGCTGCCACAAAGAAGAGGGGGTCAACATGTTGTCCAAAGCACCAGAAGGCAGGACAAGAAACAACAGATGGAAACTAATCAAAGAGAGAAGCAACCTGGAATTAAGGAGAAACTTCCTAACAGTGAGGACAATTAACCAGTGGAACAACTTAACACCAGAAGTTGTGATGCTCCATCACTGGAGGTTTTTAAGAAGAGACTAGACATGTCACTTGTCTGAAACAGTAGAGGTTCTCCTGCTTGAGCTGGGGGCTGGACTAGAAGACCGCCAAGGTCCCTTCCAGCTCTTTTCTATTCTAATAGGAAAGTAGTCCACCGTTAACTTTTCTCTCCCTCTACAATCCCAGCCAGCCATAACGACGAGCTGCGCCTGACGTTCCCCGTGCGAGACGGGGTCGTCTTAGAGCCCTTCCGGTTGGAGCACAACCTGGCAGTCAGCAATCACGTCTTTCACCTGCGGCCGACCGTCCATCAGACCCTCATGTGGAGGTAGGATTGCAACGGGGCAGGGTGGATGGATGCCCCAGGATGCCAAACCAGAGGGGAGCCAAAAGTGTCTTTCTTGGGTCAGCGGTGGATGGGAAGCTCACTCCCGTTTTGAAGCTAGTCCAGGGGTTCCCAATGTGGGCCCCACGCCCCACGGGGGGCATTGATTTTTAATGGGGGCAATTGGAACCTTGTTTAAACCAAGTTAATGGCCTTTTAGGCTTCCTCCGCTCGAGTAGGAGTTCACTTTTTGAATAGTAAGAATTATATGTCATAGGGGGCGGGCATCAGGATTTTAGAGATGCTTAGGTGGGGCATGGCCAAAAAAATGTTGGGAACCACTGAGCTAGACAATTAAGCAGTAGAACAGCTTGCCTTCAGAAGTTGTGGGTGCTTCATCACTGGAGGTTTTTAAGAAGAAACTGCACAGCCACTTGTCTGAAATAGCAATAGCAATAGCACTTAGACTTATATAGCGCTTCATAGTGCTTTACAGCCCTCTCTAAGCGGTTTACAGAGTTCAGCATATTGCCCCCAACAATCTGGCTCCTCATTTTACCCACCTCAGAAGGATGGAAGGCTGAGTCAACCTTGAGCCGGTGAGATTTGAACAGCTGAACTGCTGAACTAGCAGTCAGCTGATGTAGGTTGCAGTGCTGCTTTTTAACCACTGCACCACCTCAGCTCCTTGGCATAGGGCAGGGGTGTCAAACTCAAGGGCTGGGGCTGGATCCGGCTCACGGGGTGCTTAGATTTGGCCTGCAGGAAACCCTGGAAACAGCGAAGGACTGGCCCATGGTGCCTCTGCCAGCAAAATCGGAGCTCAGGAGGGTTGCATGCAGCCCTTCCGAGCTCCATTTTCACTGGCAGAGGGTCTCAGGAGGCCGTTGCAGCCGAAAACAGATCTTGGGAGCCCGTTTTCGCTGGCAGAGCCTTCAGGCTGCCACAGGTGCCCCTAATACGAGTGACGTCGAGCTGGCCATGCCCCCCTATGTCCCCCCCCCCGAGGTCAAACACAGCCATGATGCAGCCCTCAATGAAATCGAGTTTGACACCCCTGGTATAGGGTTTCCTGCTTGAGTCAGGGGTTGGACTAGAAGACCTCCAAGGTCCCTTCCAACTCTGTTATTCTGCCTTACATATGTAACGAGCAGGTGCTAGTAGCAATGCAAACCTCTGCCTTCTCTGACAGATCAGATTTGGAGTTACAATTCAAGTGTTATCACCATGAAGACCGGCAAATGAACACTAACTGGCCAGCATCGGTCCAGGTCAGTGTCAACGCAACTCCACTCACCATTGAACGGGGCGACAATAAGACATCCCATAAACCTCTGCACCTCAAGCACGTTTGCCAGCCAGGAAGAAATACAATTCAGATCACTGTCACGGCATGCTGTTGTGTAAGTATCTAATCTGTTAATTCTGTGGTTTGGCTGTTTGGAAATAGCTTTAGATTAAGGAAATGTCCTACCAAGACTTCATATTTCTAGTATTCTTCACCAGTGTTTCACAGCTTGTAATGTTTCTTAAGTTCCATTTCTACTAAAGGCCAAACCAAGTAAGCTTTTTTTTTTTTTCAAATTCAGTGTGTATGCCATGATTATTATTATTTTTTTGGAAGTCTAGAGAAACAAACTGCAAACGTATGTACAGTTACCTCATGAAATGTTTTGCTGAACTCAGCAAAACTTATTTTTCTCTGTGTTGTCTGTGTGCATATGTACAAATGCACACTCATGCTCACAGACTAGGACACTGGTCTGTATTTTCAAACAGAAATTGTTAAGATATAAAGAAGAGGGGGGTCAACCTAGTCTCCAAAGCACCTGAAGGCAGGACAAGAAGCAATGGATGGAAACTAATCACCTGGAATTAAGGAGAAATTTCCTGACAGTGAGAACAAGTACCGTATTTTTCGGAGTATAAGACGCACCTTAGTTTTGGGGGAGGAAAACAAGGAAAAAAGGCCTCTGCCTCCAAGCAATTTGCCAAACAGCAAACAACAAAGAGCACAGATGATATACACTGTTTGCTGTGTATTTCTGTGCATGTGTGCCTGACCCATAGAAATAGCAAAGAATTGGAGAAATGTACATTATGCCAGAAAGTTTTCTTAAATGTAGTCACACTAATTCCTCCCAATTATTTAAATAGATCTGCTCCAATGTAAGTCAGGATTTAACTCTAATACTAAACAGGACACTGTTACATTTCAGACTATACTTATACAGAGCTGTTAAAATTAATTAAAATTTCTGGAAGTATACATTATTCTCTATTATTTAAAAGAAGATACAATAGCACTGGGCCTCTTCAGAGCAAGCATTTATTTTAAAAAGCTTATTTATTTTGTTAAGTTGTCTAGAGGTCTCCAACTTTGGCAACTTTAAGACTTGTGGACTTCAACTCCCAGAATTCCACAGCCAGCAAAGCTAACAAAGCTGGCTGTGGAATTCTGGAAGTTGAAGTCCACAAGTCTTAAAATTGCCCAGGTTGGAGACCCCTGGTCTAGAACAATAATAAAGCAGTCTTTAAAAAATCAGTCTAATAATTTGAACATTCTACAGACATTTATAGTTATTCACTTACCCCCTTGCATCCAGTTCAGAAGAAAATAAAAATCTTCATGTCTGTCCCAGCTATTTGCCTCTTTGCAGCTAGTTTCAGTTTCATTTTAGCATGTGGCAAATCAGCTGTAGGTCGGGAAGCTGCTAATGACTTGCTTGGCTTTACAGGCTCTTCCCTCTTTGCTGCAAGCAGGTAAATTGCTGGAAGACAGAGGCCAAAGGGTGGGGGTGGCTGGGTGGGTGGGGCTACATTCGGTGTATAAGACTCACCCAAGTTTTCACCCTCTTTTGGGGGGTAAAAAGGTGCGTCTTATACTCCGAAAAATACGGTAATCAGTGGAACAACTTGCCTCCAGAAGTTGTGAATGCTCCAACACTGGAAGTTTTTAAGAAGAGATTGGACAACCATTTGTCTGAAATGGTATAGGGTATCCTGCTTGAACAGGGGGTTGGACTAGAAGACCTCCAAGGTCCCTTCTAACTATGTTGTTCTGTTATATTCAGAAGCTGTAGGTAGACTCAGGCTGAATACTATCATTGGCTTTTAGAGGGCACATGAGGGTTAATTGGTTACGTTTTATGGTCATATCTAATATTCTTCAGATTTTCTGTCTTGGATGCCAAAGTATTAGGATTAAACCAGGTAATTAGCTACATTCTACTAAGGATTATGGGAAAGGGTTAGAAAGCTGAATTTTTCATACTTCAAAAACACTTAATTCAGAACTCTTACGCAAATAACTGAATTGGATCAAGTGCTCCAATTTAGAATCACGAATCCAGGCTTTATGGAATTAATGTAACTCAGCATGACATAAGTTGCTACCTCATTGAGCTGTTGACTCTACCAGCCAATATCAGCGAAATATTCAGGATAAAGGTTGATCTGGAGCCTAGAGTGAAAAGTTAAAAAGAAAAATTCTTATAAAAATCAATGAGAAATAGAATCATCACTTTCTTGATTAGGGAAAGCATAATAACTGAAAAATCCATGTGCCAAAGGGAGAGGATTTTATTCGGTCAATAGATTCCTTGTTCCATGGATACCTCAAGGAAACCATATAATGGGCTGCCCAATGACATTTCCTTTCTTTAGGAAAAATAGAAAGTTAACCAAAAAAAGAATTGCATTGATGTGTACATAAATCAAACCAGTGGCATGCACTGGGTTGGGGTGGGAGAGGGGAGGGGAGGGAAGGGGAAGGGGAAGGGAAGGGAAGGACGAAGAAAGGGAAGAGAGAAGGGAAGGGAAAGGGGATTAATAGAGGAGAGGCACAATATTGTTCTGTTCATTGTTCATTGATCTGTCATCCCTTTGGACCTCACTGAATGAAATTCAACTCAGATGAGAGATTATTTAAAGTCGGGAAGGGGTAAAGAATGGGTAGTAAAGCTGCCTTCTTAGCCACTAAATACCAGGTCCCCCCCCCAAAGGCAAAAAAAAAAGGATTTTGGGAGGCATTGGACATCCCTTGTGGGACCTCAAAGACCAAAGATGACGATGAAGTCTGGACTCCAGTTGGCAAAATGTTACTCAGCCTTTAACTAAAGAAAGTTTCTGATTGCTCCCCAATAACTTCCTTTGCTGTTGATTTCCTGGTCTTGGTCTAACTAAGAAGGACCAACCGGCATCTTCACTGAGGTGTTTGGAGTTCTTGAAGGCTGCTCCTCAGTGGGGCTCACATGGGCCATGACAACATGTCCATTAGGAAAAAAAAAACATTCCAAGAAGTTGGAGCTATTCCTCTGGAGTGGAGACCCTCCTGTAAAGACCATCCAACTCCAAATTTCTTCTGAAATGGACTGGCACCCTAAAGGAGAGATTTGGAGTGGGAACCCCAGCGAGATGAAACACTCTCAACTAACTTCCCCCCTCTGACTTCTTTACAACCGCATCCGAAGCAGATGCTCGGATTGAATGGGCATGGATCCAGTGGTGGGTTGCTACCGGTTCGCCCCGGATTGGGCGAACCGGTAGCAGCGGTGGGAGGCTCCGCCCACCTGCCTGGATGTCATCACGGACGATCTGCGCATGCGCAGAAGTGCCGCACGTGAGTGCGTGTTTACAGTTCCGAACCGGTAGTGAAGGTAAGTGAAACTCACTACTGCACGGATCCTCTATAGACCACTGAATTTTTTTTTAATTTTCTCTTTCCCCCAGTCCCATTTGTTCGTTCTGCAGTTAGTACATCGGCCTTCGGTCCGTTCTGTTCTTCAGGGCCTCTTAAAGAAACGCCTGCTTCCGGCTGAACATTGTATCACCAAAAGTGAGTAGAACTTGTGTGTCAATTGGCCTGGAAGGCAGACGATGAGCTCCATTCGGTCTTGGGACAGTTTCTGTCAAGCCAAGTGTCGTGCTGTTATAACAGTCCTAAGTATGAATTCTATTATCACTCCCCCCGCCTTTGTTTTCTTTTATTTTTATTTTTGCAACAGTCAAGAGAAATTTTAGCAGCGTGGCCGCCTCTTCGGGCAACGCTCCTCTCAACGGAGAAGATGGTGTGGAGCAGACAGCCATCAAAGTCTCTCTCAAATGTCCCATCACATTCCGGCGGATCCAGCTCCCAGCAAGAGGTCACGATTGCAAGCACGTACAGGTGAGTGCCTCCCCCTGTCCCATTCATGCAAGATGGTACAACTTTGTATTTATTTGTTTAACAAATAAGTACAGCCACCCATCTAATTACCATATTTTTCGGAGTATAAGGTGCACCTTTTTAGCCCCCAAAAGAGGGTGAAAACTTGGGTGCGTCTTATACACCAAATGTAGCCCCACCCAGCCACCCCCACCCTTTGGCCTCTGCCTCCCAGCAATTTACCTCCTTGTAGCAAACAGCACAGAGCCTGATTAGCACAAGCAACTGATTATCGGCCTCCCGACCCACAGCTGATTGAGGCTTGCAGGCAGGCTCACATGCTAAAATGAAAGTGAAACTAAAACTGCAAAGTGAAACTAAAACTGCAAATTGCTAGGAGGGAGAGGCAGAGGCAGAATTTTATTTTCTTGTGCTAATCAGTTGCTGAAACTGGATGAAAGGAGGTTAATCAATAACTATAAATGTCTATAGAATGTTCAAATTATTAGACTTATTTTTTACAGAGTGCTTTATTATTGTTCTAGGCAACTTAACAAAATGAAGAAGCTTTTTAAAATAGATGCTGGATCTGAAGAGGCCCAGTGCTATTGTATCTTCTTTTAAATAGCAGAGAATAATGTATACTTCCAGAAAGCCACATCAATTTTAACAGCATCTGTACAAGTATAATCTGAAATGTAATAGTGTCCTGTTTTAGTATTAAGATAAGGCAGCTGAGTTAAACCCTGACTTAGTCATGTTTGGAGTAGATCTATTTAAATAATTGGGAGGAGTTAGTGTGACTACATTTAAGAAAACTTTCTGGCATTAATATACTGCCATAATGTACATTTCTCCAATTCTTTGCTATTTCTATGGGTCAGGCACACATGCACAGAAATACACAGCAAACAGTGTATATCATCTGTACTGTTTGCTGGGACGCAAATTGCTGGGTGGCAGAGGCAGATTTTTCCCCCCTTGTTTCCCTCCTCCAAAACTAAGGTGAGTCTTATACTCCAGTGCGTCTTATACTCCGAAAAATATGGTATTAACTACCAATAGTACTAATGCTAAAATCGTCCAGTGCTGTGCTGCCCCACTCACTCACACATACACGTCAGTGTGGTTTATGGAGAGTTTTATTCGTGTTCCCAGAGGTGGTATTCAGCCGGTTCGGACCGGTTTGGACTAACTAGTAGTAGCGACCTGCGGGTGGGAGTGGGTCCGCCCCCACCTGCCCTGATGCTATGCCATCCTATTTAGCCATGTTTTCAAGCTGCGTGTATGCATACAAGCTGCGTGCACTCGCAAAGCGCAGCTCACATTTTCGGTGCTGGGCGAACCGGTACGTAAATTGTGTGAATCCCACCTCTGGGTGTTTCCCTGCCGTTCTCTTCACCCAGCTTTTGAACTGTCCCAAACGAAGCCAGCCACAAGCAAGCCCAGATCAATTCCCCAGGCAATGGCCAATTAGGCCATAAAACAAATAGCAAACTGCTCAAACAAGTAAGTCCAATAAATGATCAGCAAGCCCCGCCCCCCCAGGCAAAAACTGAAAGTCCATCCACATTAGCTTACTGGTTATAGAAGTTCAGGGTCTCAAAGGTCAAGCAGGAAACACGAACAAACACACGGCCATGACCCCACACACGTTGTTCCCAGCAATGCCTCCCTCCGTGCTAAAGAGCCTCCCTGTGCAGCCCATCAAGAAGGGCCGGGCCTTCACCCGAGCAATCTGGCAGACCTCCGTTTCTCTGCCCTGCATTCTCCAAGATCCACCACGGAAGGCAACGCCTCCGCCTTCTCTTCACTGGCCTGCAAGCTGTCCTCAGACAAAGCCTGTCATTCTCTTTTTGCTGGCAATGCAGGGTCAATAATTAACTGCCAGGAATGAGCTCCTCCGCCCTCAAGCCGGCCTCCGAGGAAGAGTCGGAGGAGTCAGACATCGCAGGCCCCCAGAATCGGGATCACTCATTAAGTTCCCATTAAGCTGATATATTGTTCACGCCTGTGCACAAGAATCTGGTCAACTTAACAGTCAGCACTAAATTGGCGCTAGATAAGAATTAATGGAATTCAAAGGGTGCTGGCCATGGATCGCTTGTGGGGATGTAAGAATTCCAGGCTGATTCCTCTCTTGACTCTCCTCCCCCAGGGGAGTCTGCCTGCCTTTCTACTGCAAAAATGCTAATTAATCTGATGCTGAAACCCTGGGAAAACAAATGCGTTGTATCTTGGTACATTCAAATGTCCATCCCCAAAATCTTCTTCAAAACCCTATCGAGCTTTCCCTGCCTTTTAGTTAACTTTAAACCCAACTTCTTCCAGAAGTAAATGAATTTTCTTTCCGGTTGCTTGACCTTCAATCTCCCTGAGTTCCTATGGGGCTATTTGATGGAGGGATGCTTTTGACACTGTTGAGAGTTCCACATGCACATAATGTGGAATATTCTCCCTCTCGCCACCCCAAAAAAAAATCTGCCAGTGTTCCTCATGTGTATTTGAGTTCTAATTCCCTCAACCCAGATGGAAGTCTTCTCTACCCATCATTGCAATAGCAATAGCACTTATATACCGCTTCATAGTGGTTTTACAGCCCTCTCTAAGCGGTTTACAGAGTCAGCCTCTTGCCCCCAACAATCTGGGTCCTCATTTTACCCACCTCGGAAGGAGGAAAGGCTGAGTCAACTTTGAGCCGGTGAGATTTGAACTGTCGAACTGCAGCTAGCAGTCAGCTGAAGTAGCCTGCAGTCTGGCACTCTTAACCACTGCGCCATCTCGCAATGTTTCCCATCCCAAATCTTAGAACGTGTTTTCAACAGATATGTGCTTGAGAGAACAGCTTTCTTCTCTACAACTTTGTATCCTAGCTCAGGGGTCCACAACCCACAAGCCATGGCCTGGCCGTGGGCCACGGCCCATTCAAAACTGGGCTGTGCACAACCAACAGGCCAGCTGGTGCGCGCCTGCCACTCGCACGGAACCATTCCCCCCCTCAACCAGTCTGCAAAGCCAGAAAGGTTGAGGACCGCTATTCTAGTGTTTTCAATGATTAAAACTATTAACTTTCGTGTCATGGTTTGAAGCACAGCCCGATGGGGTTTTTTTTCCCTTCCTGGCACGCATTTGATGGAACGGCTTCTCTTCTTTATCCGCAATCCATTGCGAGGGTGCTCTTTGCAGCCACATCGTCAGCGTTCTTTGCAAGCCGCACCGTCATTTAATTAAGATTTTCCTGCTGTTTCTTCTGCAGTGTTTTGATCTGGAATCCTACCTCCAGCTGAACTGTGAACGAGGCACCTGGAGATGCCCCGTATGCAAGTGAGTGGTAATATCAATGTCTGTGATAATATCAAAACAAAAACCAGACCAATTCAGAATTATGCTTCCATTTTGCACCAGAGATGTAAAATCATTAAACCTAACAGTATTTTTTTTAAATGTGATGAATAGAATAGAATAGAATAGAATAGAATAGAATAGAATAGAATAGAATAGAATAGAATAGAATAGAATAGAATAGAATTCTTTATTGGCCAAGTGTGATTGGACACACAAAGAATTTGTCTTTGGTGCATATGCTCTCAGTGTACATAAAAGACAAGATACATTTGTCAAGAATCATAAGGTACAATACTTAATGATAGTCATAGGGTACAAATAAGCAATCAGGAAACAATCAATATTAATAGTTTTGCTGTAGACCTTTTTTTTAAATGATGATAAAGATGATAAAGGGTCTGGAGGCTAAATCATATGGCTGAGGGAAGAGCTAGATATGTCTCGCCTATTAAAGAGAAGGATTAAGTGGGATATGATGACTCTCTTCCAGTATTTGAGGGACTGTCACAGGAAAGAGGGGATTGATTTATTCTCCAAAGCAGTGAGGGCAGGACAAGACGTAATGGGTGGATGATCATCAAAGAGAGAGATCCAGCCTAGAACTAAGGAGACATTTCCTGACAATGAGAACAATTAACCAGTGGAAAAGCTTGCCTCCTGGAACTGGGAGTGCTCCATCACTGGAGGTTTTCTAAAACAGACCATTTGGCTGTCCATTTGACCTGAATAGCATAAGGACTCCTGCCTTGAGCAGGGCGTTGGACTAGAAGACCTTTGAGGTCCCTTCCAACCCTGTGATTCTATGTCCTATGTCCGTGATCGCGAACGTATGGCACGCGTGCCAGAGGTGGCAAGCAGAGCCCTCTCTTTGGGCACTTGCGCCATCACCAGCCTCTCTTTTAGTTTCCGGCGCGCATGCCAGCTGATCTTCACGCATGCCAGAGCCCCGGAAACCCGAAGACCAGCTGGCTGGTGTGCATGCACATGCCGGCCACCTGGTCTTCGGATTTCTGGCGCTCCGGCACACGTGAAGACCAGCTGGCCAGTGCGCATGCGCATGCTGGAAACCCAAAGACCAGATGGCTGGTGTGCGCATGCGCACCATCCAGCTGGTCTTCGAGCTTCTGGGGCTCTGGCTCTCAAGCGCTCCGGTTTGGGCACTCAGTGCCGAAAAGGTTTGCCATCACTGTCCTATGTTCTACATAAGCTATGTTCCTTGAAATTATTCTTCCAAGTCAACTCGATTGTTAGTGTTCACTTGGACATGCCCAAGTAATGACATCCTCCTTATTTCCTTGGCAGACACATAGAAGTGGTTGGCTGCTTTACTTATATCCCTTCAGAAACTTATATCATATGACAAATGCACTATAAGTATGTAAATGTGTGCCCCGTTTTTTCTCTTCCAGTAAAACAGCTCTGCTGGAGGGCCTGGAGGTGGATCAATACATGTGGGGCATTTTGAACGCTATACAAAAGTAAGTGAATCTTTTCACGTTGAGAACTGGGCCTCTGTTACGTTAACTCGCCTGCTCTAATTCTTGAAAGACCTTTCTTAGAGTTTGTTTCAACATAGAATTTTAGGTCAGTAAAATCTGATCATCTCAGGACATGATGCCGCCCCTAATGTGAATTTTGCACCCCAAAGATCTTTCCTAAATTGTGAATATTAATGTGGAGGTTCCTGTCGGATATAAGTCAGCAAGGAGGACAGAAAGTGGGGAGCACGCCAAAGTGCTGGTGGCTGAGCCTAATCAACAGAGACCAGATTTAAAGTAGGCTAATGTAATTACTAGCACATCTGACGGGACTGTCTAATGAGCTTGCCTTTCTCTTGCTACTTGCAAGGATATCTGATTAGCGGGTGAAGAGATGAAAGAATTTCTGGAAGCCTATGGAGATTCTCAATCATCCCGGTCATGTTTATCCCAAAGGTGCTTTCTCCAAAAGGCCACTGGACTAACCCTAAGGCCAACTTAAAATGAGCAGCAATGAATGTCATGCAACTACGAAAAAAGCCAATTAGATCTTGGGGTAGAACAACAGAATCATAGAATCCCTATCATGGGAAGCCATAATTACAGTGGTACCTTAAAACCCAACTGCTTTGGAACTGATTTGGTACTGAACTCATTTTGAAGCAAAAAATTTTGTCCTGGTACTCACTGTTTGTTTGTTACTCAACGTACAAGCTAGAACTTGTTGAGGGTGAAGGTTCATTCTCTGAGCATCTGGGTTGGTTTTGTTACCGGGCTAGGTAACAAAATATTTTGTTACCAAGCTAGGTAACATCTTCAGCAGAGTTTAGGGGATGTCAGTGTCAGTGTTCTGTTTATAAGGGCTTCAGATGTGGGTGTGTCAAGTGAAGGTCTTGTGACAGGTCTTCTGATGGGTCAGCTAGAACTTGTTGCTGTCCGCTGCCTTGTGACTCACTACATTATTCTGTATGGGAAAAATTTGTTTGGTACTCCTCGTTTTTGGTGCTCATCATGCCTCCCAGAACCAATTAATGATGAGTATCGAGGGGACGCAGTGGCTAAGATGCTGAGCTTATCGATCAGGAAAGTTGGGAGTTCGGTGGTTCGAATCCCTAGTGCCACGTAACTGACTGAGCTCCCGTTACTTGCCCCAGCTTCTGCCAACCTAGCAGTTCGAAAGCATGTAAAAATGCAAGTAGAAAAATAGGGACCACCTTGGTGGGAAGGTAACAGCGTTCCGTGCACCTTCGGCGTTTAGTAATGCCGGCCACATGACCACGGAGACGTCATCAGACAGCGCTGGCTCTTCAGCTTAGAAATGAAGATAAGCACCGCCCCCTAGAGTCAGGAACGACTAGCACGTATATGCGAGAGGAACCTTTACCTTTATCGAGGTACCATTCTTCTCCAATCAGAGAGCCTCCCGACCATCAGCTGTTTCAGGCTGCAGGGATTGCCATTGCCTATTGCCGCCTCCCCAGGTGCAGAGGCATTTTTTTTTTCTTGTGCTAATCAGGCTGTGCTGAAACTGAAACTGAAACAGGCTGTTTGCTGTTTGCTGCAAGGAGACAGATTGCTGGGAGGCAGAGGCAGATTTTTTTTCCCTTGTTTTCCTCCCCAAAAAAGATAGGTGCATCTTATAGTCTGGAGCGTCTTATACTCCGAAAAATGCAGTAATGTGTAAGGATTACTGAAAAGAGCATTGGTGGGCTTTCATTTTTTGGACATGTTCAAGCAGAAGCCAGGCAGTCCATTTGTGGGAATGTTTAATTTGGATTTCTGCAGTGGATATGTTGGACCATGAGGAAGGCTGAGTGCCAAAGAATTGGTGCTTTCAAATTGTGGTGTTGGAGAAGACTTCTGAGAGTCCCTTGGACTTTTGAGGAGATCAAAGCAGTCAATCCTAAAGGAAACCAACCTTTCTTTGGAAGGACAGATGCTGAAGCTGAAGCTCAAATACTTTGGCCACCGAATGAGAAGAAGCGGATTCCTTGGAGAAGACCCTGATGTTGGGAGAGATGGAAGGCAAAAGGAGAAAGGGACAGCAGAAGGATAAGATGGTTAGATAGCATCATTGACGCAATGAACAAGAATTTGGACAGACTCTGGGAGACAGTGGAGAACAGGGGGCCTGGTGTGCTATGGTCCATGGAATCGTGAAGAGTCGAACACGACTTAGCAACTGAACGATAACTGGATACGTATTGGACTTGTTGACTTTAGAATAGAATAGAATAGAATAGAATAGAATAGAATAGAATAGAATAGAATAGAATAGAATAGAATAGAATAGAATAGAATAGAATAGAATAGAATAGATTTTTTTATTGGCCAAGTGTGATTGGACATATAAGGAATTGGTCTTTGGTGCATGTGCTCTCAGTGTACATAAAAGAAAAGATACATTTGTCAAGAATCATGAGGTACAACACTTAATGATTGTCATAGGGTACAAATAAGCAATCAGGAAAGAATCAATATTAATATAAATCGTAAGGATACAAGCAACAAGTTACAGTCATACAGTCATAAGTGTGAGTAGATGGGTGATAGGAATGATGAGAAAAACTAATAGTAATAGTATGCAGCCTTAGTGAATAGTTTGACAGTGGTGAGGGAATTCTTTGTTTAGCAGAGTGATGGCGTTCAGGGAAAAACTGTTCTTGTGTCTAGTTGTTCTGGTGTGCAGTGCTCTATAGTGTCGTTTTGAGGGTAGGAGTTGAAACAATTTATGTCCAGGATGCGAGGGGTCAGTAAATATTTTCACGGCCCTCTTTTTGACTCGTGCAGTATACAGGTCCTCATTGGAAGGCAGGTTGGCAGTAATTGTTTTTTCTGCAGTTCTGATTATCCTCTGAAGTCTGTGTCTGTCTTGTTGGGTTGCAGAACCAAACCAGACAGTTATAGAGGTGCAGATGACAGACTCAATGATTCCTCTGTAGAACTGAATCAGCAGCTCCTTTAATATGATAATGACATTAGTAACATCTAAAATGTATATGGTGTATTGAGAACTCTCAGTATTATCGAATGCATTGTGTTTTCACAGCTCTGAGTTTGAAGAAGTCACAATTGACCCAACATGCAGCTGGAGACCTGTCCCAATCAAGTCAGACATTCACATCAAGGATGATCCAGATGGCATTCCTTCCAAAAGGTTCAAAACCATGAGTCCCAGCCAGATGATCATGCCTAACGTGATGGAGATGATTGCTGCCCTGGGTCCAGGTCCATCTCCCTACCCGTCAATCCCACCACCTCCCGGAGGAACCAACTCCAATGAATACAGTAGCCAAGGTGAGTGTCACATTTGATGCGTGCAACTGATTCTCAAAATAAGCCAAATCGCTCGGAAATATTTTGAGGTTATTCTGGTTCGTCACGCAATCAACCAGATGTTCAGACTGGACTCGCCATTTTTGTCGACCATCGAATCCTTCCAAAGGGTCTGGAATTGGCAGATGTGGATGTTTGATGGGGTTATCATCACAGGATGTAAGCTTGCTCTGAGTCAGCCTGCCTTTTGCAATTGACTGAGGATGAATTTGTCAATGCCGATGAAGGTGTTCCAGTTGTGTTCCAGTTGTTTTGGGATTGCACCCAAGGCGCTTATGACTATTGGTACTACCCTTGCTTGCCTTTGCCACAGTCGTTCTGTTTCTATTTGTAGGTCTTTGTATTTTGTTATCTTCTCCAATTCTTTCTCTTCTATTCTGCTGTCTCCAGGCACTGCCACGTCCACTTATCCAGAGATTTTTTGTCTTCCTTATCGATAATTAATAAGTCTAATGGCTAGTTAATACAATTATGTAAAAGTAAAAAGTTAAGGTTTGACATTAATGCCTTATTCTACTGCACCAAAGGGAAGTCAATGCCTTTTCTTTTCCCCCTTTCTTTTCCTCACTTTCCCTTTCCCTTTTCCCTTCCCTATTTCCCTTACTATTTACTTTTGTATTTTCTTTGTAGGCTATATTATAAACTAATAAAAAAACCTATTTTTAAAAAAAGATAATTGATAATTCGGGGATGTTACGTAGCAGGTCTGGATTCTATAGACCCAGAGCAATTTAGTTTCTTCATTTTCTGTGACTTTCCCTATTATTATTATTAATTGTTAAATTTATATGCTGCCTATTTTGACGTGTAGCTACTCTAGACAGCAGAGATACAAATTCCTCTCCCGGGCCACGTTTGCTGGAATATCTCTGCTAATTTCTTGATCTTTAGGGGAGGTCCAGTGAGCTAGCTTGACCTATGTGAAGTTTCATTGTGCATATTTTTTTAAAACAACAACAACCAGATGTGTCTTATGTATATTTATTTTAAGCTACCCAGCATCTTTGGTGACCTCAAAATCCAAGAAACAAATAAATGCATTTTAATGTATGCAGCATAAATATCGTGTCCTCATCCATAATGACAAGACAGGTGGAAGACAAGTTGTTGTCTATCAGAAGTTCATACTTGCTTTGCAATTGACCTGTTTTTGTGTGAGGCTATGCAGAGCTTAAAAATATAGAGCCATTATAAAAATATAATGACAAACCGTGATTTATTTTTCACGGAAATTCTAGAGTAAATGAAATAAAGTCTCCTCTGAGTCAAACTCAACTCCTGGAATACCCTAGTCACTGGTGGTGGTTTGTTCTCTGAGCTTCTTGTTTAGTTTCCGAATGTTTTTGTCACTGGGCTAGGTAACATCAGCAGCAGAACTTTGGTTGAAGTGTCTTATTCCAGTTCTCTTCTGCTTTTATAGTTCTTATGTGGTCACTTGGTCATGTGACCGACTGGTCATGCTACATGAAGGTCACCTGGTGGACCATCTGACCACATAAGACAGGGGTGTCAAACTCAAGGCCTAGGGGGCAGATCTGGCCCACGGGGCCGCCCTCTAAACAACGAATGATCGTCCCGCAGTGCTTCTGCTAGCAAAAATGGAGCTTGGGAGGACTGTGCTCAGCCCGCTTGGGCTCCATTTTCAGCCACGATGACCTCCTGCAGCCCTCTGCCAGTGAAAACGGATCCCAGGAAGGTTGCATGCGGCCTCCCCAAGCTCCATTTTTGCTGGCATTTTTGCTGGCTACAGGAGGCTGTTGTGGCCTAAAACGGAGCCTCAATGAGTGATGTCGAGCTGGCCATGCCCACCCTGGCCACGCCCACCCCAGGCACACACACCCCGCCCCCCCCAGGTCAAACACTGCCCTGATGCGGCCCTCAGTGAAATTAAGTTTGACACCCCGACATAAGACTTATAAAAGCAGAAGGGAACTCAAATTAGAAACTTCAACCGCAGTTCCACAGAAAATGTTATCTAGCCTGGTGACGAAACGTTCGGAAACTAAACAACAATCTCAGAGAACAAACCAACAACATCTACCACCCGAGCTACAAATATTTCCCCCCCGTTTCTGTCCATGTAGTTTTCTTGCCATTTTGTTCGTCCCTCCAATTCATCAATCCGTACAACTTTCCCTGGAATTTTTCGACGGTCTCCTGTTAATAGTATATTAACCATGCCAAACTCTTTTTAACTAACTTTCAATTCCAGACAAGGTACCAGCTGGCGAGAAAGGTTATTTAAAGAGGAAACCCTTTAACAAAATAGGCCAGCTTTTATCAGGGTTTTAGGGAAACCAATAGATTTGGGCATCAGTCGTTTTGTGAACGAGTAAGCAGATGCAGTGTTAATCTCTTGAGAACTGTGTTAGCAAATTCAGTCACAATGGTCAAGAGCAGGTCAGCCGTTTAAAACTGATTTTCCAGCTGTCTTTCCCAGTGACATCTTCATTTCAGGTTGCTAGCTTGCAGTTTCTCCATTGCAGAGACCGTGAAACAAATTTCTGAGCAAAGAGCTTCTTTACTATCTCTCCACTTCCCAAAGAAGTCTCGCCAGTGCCCCTCCCCCGCTATTCCTTCAAGTCCTAACTCTTCCAAATGAATGCAGTTGAAGTTGAGGAGCAATCAGCTCTCTTCCTTCCTTGTCTTAATCCAAAATATGGACATGGTTCTAAGCCCAAGCTTGTTCAACCAATGGTTCATTGAATAAACTACAGCTGATTGCCAAAGTGCTAAACTAGAGGCAAACCAACCACACTAAGGATTTTGTGGGTTATGTGGTCTGTTAAGGAGTGTGCAGAGCGACCCCTGAGTTATCAGGGACATGCACGTAGAAACGGGGTGTTTCAGCGTGGTAACCAGTGGATAGGAGTAATGATCCAGTCACTTACAGATTCGTTAAAGTGTATAAAATAGTTTACTTTTAGATAAATGGCACAGTCCAATTCAACAGTCCAGGTCATACACGTTCAGTCAGTCAATATCAAGAAGTACAATAATCTTCTTACCAGCCTGTCTTTGTCTTAAACATCAAACAAAGATATTACAGCTTACAAACAGTTCAATACTATCAGAGATTAACAGAGGTTCACACAGAGCTCACTATCAGACACAAAGTCAACCACGAATGAATCAGCAGAGAGAATTCCAGAGCACTTCCAAACTACGATCTCTAGCTCCCTCTTATGGCAATCTTGAAACACCACATCCAATCAGAGTACAGCAACGCATTTAAAGTTATAGTACTTGAATATATACAAACATAGATTGGTGGCTTGTTTATATATTAACAACCCAACCGTTTGGACATAGTCCTAACATGGACTTCATGCTGGCTGTTGAACACTGAATTCAATTTACTTTGATGCTTCCTATGAGATACTCAGTTTTCACTTTTGTGTGAGCACATGTTCTTCGAAACCATTTCCCCTTACTTCAATCCAGTGGTGGGTTCCTACTGGTGCGGTCCACTCTATAGTACCGGTAGCGGCCCGCTGGTGACGTCACAATACCGGTGCGGTTGGTTGCCGGTGCCTGGGTGCCCCATTTTTTTAAAAAAAATTTTTTTAATTTTTTTAAAAAAATTCTTCTGCGCATGCCCAGAAACCTGAAAATTAAGTCTTTCCCCATCCCTTCGCTTGAAAAAAATAAGAAGCTCACATTTGACACTTTTCCTTCGATTTTGCCTAAAGCTTCCCAAAGTGGGCGTTTTCTGAAAGCTTAACCTTTTATACTGTTAATTTTATACAGTTTTATACTGTTATTCATTAGACGAAAACATTGAGGACTGTTAAAAGATACTGTTCTTTTAACAGTCCTCAATATTTTCGTCTAAGGAATCCATGACTGAAACCAAAAATGCTGTATGAGACTTGCTTGTCTTTTAATTATAGCATTTTCTGCATATAAAGGTTGCTGTGTTGCCATGGTGTAACATGCACTTTGTATGCAAAGCTTTTCATGTAAGGTATAAAATAGCAAAAATAGTAGTAACATCTCTCTGAAATAACTAATATATGACCGGCAAGCCACGCCCACCCGGTCACATGGCTGGCAAGCCAGGCCCACCCGGTCACATGGCTGGCAAGCCACACCCACAAAATAAGCCATGCCCACAGAGTGGTAGTAGAATAATTAGGAACCCGCCCCTGCTTCAATCCATTTGTTGCAGTAGAACACAGACTAACCATGGTTTTGTGTCTCAGTCCAATGATTTCTAGAGCCAGTATCTTTTTGTTGTTGTTTTTGAAGAAAACGATACTGAAAGGAAGTCTTATGTTTTTATGTTGGGAATATTATTATTATTATTATTATTTTAAAAACCACTACCTCATATTGTGTCATTAAGATGAACTAATGGGATTGGTACTTAGTAAATGAAATAATAGGGCCAGTTCTGAATACATACATGCAGTATGAACCAAGGGATGGAAGCAGTGGGATGGAAGTGTCTTATTATTGCAACTTTCCTAGAATCCTAGGCAATCCATGTCTTGCTGGGTCTTTGTTTCAGGGAATCTTTCATTATTTAACCAGAGAAACAGAACTAGTTGGCAAGAAAACAACTTCTGACTTCCTGCTGGCTTCCCCATTGACTATTCTTATGGGCCCAAGATGGTGAAGCGCACAAGACAGTTAGCCGGTACACCTGCGTGCCAGACCAGCTGTCTGGCATGCATGCACATGACAGAACCCGGAAGAGCAGTTGGCCGCCGTGCACATGTGCACCGGCCAGCTGCTCTCTTCCAGGTTCCGGCGCACGCCCCAGTTTCGGCACTTGGTGTGCCGAAAAGGTTAACCATCACTGTTATGGGCCATCAGAAACCTTCCTTCCTTCCTCCCCCCTCCTTTCCTCCCTTTTGCAGTAGGATAGAAATCTCCTAATTATTGCAACTTTTATAGAAGACAATGGTCTCATTGGGACCATATTCTCAAGTGGAGGCTCTTAATAGATAACAACATGCAGTGTGAATATGGAGAAAGTCAGAGCCCGGCTCATCGGCTGGTATGTCGGCTACTACCAGAAACATGTACCGATAATGATTTATTTTGGGCCGGCAACAATCCAGGAAGGTGGCTTAATTCTGGCAGTTTAAAGTTTGATCTAAAGCCTGAAGACGAAGAAGAAATGGGACTTGGGCTCGTTCGTTTGATTTTGATTCCAACTTTGCTATTCTTACTATACTTTTCTTTACCATTTAGGTAACAGCTACCAAGGCCACAGCAATTTTGATTTTCCCCACGGGAATCCCGGTGGGACATCTATGAATGACTTCATGCATGGTCCCCAGTTGTCACACCCACCGGATATGACCAGCAACATCGCAGCGCTTGATAAACCCTTAAGTCATCCCATGCAGGAACCTGTAAGGATCTTACTTATTTACCTTGCTCATATGACCTTCTGTCCACAGGCAGCGTGCATAATTGGGAATACACAGTAAGCAAAGTTTTAAAAAAAACTGGGGCAGAAAAGAAAGTGAGTTCGTAAAAAGATATAGATATCTTTATCTATAAAGATATCTATGTATATTTCCGTCTTTGCAAGGCAATGCCTGGGAAATAAAGCAGAGATCGGAGGTGTATGGAGGTTCACAGTCATCCAGGTCATGGTTGCCCCAAAGGTGCTTTTTCCAAAAGGCAACAAGGACTTTCTTGGTTTTTTTTTCCCTTGAAAACATTCCGTTGCAAAAGCACCTTTGGGACAGAGATTAGATGGCCACCTCCTGTTACTTCTGCAGTAGCCACCCAATACACTTGAAAACAGACTGGTCCATGCATGTCCGTGAGCACCAGTGATGACTCTTGTGCGATGCAGCAATCATGCAAATGCCACAACTTCCCTATTTCCATGAGATGTCCCGGAAGAGGTGTTTTCTACAGGGTCGTGGTTAAGGTGCAGGACTAACATGGGGAACGTGGGTTCTTGCTCACCTTCAGCCCCAGGAACAAATGCTATCTCTTGTTTACTGTACTTTTACTTATTTATTACATTTCTGTTCCACCCATCTTCCCTACACGATTCTGTGCAGTTTACACCAACATGTCTGTCTGTCTGTCTGTCTGTCTGTCTGTCTGTCTGTCTGTCTGTCTGTCTGTCTGTCTGTCTATCTATCTATCTATCTATCTATCTATCTATCTATCTATCTATCTATCTATCTATCTATCTATCTATCTATCTATCTATCATCTCTCTCTCTCTCTTTATCTATCTCTATCTATCTATCTATATCTATCTATATCTATATCTATATATGTGTGTGTGTGTGTGTGTGTGTGTATCACTATCTATCTCTATCACTATCTATCTGTCTCTATCTCTATCTATCTATCTATCTCTATCTATCTATCTATCTATCATCTCTCTCTCTCTTTATCTATCTCTATCTATCTATCTCTATCTATCTCTATCTATATATCTATATATATATATATGTGTGTGTGTGTGTGTATATCACTATCTATCTCTATCACTATCTATCTGTCTCTATCTCTATCTATCTATCTATCTCTATCTATCTATCATCTCTCTCTCTCTCTCTCTCTCTCTCTCTCTCTCTCTCTCTCTCTCTCTCTCTCTATCTATCTATCTATCTATATATATGTGTGTGTGTGTATCACTATCTCTATCACTATCTATCTATCTATCTATCTATCTATCTATCTATCTATCTATCTATCTATCTATCTATCTATCTATCTATCTATTCTCTCTCTCTCTCTCTCTCTCTCTCTCTATCTATCTATCTATTATCTATCTATTATCTCTCTCTCTCTCTCTATCTATCTATCTATTATCTATCTATCTATCTATCTATTTATCTATCTATCTATTATCTATCTATCTATCTATCTATTATCTATCTATCTATCTATCTATTATCTCTCTCTCTCTCTCTCTCTCTCTCTCTCTCTCTCTATCTATCTATCTATCTATCTATCTATCTATTATCTCTCTATCTATCTATCTATCTATCTATCTATCTATCTATCTATTTATCTATCTCTATCTATCTATCTATCTTTCTATCTATCTATCTATCTATCTATCTATCTATCTATCTATCTATCTATCTATCTATCTATCTATCTATCTATATCTTATAAGTATATCGAAAAGGCCATTTGGTCATGTTGTTCATTGTGTCAAAATATGTAGACACCCCCACTGGCTCTTTTAAGATCGGGGGAGGTTCAGTTCTTTAGCCACCATATTGACCCCTGCCTTCCTTCGATGCTGTGTAGGAACTAGATCATGAAGAAAGATCTTTTTCTTCTCCAAAGATTCAAATGGTGCCTCACTATATTGTAAACAGACTAAGAAAAGCATTTTTTTCCTTGCGTTTTCTCTGCCATTTATGACAATGCTAATGTCATAACTGAAACCCTGGTGGCACAGTGGTTAGTATACAGTATTGCAGGCTGACTCTGCCCACTGCCTGGAGTTCGATCCTGACCGGCTCAGGGTTGACTCAGTCTTCCATCCTTCTTAGGTCGGTAAAATGAGGACCCAGATTGTTGGGGGCAAACATGCTGACTCTATAAACCTCTTAGAGAGGGCTGTAAAAGCACTGTGAAGTGGTATATAACAGAGGTGGGTTTCAGCAGGTTCTGACCAGTTCTGGAGAACTGGTAGCGGAAATTTTGAGTATTTCAGAGAACCAGTAAATACCATCTCTGACTGGCCCCGCCCGCATCTATTCTCTGCCTCCCGAGTCCCAGCTGATCGGGAGGAAATGGAGATTTTGCAATAACTTTCCCCTGCCCCGCCCACAAAGCCACGCCACGCCCACAAGGCCATGCCCACAGAACTGGTAGTAAAAAAAAATTAATCCCACCATTGGTATATAAGTCTAAGTGCCATTGCTTATGACTCAATGTGACCACTGTCCAGTTGTCTTAGTATCTTCTTGATGATCTTCTCAAGTGCTCAAATTTGCCTGTTGCATCCAAAGTACGTGAAATAAAGGTCCATTAAATCAAGCTTTTATTACTTTAGGGGATATTTAACTTGGCTGCTGAAGCCACCTAAGAAGACAAAAATTGATACAAGGACATGATTGGTTTTAGAGACTGCAGTCGCCGTACTGTCTACAGTCCACATCTGTTCCTCAGCTAAATAAAACTGCCTTTTATTGGACCTTGTATGCTGTTTGGCAAAACACATTTAATGTTATAAAGTCACTCACTTCTGAATAGAGTACATAATAATTGTTGATCTTCCTCAACAATCCTTTAGGAATGATAACCAAGAAAACGTATGTGTCTTCCCAGCCATTAACAAAACAATACACGGACAACAGATTCCATATTTCCTCTTTTGCCCTGGCACATTTATTTATTTATTTATTTATTATTTTCCTGGCACATTTATTTTTAACTAACTTTATTTTTATTTTTCCAAGTGCCACAGAGGCACAACAGAAACCCTTTGGGATATTATGGGGTTATGATCATTGCACAGTATCTTACTGAATGAAAAGAAGGATTTGATTTCCCCAATGAAAAAAAAAGCTATTTGCCTTTCCATATCTCCAACATATTCACATAGTTCCTGGCTTACAACCATTTGTTTAGTGACTATTAAAAGTTTAAATGGCCCTGAAAAAGGTGATTTACAACCGACCTTTGCACTTATGACCATTGTCATAAGTTAATAGCACTATTAACCAGTGGAACAGAGGTGGGTTCCTGCCGGTTCAGACCAGTTCTATAGAACCGGTAGCAGGATTTCCCCCTCTCGCCGAACCGGCAGTGATGGCCGACTGGCCATGCCGCCAAACTGGCTCTGTCGGTGTAGGCGTGGCCATCTTGTTTTTCGCTTCTGCGCATGCGCAGAAGCTGGTTTTTTATCACTGTGCATGCGCGCAACATGCACGTGCCCACGCGGTATGTGAGGAAGCGAACTGGCAGCGAGGTAAGTCAGTACCCACCCCTGCAGTGGAACGCCTTGCCTCCAGAAGTTGTGGGTGCTCCATCACTGGAGGCTTTTGAAGAAGAGACTAGACAGCCATTTGTCTGAGATGGTCTAGGGCAGAGGTCTCCAACCTTGGCAAATTTCAGACTTGTGGACTTCAACTCCCAGAATTCCTCAGCCAGCTGGCTGAGGAATTCTGGGAGTTGAAGTCCACAAGTCTTAAAGTTGCCAAGGTTGGAGACCCCTGGTCTAGGGTCTCCTGCTTGAGCAGGGGGTTGGACTAGAAGACCTCTAAGACCTCCATTTCAGACAAGAGACCCCAGGACACTGCAACCATCATAAATAGGAGACATTTGCCAAGCATCTGAATTGTGATCACGTGACCACAGGGATGCTCCAATGGCCATAAGTGTGAAAAATATCATAAGACACTTCTTTTTCCCAGTGCCGTTGAAACTTTGAACGGTCCCTAAACGATCTGTAGTTGCATAAATTTCTTCCACTGATGTCTTAAATGAAGTCATCTTGACCGGGAGATACTGCTGCAAAACGGAATTCTCCTTCCCCCTTTACTTAAACCAGTTCCCTTTTTAGGGATAATGAGAGTGGAGTTGTGCATTTCGTTAAACCAACGGGCACACACACTTTGCCTGAACTCAACTCAACTCACGTTCTGACCACACGCAGGAGACCCAACAACTTCCCTCGCCCAAAGACGTATCTTGAGAGCTTCTGCTCCATTCCTCCTCCATGCCATGCTAACTCTTCTCTAGACTTATGGCATTCTAGGGGGAAATCGTGGTGTCACCCTTGAAATAAGTGTGCATCAACTAGACTGCCAAATCATGCCTTAGATCCGTGATGGCGAACCTATGGCACGGGTGCCACAAGTGGCACGCGGAGCCATATCGGTGGGCACGCGAGCTCAGGTCCGGCGTGCATGTGTGCACCATCCGGCTGATTTTCGGGCCTTCTGGGCCCACTGGGAGTCGGGAAACAGGCTGTTTCCAGCCTCCAGAGGGGGTGGGGAAGGCCATTTTCGCCCTCCCCAGGCTCCTAGAAAGGCTCTGGAGCCTGGGGAGAGCGAAAAATGGGCGTGCCATTGCATGCTGGGAGCAGGGGGGGTCATGCGTGCATGTGCGGGGGTGCATGGAATTATGAGTGTGGGCACGCACACACGTGATCCCCCGCATTCCTCTCCCCTTTTGGCACGCGGACCAAAAAAGGTTCGCCATCACTGCCTTAGATACTTCAAACTCCTTTGGAGTTTGGAGAATTTTCTTCTGGAAACAGCAGAACTGTCCTAAGTGAAATGTTTTCCGAGGGGCGGGGGGGACACTCAAGAAAGTCCAGTTGAGTTTTGGAACTTTGGAACTTCGGGTCAAAGTTCTCCAGAACATTCCACCTCAAACCGGTTAGCTTTGCATGTCCAATAGTAGATTTCACTTACCTTTGCTACCAGTTCGGGAACGCGCCCACAACGCTTCTGCGCATGCGCACTGCGTTTTTGACGACATCCGGACAGGTGGACGGAGCCTCCCGCTGCCCCCGCTACCGGTTCACCAAACCGGTGCGAACCGGTAGCAACCCACCACTGTGCATGTCCCTAGTTGGTGCAGTCCCTGTTGCCAAAAGCAACCAGTTATCAAATCTAAGGGCATGATTACTTTTTAATACTAATGCATTTTGCACATGGACTTATTTTCTTTCTGAAATAAATGGGGGGGGGAACCCACCGCCCAAAAAAATCCATTTTGGGGTTTGCTTATTTTCAGATTCCCTTTATAGAACATTGCAAGCTTAAGGTTCAGCTGCCGCGATATGCACACATTCAGAAATCCAGAAGGAGGTAAATCCTTTTTCGAAAGAAAAATACACTTGACCCCTTTAAAAGAGGAAAGCTGCCCTGGCTTGTGATTATTTAAGATCCACTTCCCCATTTGAGGTCTCTCCCAGAAGCCATTACTTTAGCCTTTTCATAAATCATTTTGAATGTCCCTTGGCTACGGTAAGATGAAGCGGTCTGCAGCGCCTGCCTTAATGCAATTGATGCTGAGGCTGAAAAATAGCACTGTCTGCAAAAAAATGAAATTGAGCCGATATTCAGCTTCATTTCACACACTTTATAAGGACTGAGATTAACCAGGTACTAAGAAAAGGGGCAACTCGCCTCCTTCCTCCCTCTCTCCCTCCTTCCTTCCTTCCTTCCTCCTTCTCCTCCCTCCTCCTTCATTTCCCTTTCCTTTCCCTTCCCTTCCCTCCCTCCCTCCCTCCCTTCCTTTCCTCCCTCCTTCCCCTCCTTCCTTCCTTCCTCTCTCTCTCCTCCCTCCCTCCCTCTCCTTCTTTCCTCCCCTTCCTTCTTCCCTCCCTCCTTCCCTTTCCTTCCCTCCCTCCCACCCTCCTTCTCCCTCCTCCTTTCCTTCCTCCCTCCCTTTCCTCCCTCCCTTCCTGCCTTTCCTTCCTCCCTCCCTCCTTTCCTTCCTTCCTCCTTCTCCCTCCTCCTTTTCTTTCCTTTCCTTCCTTCCTGTCTTCTTTCCTTCCTTCCTGTAATGGAGGAGAAAAAAAATCATTTCCCCTATTCTGCAAACCAGATAGCAAAGAAAACAACAGGAATCTCCTCTCCCTTTCCTCCCACCCCCAACTTCTCTCTCCCTGCTTCTCGAAACAGAAAATATGCAAAGTTACTCTGATTTCTTTACGAACATAAAATGCCAATTTTGCAAACTCTGGCTTGGCTCATTATTTTCCTGTCCCATCTCGAAAGAAGGAGAGGTCCTGATTTATCTCTGTGTTTATCTGAAGGACCAGTTGCAAATGTTAGCATATCACCTTGAACGTTTGGGGCAGGGAGGTGGACTTGGGCATTTGTAGAAGACAGATGTTCCACCTTAGGGCTCAGCTACCTAGGCAAGTAACACATATAGAGCCTCCTGGCTTATAAGGTGTTCACTGGCTTGCATCTCGCCATGGCCCAAACATATCCCGATAACATCTCTTTGCCAACATCTCTTCAGGTTGTTCTCTTCATCTTGCCCCTTTTATCTCGACCACCATCAAAAGTGGTATGTTCTCCGTTCTCCTAACCCATCCAAGGGCAACCTCAAGAGAGTAAATCAATTGGGGTTTTGTTAGTCATTATCTTTGAAAGAAATCAGGTCTGGCACCGCTAAGAGATGCAGAAAAGACATTGGTGTTGCAGATACCAAGTTTCACGCTGGTGATTTCTGCCAATCGGGGCAGGAGGATGGGAAGATGAACCGCCAACTTAGCAGTGGGAGAAGGCCCATATATTTTCTGGAATCCCCTGAATAGTGTTGTGTCAACAACACTGCAAGCATGAAGTTTTGCTTTATATTATGATGGCCGGGTTGACAGTACAGGTTGCTTTAGGTATTAGGGAGGTGTTCTTAATTTGGCTGGAACCTACCTCTTTGAGTAAATGATGACATTTGAACGGAAGCTACTGAGTACCATGACTTTCAAAGGAACAACAAACTACATCGGTCTTCAAAGAGTAGAACACCTGCATAAGTGAGAGCACAAACGATTTCCTTCTAGATGTCTAAAGTTGAAGAAAATTGAGCTGGTTGAAATATGGTGTGCTGTCTACATACATGACAATAGGTCTATATGCAGGGGTGGGATTAAAAAAATGTAGCAACCAGTTCGCGGCCCGGTTGCTGGGTGGGCGTGGCCATGGGGGCATGAATTACTCAGCCTCCTGCACCATGGTGCAGGGGGGGGGCATTTTCACCCTCCCCAGGCTCCGGAGGCTTTCCCTGAGCCTCCAGGAGGGCAAAAACTGCCTACCCCGGGCACAGGAGGCCAGAAACGGGCCTGTTTCTGGGCTTCCGGTAGGCCCACCGAAGGCCAGAAACAGGCCTGTTTCTGGACTTCCGGTACTTCCTATAGGCCCATTTTTTGCCCTCCCAGAGCCTCCACGCAGGCCCTGCACTTACCTGGCATCCAAAACGGGGTGCGTGGAGACTCCTGGGAGGGGAGGGGTGATGTGGGCGGGGTCAGCCAGTCCTTGGAACAACCGGTTCGGCGAACAAGATTAAAAATAACATCCGGTTCGCCCGAACCGGCTGAATCCCACCTCCATTATATGATATAGCGGGAGTCTATGCCTCCTAAGAACTTTGCCCACTTCCTTTTGTGACCTTATGTTTGTGTATGGGGTTTGCAACTATATATACAGGTGAGTTTAAAAGACACCTCTTTTTAAATTCATACATATAGTTTTCATACATATAAGACCTTGGTAAGGCCACATTTGGAATACTGCACCCAGTTTTGGTCACCCCAATATAAAAAAGATGTGGAGAGTCTAGAAAGAGTGCAAAGAAAAGCAACAAAGATGATAAGGGAACTGGAGGATAAAACATCTGAAGAATGATTGCAGGAATTGGGTATGTCTAGTTTAATGAAAAGAAAGAACAGGGGCAACATGATAGCTGTCTTCCAATATTTGAGGGGCTGCCACAAAGAAGAGGAGGTCACCCTATTCTCCAAAAACCTGAAGGCTGGACAAGAAACAATGGTTGGAAGCTAACCAAGGAGAGAAGCAACCTAGAACTAAGACATTTCCTGACACTGAGGACAATTGACCAGTAGAACAACTTGCCTTCAGAAGTTGTGGGTGCTCCCATCACTGGAGGCTTTTAAGAAGAGATTGGAAAACCATTTGTCTGAAATGGTATAGGGCCGTGATGGCATGCATGCCAGAGGTGGCACGCAGAGCCCTCTCTGCTGGCACGCGTGCCGTTGCCCCAGGTCAGATCTCGGTGGTGTTTCTTTCGTCAGCTTCTGTTTCCTTGCAAACAACGAAACAGAAGCTCACGAAAGAAAAAGATCTTACCTCTTGCCGCGCTGCCGGTGTTGGGATGCCCCGTCCCCCGCCAGCCAGTTGGTCTTCGAGTCTCTGCTGTGCATGCGCGTACATGTCTGTGCATGCGCACATTCACACATGTCTGCTCATGCACATTTTTGTGCATGTCCGTGCATGCGTGCGTTCATGCACACTCACCTTTCAGTTTGGGCATGCGCATGCAGTTTGGGCACTCGGTGTCTAAAAGGTTCGCCATCATGAGGGGGAGTTGGACTAGAAGACCTCCAAGGTCCCTTTCAATTCTGTTATTCCTCAGTCATTATAGTCCAGTAATGGCTAACCTTTTTGGTGCAGAGTGGCCAAAGTGTGTGTGCACGTGCAACCCCAAAATGCAATGTGAGCGCCCCCCCCCCCGTGCATACGCCCCACCCCTTGCGCATGCGCGGCAGAGACCCAAAGATCAGCTGGCCGGTGGGAGGCACGCACGCATGCGCAGTGGAGCTGGGCTGGGGCGACCGCTGGTGTGCCCGCAGAGAGGGCTCTGCATGCCACCTGTGGCACGCATGCCATAGGTTCACCATCACAGTTATAGTCCGCAATGAGGGAAGGTCTGTGTAAAAAGAGAATCCATCAACAAACAAGCAAGCAAACACACAGAGAATGAGTGTACGTCTATATGCAGAACAGTAAGAACAGTAGGAGAAATGTTTTTTTTAAAAAAGGTGAAATACTAATTTTCTCATTTCT
Organism: Diadophis punctatus similis; assembly: GCA_023053685.1. NCBI lineage: Eukaryota > Metazoa > Chordata > Lepidosauria > Squamata > Dipsadidae > Diadophis > Diadophis punctatus. Next base: position 1,059,540 of record JALIGW010000017.1, read on the forward strand.
TGCTGTTCCTTGCACCATGCAACTAAACTATCAATAGTTGATTCTCTGATGCATATTTGTTTAGTTGGACAGTATTTCGCCCCAAAGAAAAACACAGAACGTTGTGCTCAGTTGATTAGAATTCATACCAGAAAAGTTAAAGAAGTCAACATGCTAGAAAGTTAACTAGAAATTAACATACTAGAAAAACTAAATGTTTATGACGGTTTTTAGTCATCCAGGCCATGGTTGCCCCAAAGATGCTTTTTTCAACAGGCAACTGGACTTTCTTTGTGTTTCCTTGAAGACGTTTCGCTTCTCATCCAAGAGGCTTCTTCAGTTCTGACTCAGCCAGTTCAGTGAGAACTGAAGAAGCTTCTTGGATGAGAAGCGAAATGTCTTCAAGGAAAAACAAAGAAAGTCCAGTTGCCTCTTGAAAAAGGCACCTTTGGGACTAAAGAAAAACAAGAGAAGTTTCAACTTTCCCAATGGCAGTGAATTTTCAAGGCATGAGGTTGGGTCTGGACTTACTGTACAACCCAATAGAACCACCATTTCTTCGTCCAAGTATTTTTCTTAAAATTGTGTTTCGAATGCTGTGGGTTCAGTGACAGGTGAGCGCCCAAAGGGGTTTCTCCTGGATGATGATGGCTTGTAGCGATGATGGTTTATGAAACAATCCCCCGCCCCCCGCACCATGCTCTCCCCATCTTCCCGGCTTGCCACCTCATCTCCTCATGTCTGCTCTCCTGCTTCTTTCCTCCTTCTGCAGATCCCTCATCCTGGCAACACTGATCAATCCCATAGCTCCATGCCTCAAGGTTTGCACGTCCCTCATCCCAGCAGCCAGTCAGGGCAGCCATTACATCACAGTGGTCCCCCGACTCAGCCGTCCCGGCAGCCGACCCAGGCCGCTTCTAGCAACCATCCTCACAGCGACCTGGCTTTTAACCCCTCGACAGCTTTAGAAGCTCAACCTGGTGGGCAGGGGACATCTGACATGCCGGAACCTTCGCTGGATGTAAGTCTGTGTCGTTCTGTCATCTGCTTCCCTTCACAGTTGCATTCGAGGTCAGAAAAGGTGGAAGGAAGGGATACCTCTTATCATCAGGGTTCTCCAACTTTGGATGATTTGTGGACTTCAATTCCCAGAATTCCTCAGCCAGCTATGCTATGTCAGCTATGAGCCACAGTGGCGCAGTGGTTAGATTGCAGTACTGCAGGCTGCTTCTGCTGACTGCCGCTTGTCTGCCATTTGGCAGGAAATCTCACCAAGCTCATCCTTCCGAGGTGGGTAAAATGAGGACCCAGATTGTTGGGGTCAATAGGCTGACTCTGTAAACCGCTTAGAGAGGGCTGTAAAAGCACTGTGAAGTGGTATATAAGTCTAAGTACTATTGCTATTGCTATTCTGGCTGAGGAATTCTGGGAGTTGAAGTCCTCAAGTCATGAAGTTACCAAGGTTGGAGAGCCCTGGCTTACATAGTCTACGCCCACATATTGGTTAGGGCAGGGGTAGGCAAAGTTGGCTCTTCTATGACTCGTGGACTTCAACTCCCAAAATTCCTGAGCCAATCATGCTAGCTCAGGAATTCTGGGAGTTGAAGTCCATGAGTCATAGAAGAGCCAACTTTGCCTACCCCTGGGTTAGGGGTTAGTTGGGGCAAGCCAAGCCTGTTTGGGTTAATTGATGGTCCCATCTACCGTGCTGCGACAGAAAATATCTGTTACATATTGTTAAAACAATATTACGAGTGCGTAGACAATGGAGAACTGGACAGGGAAGTTAAGAAGAGCTGATATGCATGAAATTCAAATCCATTCTGTGCTTGCTCCTCATTTCCTCTCTGGCAATAAACTTCAGGGACATGACCTCAAGCCAATGGAAATTGTGGCTTGTTATAAAATCTCTGATTAACAGGTCTGAAAGATAACTTCTTGATAATATTCCATGGGGATTCTCATTCATCCCGTTCACCGTTGTCCCATAAGTGCTTTTCCAAAAGGCAACTGGACTCTCTTGGGGGGGGGGGGGGCGTTTCTTGAAAAACTAAAGAAGCTTCTTGGATGAGAAGCAAAATATTTTCAGGGGGGGGGAATCAAGAAAGTAAATCCAGTTGCCTTTTGGAAAAACACCTTTGGGATAATGTGATACTGATAACATTCTTCTGTTCTTAGAGGGGCTTATATTGATAGAAGGACATGAATCTGATTTTTGGACTATTTTTCCTCTATCGCCTACCATACACAGAATGGTCTTCTGTCCTCTACAGAGGCATTCTGAGGTCCGTAACACGGTTCTTCTTATTTATTTATTATTTAATAGATTTGTATGCCGCCCAACTCCCAAAGGGACTCTGGGCGGCTCACAGCATATTGAATACAAAAATCTAAAAAACAGTTAAAAGGTTTAAAAGCAAAATTAAAACAATGTAAAAAATTAAAACATTTAAAAGCATTTAAAAAACCACAATTTAAAAACCCAATAATTCACTCATGGGGCCAAGAATAATCAGTGTTGTATTAAAATCATTGGTCCCAGGCCCGTCGACAAAGCCATGTTTTTAATGCTTTTCTGAAGGCTGGCAGGGTGGGAATTATGCGGATCTCGTGGGTAGTGTATTCCAGAGGGCCGGTGCCGCCACAGAGAAGGCCCTCGTTCGTGGGCCCACCAGCCGACATTGTTTGGCTGACGGGACCACCAGCAGACCAACTCTGTGGGCTCTAATCGGTCTTAGGGAGGTCTTCTTTAAACCTTAGCGCAAGATAGAGTAGCTCAACTCTTGTTGCATATATGGACATATTCATGTAGCTTTCTTGATAACAGTGTGGAAATTGTTTAACATTGTCTTATTTCAGGATGTTTTCACTGCTTCCCAATCTGCCTGCTAGCCCTGAAGTTAATCAGCTCAGCTTATAAAGCTTCACCAAAGTTGCAATCTTTTATCTGAATTACAAACTAAGGAATTAGAATGGCAGAGTGGCATTTGTTCGTTTTGTTGACTTAATTCTTGCGAACACAGCCCCGTAGCAAAAAAAGAATGTAAGGCAGCTACAATTGTTTAAAACAAAATACCTTTCCGTGGATACGCACCAATTGTTCAAAGGATGAAGGATTGGACGTTAAAGAGACGTGAACTAGGACATGAGGCTGGTCTAGCTGTAAACTCACCTTATAGATCAGTGTTTCCCAACCTTGGCAACTTGAGGATGTCTGGATTTCAACTCCCAGAATTCCCCAGCCAGTATTCGCTGGCTGGGGAATTCTGGGAGTTGAAGTCCAGACATCTTCAAGTTGCCAAGGTTGGGAAACACTGCTATAGATCTTAAAGGGATGTGGTCGCTCAGCGGTTAAAGATGCTGAAAGCTGACAGCCCGGGCTTGAGACCCGTATGTTGCGCGATGGGGTGAGTGCCCGTTCCTTGCTCCTGCTCCTGCTCCTGCTCACCTAGCAGTTCAAAGGCATGCAAATGCAAGTAGATAAATAGATTCCACTTTGGTGGGAAGGTAACAGCATTCTGTGCAACTTGGTGTATACTCACGTTATCAGAGTTCGTTGCAGAAAATTAAATCCAGAAAGCACACACAGGCAGACTGATTCAGCTGGATTCATTAACTTCTTTATAAACATCATAATATATATATACACAATACCACAAGTAGATTATTTCTTCAATGTAGCAACAGTTACAAGCAGTTTCATTTCCAGCAGCAGACAAGCTTTCAGTTCAGAGTTCAGAGTGGACAAGAGAGTACAGAGTGGGCTAAGCCACGCCCAGCCTTCTAGCTTCAGTTTCGATTCTCTGCACAGACTCAGAAGTGTTTAAGCTTCCATTGGCTGACTTAGTTGCTATGCCTATTCATTGGCTGAACTTGCTACCATTGGCTCTCCCAGTTCATGAATAATCTGACACATGGGCCGGCCAAATGACAGCGGAAGTGTCTTGGGACAACACTGGCTCCCTCAGCGAGGAAGCAGAGATGAACACACACACACACACACACACACACACACACACACACACACACACTAGAGGTGGAGACAACTGGACAGGGAAAACATTTACCTCTTTATTGATCTTAAGCATTGATTTGGCTGATCTGGCAAGTTAGGTGGGCGTTCCCTCTCCCTTCACCACTCCATGTGTTCTTCCTGAAGTGACATGCTCAGTGGTCGCACCTGATCACCCCAGATAGATCAGGGGAATGCAAGAAACTAGCCCCTGCTAGAATCTCCAAAATCCATTTACAGGACACTTGATGCATTGTAGAGCTAATTAAAATACAGAGGTTTGGTGTCAAACCTCTATATTTTAGACTTAGAAATGTTCTTCCTTTTTGACTGGGTACTCCTGCAGCTAGTATATTTAATGTTGTGTAATGTTTGCTATGTCAGGCTAGGTGGCAGCATCTAGTTATCTTTAGATCCCACCGATCAGTTTTCTTACAGGCTGGTCTGGAAAAAAAAATGTTGAGTAAGTTAGACCCTTTCTGGCCTCAGATAGAGCCCTGGGAAATTCCAGAACTACAAGCTAGGAAACTAGGAGAAAGACATCGTGGGGGAAAAAGGCAATGTAGCATTCAAAGCAACTACATGGACATGTTCAGGGGTGGTATTCAGCCGGTTCAGACCAGTTCGGGTGAACCAGTAGTAGCGACCTGTGGGTGGCCGCCCACCCGCCCCGGCGCTATTTAGCCACATTCCCAAGCCGTGCGCATGCATGCAAGCCATGTGCGCAAGCAAAGCACATGTGTGGAAGGCCGCGTGCATGCGCGGAAGGTGCGCACACACTCTCACATGGGCAAACCGATAGGGAAATTATGGGAATCCCACCTCTGGACATGTTCATAAAGTTATTAAGAGTTAACTCTAAGATGGCTTTATTATTTGTCTGTACTTTGCTAAGATGCAGTCATATAATAATTTTGCATGGAAGAAAGTCACTTGTCCTTGTGATGAGCTGGGGCAAAATTATTTGTGAACAAAGGGTGTGGATGTTTCCCCCCCCACCATAAATAAGAAAGTTAGCCGAGGAGTTGGGGGGGAAAAAGCTAGCATGCAAGACTTTTAGGAGAGAAAAGTATTCAAAAATGTGAATGGAAGCACCCATGTAAGTAAACACCACTCTTTCACTTCACACCAGTGCGTTCAGATAAGATTGTTCAAACTATCTAAACCAGTGGTTCTCAACCTTCCTAATGCCACGTCCCACCCCTGCACCCCCACCGTGATTCACCCCGCGTCCGCTGCCGCGCCCCCTGCTCCGCCACCGCCATTTGGGTTCTTTTACCCTCTGCGCATGCGCAAAGGGTTCTGTGCATGCACAGAGGGTAAAAGAACCCAAATGGCGGCATCCAGGCGAAGTCTCCCGACCCCTGTGAAAAGGTCGTTCGACCCCCAAAGGGGTCGCGACCCCCCAGGTTGAGAACCGCTGATCTAAACTGTGACAAATATCTGTGGCATTTGGAAGGGGAAAAGGTGGGATGTAATTTTATACTGGCAAAATCAAAGGTCTTAACAGCGTTTTCATCCAGGAAGCCTCACGTTTCATTTCACCCAACTCCAGAGTGTGGAATGTCCTGAATAAATGGATCAGGCAAGCTACATGATATAAGTTAATTAGACAGCAGTGTTCGGTTTTATTTGTTCTGTTAATTGATGAACCCTTGCAAAATTGAATTTTTTGAAGACTTTCTCCCACTAAATTTTGAGCTTAAACATGTCTGAATACAACGAGGAAAGGACGTTGGCTTTAAGAAAACCATGATAGATAGATAGATAGATAGATAGATAGATAGATAGATAGATAGATAGATAGATAGATAGATAGATAGATAGATAGATAGATAGATAGATAGATAGATAGATATGATTTGTTAGCTGGGTTTGTAACTGTATTTGCTGGCACTCTGATTGTTGCACTGAAAAAATGCTGATGGCCACTGCTAAACATTTTTGACTACCACCTTGGTCTATCAAGCACATTTATTTCTGACAGTGGGTAACCTACAGTGGGTAGATTAATCCTAATTTAAGACTAGGACATACCTAAGAAAAGACATTTCTTAGAACAGATGAGTAGAAGTCTTAGTGGAACTTCAGCCATCTGTTTTATGGAAATGAGGGAGTAAATATACAAAAGGTATATTTACCTTTAAGGAAACTCTGATGAAGAGTTTCCTTAAATATGCAATTTGGGGAGAAAGGTCTCAGCATTTCCCATGGAAGGCTACTTATGCGCATGGACAAATTACGTGGTTGTGTGCAAGAGACAAAGAGTTATTCCTGGTTGGCTTCCATCAATGAAGGCACCACAGCAGGTCAACGTTCTGTTGTCGTTTAGTGACATTGAGAGTCTCTGTCAATGCTTTAGAAGTTGTATCTTCCAACCAACATGGGCTATGGATGCCTGCACGCTTGACAAGAGCTTGACCACCTGTCTTCTCTTTCTGTTGTAGCTACTTCCCGAGCTCACAAATCCCGATGAGTTACTTTCCTACTTGGATCCTCCTGACTTACCAAGCAATAGCAACGATGACCTTCTCTCTCTCTTTGAGAACAACTGAAGCCTTCTGCATTTCACTCCCGAACCCACCTTCCTCCCGTTTGACACATCCGTAGCTTCACAGTGAGGAATCTCGAAGTAACTCTTTTCCACGAGGTCAAGCTCACCGCTCGAGCGTACAGCAGCACACACTCCTTCCTGTCTTCACCTCGGACCTGCTTGAGTCCCAAGTTTGGGCCGTGGCGGTGGAGAGAAGCAAGAGGACAATCTGGGGTTGACCTCTTAAGACTGCCTGGCCACATCCCAGATGGTTTGTATAGCTGTGGGAAAAAAACACACCTCACTCTTCGGGCTGGTTCCACAGACCGAAAAGTGGATGACGTTTGGGATATCTAGCAAGGAACATCCCAGCCACCCTCAAGCAAGGAAAGAAAGAAAAGGGCAACAGGTCCATCCTTGACCAGTTTCAGAGTGTCTTTCCAACCAGTGTTCTTCCATGCGTTTCCTTCCTTTGGCTGTAATGTCTGTTCCACTCGGTCCTCTCCAAGTTATGCAGATTCCAGTCTTATCTGTCAGACGAAATAAGGACAACCGTTGGCAGCACAGTTCAGACTCGGAACTCAAAAATACCAAAAAGCACAAAGAAATCAGTCATGTCACAAGTAGGGTACACATACAACACGTGTCAGAGGGAGACATCAGACAGTGAGGCTTTCCCCCGCCTCTCTATGGTCCTGTGAAATCTCCCAGGCGTGGCAAGCATGCGGGGTTTTTTTTCCCCTAGTCAATTGTAGCGTCTTTGATTTGATTTAATCACTATTATGAGCAGAACAACTCTTTCCCTTTTACACAATGTGTTGTGGTCCGACTTCTCGTGTGTTTTTTTTCTCTCCGACAAACGCTTTCTCTCCGTTGATTGTCTTTTGGGTAATAGAACGGCCAGTTTCCAGTCCCTGGGGGGAAAAAAAGGAAAAGGAAAGAAAAATGGGAGAAAGGCGAGAACCTTTTTTTGCATAGGAAATAAGAAAAGCCTGCAAAATATTAGCGGCGAGAACGTTCTCTTTTCTTTACTCGGGCAGTTAAAAAATTGCTCAGTTCCTGCCGCAAACAGGAAAGGGGGAAGGGACAGGAAATAAAGCCCCCCCCCTTAGCAAGGCGAGGGGAAAGGTTCAAAGTCAAGATGGCCACCATAACCAGGTGTTCAAAACTCTACCCCTTTTTTAACCTGCAAGGTGCTGACTGGGACAACTCACCACAGCCAACCCAACCACAGGACAAGTCGTTGCAGGACAATTCAATAATTCCACTTAAGTATTTCAAATAATTTTTAAAAAATGTTTTAATTTTTGTCATTCACATTTCATTTTGTCCCCCCTTCGGCATCTGTTCTTTAAGGATTCTATTCCACCATTTCTTTGGTATTAGTGTAACTCTTGTCCCCATGGCGAATTGTCCCGCAGTGGAGTGGGCCACACTGAGTTGTCCTAGACCAGTGTTTCCCAACCTTGGCAACTTGAAGATGTCTGGACTTCAACTCCCAGAATTCCCCAGCCAGCATTCGCTGGCTGGGGAATTCTGGGAGTTGAAGTCCAGACATCTTCAAGTTGGCAAGGTTGGGAAACACTGTCCTAGACCCTACAGCAGTGTTTCCCAACCTTGACAACTTGAAGATGTCTGGACTTCAACTCCCAGAATTCCCCAGCCAGCATTCGCTGGCTGGGGAATTCTGGGAGTTGAAGTCCAGACATCTTCAAGTTGCCAAGGTTGGAAAACACTGTCCTACAGGGTGGAGGCAGGATAAGTTAAAGGGGGAAAAAAGTGGTAGGTTTCCATCACATCACAGCTAAAATCTTGACTGTTTTGACTGACAGATGTCCCTGTCCACTAAATCCAAACCAGGGATCTGAGGAATTGAAACAGGCGTTAATATTAAGAGACACACCAAATAACCCTAAGTTCTTGTCTTGGGTTTTCCAAGCTGTGTTATGATTCATCCTTTTGATCTTGTGTTTTATCATTTTACCTGACATTTTACCTACCCTCTTCTTTACTTTCTTTCTTGCTTGCTTGCTTGCTTTTTCATTTTTTTTTAAAAAAATGTAGATTTCCAAGGATATTGGGCATGGGGGGAAATTAAGTCATTCTGGTGCAATTTTCCTGCCAATTCCCACGCTGAATGCTTCACTGGTATTTGTGGTTCTCCCTCAGTTGCTTCCTTCCCGCATGAGCTTCTGAACCCACTTCTGAACCCACTGTTGTGCTGTAGTTCTCTTTTTTATAAATTATATACAGTGAACTGTGTGTTTAAAAAAGTGCATGTGTGCCAACTCTGCTCTGTCGCAGGCCAACATTTCAACATCTGCTTTCTGTGCACAGATATTGCTTTCCTTCCTTCCTTCCTTCCTTCCTTCCTTCCTTCCTTCCTTCCTTCCTTCCTTCCTTCCTTCCTTCCTCTCCTTCTTTCCTCTAACTCCTTTGTCACTTCCTCTCCTTTCCTTTGCCATAGGCTAAATAAATCAATCTCGTTTTATTATTAGTGAGATTTATTATTAGTGAGATTTATATACCGCCTCACAGTGCAAGCACTCTCTAAGCGGTTTACACCAGTAAGCAATGTATATTTACATTGCCCCTAACAATCTGGGTCCTCATTTTACCTACCTCGGAAGGATGGAAGGCTGAGTCAACCTTGAGCCGATGAGATTTGAACCGCTGACCTGCGGATCACAGTCAGCTAAAGTGACCTGCAGTACTGCACTCTTAACCGCTGCACCACCTCGGCTCGTATCGTAAGTTTTCCTTCCTTCCTCTCTCTCATTCCTTCCTTCCTCTCCTCTCCTCTCTGACCCCTTCCCTCCCTCCCTCCCTCCCTCCCTCCCTCCCTCCCTTCCTTCCTTCCTCAATCTCCTACATCCCTTCCTCTCTCTCCTTTCCCTTGCCATAGGCTAAATAAATAAATCTCCTTTTCCTTCCTTTTCTCTCTCTAACTCCTCCCTCCCTCCCTTCCTACCTTCCTTCCTTCTTAAAAAAAATCACTATTGCTCCCTTCCCTGTCCAGAATCAACAGAAGGCTGTCAGATCTAGGCCAGGGATTCTCAAGGCTTGTTGGTTTCCATGTTTAAGTTCTGTCATCTTCTTCTCAATGAATGGCATGATAAAAGAAAAACTGTGCATCCATCGTGCGTTTGTTCTCTCCACTGAAGTCATGCTTGTAAATTCTTGGAGCATTTGTTCTGCCGCCACTGCTCTACATGCATTTTGAGATATATATGCACACAGATGTAGATATCTATATATTTCTCCTTTTATATATATAGATATATAGATATGTGCTAACCCGCAGCATCTTGCTGTCGCTAAACAGGAAATGGCAGTTTTAGTTCCTTTATTCTTTTCCAACAGTAGTGTTGACTTTTTAAAAAATATTTTACGTAGACCTGGTCTTACGTTTTACTTTTGCTTCAGTTCTCTCTCCCTCCCTCCCCCCTCTCTCTTTAAAAAAAGAAAAAAGTGCTGTTCATTATGCAAAATCAATTATTTTAAGAATCAATATTGTAAATATCTTTTGTGAATATTTTAGCCTTGTCATTGATTATAATAGCCAACACTTTTTTTACGTGTGTTTTTAAAATACATAGCCTGGGAGGGGAGAGGGAATGGCTTTTTTCTTTTTCTTTTTTCTTTCTTTTTTCTTTTTTTTTCTTTTTTTTCTTTTTTTCTTTTTTTTCTTTTTTTCTTTTTTTCTTTTTTTTCTTTTTCTTTTCTTTTTGCTTTCTTTCTTCCCTCCATCCCCAGCTAAAGGTTTTTGAACTAAGGGAGCATTTCATTTTCTTTTCTTTTTTTTTTATAAATTAGCCCCTATCAGTTTGCAAATCCATATCATCCATCAGCCCCGTACGCTAAGGGGTCCCACACGCACACACAAAAGAGCAAGAATTATGTCTGTCACCTGCTTTACAGACAAATACATTATTATTTTTTTAAAGATCCTTGTTTAAATACATCTGAGAATTATCCTTTATCCACACACCTATACGGAGAGAAGAAAGGGGGGCAGGATAAACCCCGATATCTGATATACATTACAGTGCTTGGGGCTGTAGACGACAAACCATGAGAACAGAAGACAGCAGTGCAGGAGGTATTTCTTTTTTTAAATATAAGATATTTCCTCAAATTTATCCATCCTTATTTGTGATCACTGAACATCAGGCACAGCTGTCTGGTTGCCCACAACAAGCTTAGTGTTTAAAAAAAAGCCATTTTTTCATGTCAGTGTCTTTAGATTAATGGATACAATTTGTTGGAGGCCAATCTTAAGCCATAGACTGTGTTGTGTAATTCTGCAAAATGGCCCCTGTACTATTAAGCACATATCTGTTCCAACAAGTGCTTGGATCCATTCCCCCCCACCCTCTTGCTTTTCCGCGTAACTGGAAATCAAATTATTTTAAAGCAGGTGTGTTAAAGGAAGGGTTTGGCTCATAGCGATCGAGATAAAAGCCTCTAAAAAGTTACTTTTTTTCCCCAAGCATGATAGGAGGGAAAACATCTACGACTGAGGCTATTGTTGGTATGAGGCTTCCCATTATTTTGAAGGTTTCTCTCAAATAACAGAAATTAACTCTGCATTGTGGGGCCGGGGTAGATGAGGTATGTTGCTTTGGTCTGCAAAAAAAAGGAGAAGCCTATTTATTAAAACACGGAATCTCTGCGGCTAAATTGATGAAAAGGATATGGATTGGATCGAAAGAGCGCGGCTTTCCAAAAATTAGCCTAGAAAGTACTGCACTTAACACACACAAACGCACAAATACAAACACACAAATAGACGCAAATGATTATATCAGCATATTGCAGGGGTGAAATCCAGCAGGTTCTAACACGTTCTGGAGAACCGGTAGCGGAAATTTTGAGTAGTTCAGAAAACTGGTAGCAGAAATTTTGAGTAGTTCGGAGAACCGGCAAATACCACCTCTGGCTGGCCCCAGAGTGGGGTGGGAAAGGAGATTTTGCAGCATCCTTCCCCTGCCACACCCACCAAGCCACGCCCACCAAGTCACACCACGCCCACCAAGCCACACCACGCCCACCAAGCCACACCCACAGAACCGGTAGTAAAAAAAATTGGATTTCACCACTGGCATATTGTATTGCTTTAGGCTGGGGAGGAAAAATACATAAATCACACTGCCATCCTGTTAAAATACAGAGAATATCTGCTAAACACAGTGTGGAGTTAAGTCCTTAAAAGTCAGTCCTGTTACATTCAGTGCAATTTACTCCGAAGAAATATAAGTTATGGCCTTAATGAAGGTTTTGTGTGTGTGTGTGTTGAAAAGCAAATTTATAGTGTACACACACACAATTTGTTTTGTTTTAGGAGCATTTTGTTTGAGTTTTCAACTTTTTTAAATTTTCCCAACAGTTGGAAAAGCATACACAAAGATTTATAGTTCTACTGCCAAGGCGTTCTTGTTATTGTTGTTGTTGTTATAGGATGATCACACACACACACACACACACACACACACACACACACACACACACACACACACACACGCTAATGTTTGCAGTGGAGACTCCAAGGGACATCTGTACATATGTAAATGGCAAATAGAGACATGTTAACAGAAATGCATTCATTTTCCTTGGATTGTGTATTGTTTTTATTTTACAGGGGGGAAAAAACAAAGCTTGAAGGATCATCTATTTGTGGAAAATGAATCCTGTTTGTTAGCGTTTGTGAAGTCTCCACTTTTGTTTCATTTCTTGTAATATACTCTGAATCTTTTGTGTGGGGGAAAATTGCTTTTGTTTTGTTTTTTGTTTTACCTTCATGTAATAATTAGCCTCAGTGTATTAGTCTTTATCACCTGTGTATTTTTAGGGTGCTACAGAAAAAAACAATGAAGAAAATAAGGGGATTAAATAATAATAATAATAATAATAATAATAATAATAAAAGATTGTAACCAAATTCATACTTTGTACAATTTTTTGATATTGTGATCCGAACGAGAATTTAAAAAAAAGTACAATCTGAATTAACATGCAAAAATGGCCATTTGTCTTTGTTTGTACATTGTATGTACAGTACAACTCCAGTCATTTCATACTTTAAAACTGGTCAGAAAAAAAATAAGAATTGTGATTTTTAGTCTTGCAAAAATTGTATGTAGTTAGATGATGTGACAAACCTAATATTTATCTAATAAATATGTATTCGAATGAAACCTGTATATTAGGTGTTCATGTCGTTATTTTGTATTTAAAAAATCAGATTGATTATTGCTAGACGTTTATATATACTTTCTTGTAACACTGAAAGTACACTCATTTTTGCTCATGTTACTTTTCTTTTCCTAAATAAATTTGGAAAAAATGATGGACTGGTCATTGGGCAGCTGTTTTGTACATCTGTTGAGCTTCTGTTTCCGATGTTATATCAAGAAAAAATAATAATTGTACGACACTACAACCAGACCTTGACTTAGAACCACAACTGAGCCCAAAATTTGGTTTGCTAAGAGAGACCGTTGTTAAATGAGTTTTGCCCCATTTTACAACCTTTCCTGCCACCGTTGTTAAGTGGATCGCTGCAGTTGTTAAGTTAGTCACACGGTCGTTAAGTGAATCTGGCTTTCCCCAGTGACTTTGCTCGTTAGAAGATCGCAAAAGGGGATCATGTGACCGTGGGATACTCCGACCGTCATGAATACGAGTCGGTCACCGAGCGTCTGAATTTTGATCGTGTGGCTATCTACTGCAACGGTCGTTAAATTGAAAAACAGTTCAGAAGTCACTTTTTTTCAGTTCCGTTGTAACTTCGAATGGTCACTAAACAAACTCTGGTAAGTCAAGGGCTACCTGGATTCAGCCTTTACAGTCAAACAAATTTAATTAATACCGTGCAGAAATTCTCAAAATTGGCCAAGTCATATCCTCTAAAATGATGGATTGTTCTTTTCCCTGCACAAAATGTCTAGTTCTGTTCAGCAGTGGGTTGCTCCCGGTTCGGACCGTTTCCTAGAACCGGTAGCGGTGGCGGGAGGCTCCGCCCACCCACCCAGGACGCTTCTGTGCATGTGCAGTAGTGGCGCGCACGCGAGCGAACTTGTAGCAAAGTAATTCAGAGCCCACTAATGGTTCTGTTGGATTTTAGCTTAGGCAAGAAATAAACCGATTGCTTTACGTTGTAACAATGATAAGGCTGCACAACTTCCTAAGCTAAAATTGTTTCTGCCTTATAAACGAGCAAAAAAGTAAATCCTTCTTTTTGTAAATAAAGTGTTTTAGAATTGCAGCCAGAAGTCAAATGTTCCTGCAGATACATTGCATTTTTAAAGTCCTATCTTGTTCCAGTCTAATAGTTGTGAGACAAGGAACAATTTCAAGCATTGACTCATTCCAAACCAACTCTTGTTGGTTTGGATAAAGTGAGAAAAATATTTTCTTACAAATCTCCCAACGATGATATTTCTAAAAGCAATACATTCTAGCACATCTTTTCTGACTTTAGAGTTTTAAAATGCATGTAAACAAAGAGGGTTTTCCCCCTTTTAAGGTTAAAGAATCTATAAAAGCATAGTGAATTTTGTTAATAGAAATGATGATAGTCAATAAACATTAATACATGCAAATATTATCTTGGATCTTTTTCCAAGTCATACTTTTTGTTGAAGTCCAAGATATTTTTGGAAAAGAGCTGTGAGTCCAAAATGCCAAGAAATGCATTGCCTTCTTATTGTCCTTTCCAAAGTTTTGTTTTCACAGCTTAGACCCGTGATGGTGAACCTATGGCATGCGTGACAGAGGTGGCATGCAGAGCCCTCTCTGTGGACACGCATACCATCGGCAGTTGTTCTTCCGGTTTCCGGCATGCGCATATGCGCCGGCCACCTGGTCTTTGCACACGCCGGAGTGCCGGAAACCCGAAGACCAGCTGGCCGCTTGCGCTTGCTGGTCGGGTTCATGGCACTTTTCGGGTTTCTGGCTCTCTGGCGCGCACGCAAGCATTTCAGTTTGGGCACTCGGTGCCAAAAAGGTTCACCATCACTGGCTTAGACCATTGAGAAGACCACTGCTGGAGCTACGGCGATCTCCGGTGTCGTAGAAATATCCTTCTCTTTCATGGTGTGGTTTTACATTTCAGAGTCTTCATCCTTTCTACCTCTTTATGTCTCCAGTGCACTGCTAATCCCAATTCTGAAACCCAAGGGTGGAAAAACATCACATGGTGACCACCTTCCGATCTTCATCATCAACAGTAAGTTGATTCACACGTTATGGTGTGGGAGACATTCCCTGAGGATGGGCTCCAACATGAACCCAAAAGCTCAGAAGGTCCAGGTGACCGAGCCAGATTGGATCCTGCAACATTATCCTGGGACATGTATATTTTCCTTCATTTGTAAGTAAGCTTATTTTCCTGTACAGCTTGAAGTTTCTTTCCTCTTGTAAAGGTTAAACATTAACCCAGAGTTTATAAAAGTTAATACACAAATAATTATAAAGGTTAAACATTAACCCACATTATTTACTTCCTTTTTTAAATTTTATTTATCCATTTTTCCTTAAACATACATAGGTGCTTAATGAACAGTGTATTGTCTGAGTCATTTTAGGTTTACAAAATAATAATAATAATTCTGATATTACTGATAATAGTTGAAATAATAACAATAACAATAATAATAATAGCTCAAAATCGACAAAATCACCATCAGTCAAATGCAGAAAGCCGCACTGCTCGGTTCTGCACATATACTTCGAAAATACATTAGGACGTCCTAGGCCCATGGATGGGGCTCGACTAGTAATCCATGCCAAATCCGGCAAAACAACTGGCTGCTGTGATATAATTGTGAATAATAATAATAATAATAATAATAATAATAATAATAATAATAATAATAATAATAATAATAATAATAATAATAATAATAATAATAATAATAATAATACAACCAAATTAATCCACGGGTCATTATGTAAAAAATATGCCTTACTTGTGTCCGAAAAGTCGTGGGAACATAAAATGGAAAAAGTTGTCGAAAATGAGATGGTGAAGATCTTGTGGGACTTTCCAATACAGACAGATCATCGTTTGGAACACAACATGCCAGATATCACGGTTGTCAAGGGCTGAAGCGTACAATTTATTGATATAGCTGTACCAGGAGACGCCAGAGACGAAGAAAAAGAACTGAGAAAAATCATGAAATATCGCGACCTGGCCATCGAAACTACGCGATTATGGATGAAACATGTAACAGTGATACCCATTGTCATTGGAGCACTTGGTACCATGTACAAGAATTTCACAAAACACATCAAGAAATGGCAGCTTCCTGCAATAACACCAGCGGAACTGCAAAAAACTGCGCTACTCGGAACATCATATATTTTAAGAAGATACTTGGTTGATATCTAGGACGCTGGCAGCAAATCGTATCAACCATCAGCACCAGTTAATAATATTTGTGATACATTTTTAAATGTTCAGTTGACTGAGATTCATGTTCAATGAAAATAATAATAATAGTAATAGTAATAATAATAATAATAATAATAATAATAATAATAATAATAATAATAATAATAATAATAATAATAATAATAATAATAATAATAATAATAATAATAATAATAATAATAACATTGCAATACCAGGGGATAGCAAGGTCGATGAAAAGGAACACGAAAAAATCGCAAATACCAGGACTTAAAAATCGAAATCCAACGATTATGGCACAAACCAGCAGTGGTAATTCCAGTAGTGATTGGAACACTGGGTGCTATCCCAAAAGCACTGGAATTACATTTAAAACAGCTCAAAATTGACAAAATTACCATCAGTCAAATGCAGAAAGCCGCACTGCTTGGTTCCGCACATATACTTCGAAAATACATTACGACGTCCTAGGCCCCTGGGTGGGGCTCGACTAGTAATCAATGCCAAATCCGGCGAAACAACTGGCCGCTGTGATACAATTGTATAATAATAATAATAATAATAATAATAATAATAATAATAATAATAATAATAATAATAATAATAATAATAATAATAATAATAATAATAATAATAATAATAATAATAACAACAACAACAACAACAACAACAACAACAACAACAACAACAATAATAATAATAAACCCCCCATCCCTGATCCTGCCTGATGGCTGGGCCATTATGCGGTTCCTATGGTTATGGAATTACTGTCTTTGGATCAGTAGTGATTTAACCACCGTGAACCAACCCAGGCACCTACCATCAGTAATGATTAGAAGAAATCAACAAAATTCCACATTGGGTCAGTTGTCGCCCGGGTCAACAAGGACCGTGTCAGATGCTATGGCTCCTGGACATCTGTCGAAAAAGGGGCTACAGGGCTCAGTTGTTACTGCCAGGGAACCAGGGTGTGCAACTGCAAAGCAACTGGAACCAAAGCACAAAACTTGGACAACCGAAGAAAATCAAGAAATCATCAAATATTACTACCAGGCAGAACCAACAGCCAGGGGATTTCAAAAAAGAATGATGCAACTGTGGAAGGAAAAACACCCGGAAAATGATGTAACTGAACAAAGATTAATGGATCAAAGACGCTTCATCGTCCGTAATAAAGTTTGCACAGATGTGGAAATGCAACATCTAGAAATATTGGCTAAAAAGAAAAGAGCAAGTAATGATGAACAAGCTGAAGAAACTGCTCCAACACCTGAACAAACTGACCAGCCAGTGGAAGAAACCAACATACAGGATGAAGATCCTTCTGTGCAACAACTCGAAAATGTGGAGCTAAGTGATCTAGCAAAAATGCTGAAAGAAAAGATTGACAACCACATCAAAGAAAACATAGAAAGAAAAAGACTACCTACCATTCGCGAAGTGCATAGCAAATGAGTGAAAGATCTGTTAATCATCTGCTGTGAACAACATTTTAACTTCCATCCCATCCAGCACACTATAAGAAACCAACCAACTAATGTATAGCACAGCCACCGTTATAACTGCAGAACTTGGTTATAAAATGTCAAAAAAGAAACCCACTGGAACACAAGTGGAAAATTTGACTTGAAAATAAAATAAAAAAAACTACAAGAGGATGTCAGCAATTTAAAGTACTTGAAAGAAGGAAAACTAAAGAACAAAAAACTGAAAAATAGTTTGCACAAAAAATACAACCTGGAGGAAAAAACAATAATGGAAATCATGGAAGAAATAAAACAACGCGTAATAGCAATAGCAAACAAAATTGAAAGATACGAAGGACGAATAAAACAATATCGTGAAAATGTCCAGTTCCGAAGAAACCAACACCTCTTTTACCGATTCCTTGATGAAAATCGAGTCCAAACTAATGTTTACCTATGTAAAGAAAAAACTTTGAACTTTTGGAAAGAACTGTGGGAAAACCCAGTGGAATACAACAAAACTGCCTTCTGGATCAAAGATATTCAACAACAAACAACATGAAACAAAATGGAAAATATTATAATAACAACTGACATGGTTGCAAAACAAGCAAAGAAGGTCAAGAACTGGAGTGCACCTGGCCTGGACGAATTGCATGGATACTGGCTAAAACTCCTCACCAGCCTCCATCATCGCATGGCCACTCAATTTGATAAAATGCTTCCAAAATGCAACAAGCGAAGAATGGTTAACAGCTGGCCAAACATACTTGATAATGAAAGATCCAGAAAAGGGCACAGAACCAAGCAACTATCGCCCAATTACTTGTCTGCCAACAACGTTCAAACTTTTTACAAGAATACTGGCAAATTCAGTATTCAGTCATATGATGGAAAACCGTTTGTATCCAGTAGGAAAAAAAGGGAATTATAAAAAATCAAGAGGAACAAAAGATCAGCTGCTCATTGACAAAATGATACTAAAAAATGTAAATCGAAGAAAAATGAATTTAAATATGGCGTGGATTGATTACAAGAAGGCATTTGACTCTTTACCCCACAGCTGGATTAACACCTGTCTGGAAAACTTTGGAATCAGCAAAAATATCTGTACATTTTTTAAAGCAAATATGCAAAAATGGAAAACAGTTCTTACAGCAAATGGGGAGAACATTGGTGAAGTCAACATCAGACGAGGAATCTTCCAGTGGGACTCATTTTCACCACTACTGTTCAACATCACATTAATTCCACTGACAATAATCCTATGAAACACAAAACTAGGATACCAAATCTCAAGTCAACATGGCAAGATAAACCATCTACTCTACATGGATGACTTAAAAATGTATGCAAAAAGCCCCACTGAACTTAAATCAAAACTCAACACAGTTCAACTGTTCAGCAGTGACATCAAAATGAATTTTGGACTTGAAAAACATGCTATATTATCCAGGCAGCAAGGAAAAATGAAAAAAATAGAAGGAATAGAACTGGGAAATGGAAGCATAATGAAAGCATTAGCAAAGGATGACGGTTACAAATACCTAGGCATATTGGAAGCAGATATCATCTTGAATGGAAAAGTCAGAGTCAACACAAAAGGAATACATCAGGAGGCTTCGCAAAATATTAAAATCAAAGCTGAATGCTGGAAACATAAGCCATTAATACATGGACAGTTCCAGTGATACGCTACTCAGCTAGAATCATCAACAGGACTTTGGCTGAACTGGAAAACTTGGACCGGAAAACGTGCAAACTTTTGAATATGTACCACGCTTTACATCCACGAAGTGACATCGACAGGTTGTACCTGCCAAGAAAAATAGGAGGCAGAGGGCTATTGCAAATCCATCAAACTGTAGAAGAAGAAAAATGAAGTTTGAATGATTATGTGAATCAAAGTACAGAAAAATTGCTGCAGGCTGTGAAAATGGAGAACATTATAAAAATAACAGAAACAAATGCTGTTACAGTGAGCTCTGGCACTTAGATCATTTGAGATGAGTACTCCAAGGTCCTTGACAGCGTGAGGGTCATCTTCAAGGTCATATCCGCCCAGATTAAATTTTGTGTTCTGATTTTTTTTGCCAATGTGTAAGACATTTGTTGGTTGAGATTTGGAGTTGCCAATTGTTTGACCATTCTGACAGATAGTCAAGGTCTTTTTGTATGGTAGCAGCATTGTCGGTGGTGTTGAATAGTTTTACATCATCAGCGAAGAGAACGCAGTTGCTTATAATAAGATTGCAAAGGTCGTTTATGTAAAGTATAAAGAGTGTGGGTCCTAAAACGCTTCCCATCCAGATGATAAATGCCACTCCGCCACCCCTTCCCTGGGGTCGTGGCTGATGCTGCACCTGAAACCTGTCTGGCCACATTTCCGAGAGGGGACCACCTCCCTCAGGGCCCAGCCAGGTCTCAGTTATACATGCCAGGTCGTCTCCCTCTTCTAGGATCCCCCTCTCCCAAACAAGGGGAGCCTTGTTAACAATTGACCTGGCATTGAGCAGCAGCAGCTTGAGCCCAGGGCCCTGACAACCCTGGTCCCCAGGCCTTCGAGTTGACACCGAGGGGTTAGAACATGGAATCGCTTGCAAGTAGCGAGTCCTAGTTCTCCAAGTCCGGCCTACCCCTCGGTTCCTGCCATATCTCCCCCTCCCCATAATGACCAATATATTCCGGCTCTCCTCCTCTCCAGAGATCCACTCCCCCACTCTGCCAGCCCCCATTCTTTCCGACTGGCCCACTTGTTCATACATAGTGTTTCGGTACCAGGATCTGGCCCCCACCTGCTTCTGCTTTTTCACACTCAGCAGGTAAGGGGCATTTTCCCAGGACCAACTCACTCCATATCACACCCACCCATACACATTACTCTCCAATAACCCAATCATTCACCTCCACAATTATGTACACATACTAATCAGCCCCCCCCCCCCCCCCATAAAAGCTTCCAGGGTCAATTGATATAAAGTAAAAGAATAAAAGCAACTTGGAATGGTAATTAATGGGAGCCAGTGAATCCCATCTACATATAATGGCTCCAAGACCCCGTCCGTCTATTGTAAAAGATATAATCTCAACACGTTCAAGTGTGCAGTCCAGTGATAGACAACAAAGGTTGTTCTGGTGCATCCCAAAACAAGTTCTCCTCAGAATATTAATTCCATCCGATCTAAGGCCCAAGATGATAAACGGCCCGATCGATCCTGTATTAAAATCCACCATATACAGTAGCAGTTGGAGACCTGTGGAGACATCTCCGGCGCTAACAGCTGTCCTCGTTGTACAAATAATTGCAACAATGGCGGCGGTAAAAGTAAACGCAGTTCCACCGCCGCCAAACAGCTGAGTTATGTTCTTAAAAGTCTTCACCGTGATGATAATGGCAACGATAGTGGCGGGGGTAATAGTGACCACACTCGCTATTAACCTAGACATGTTAATGTCTAGGTGTCTATCGATGTCTGATTTGTCAGAGTGGCAGGCTTCTAGAAATTCCCTGGCATTTTTGGACTTGGCCTGGTCTAGGATGGTCACTTTTTCCCAATTGAAACTAGGGTTCAATCTGTCTATATGTTGTGAAATTAAAGAATTTTCATCATGTCTTCTGACTGCCAGTTGGTGTTGCTGGATGCCTTTGTTGGAAATAAACCAACAACTGGATCAGTTGAAATAAAGAGATTTTATTTTTAAAGAGAAATATAGCAGTTTGCAACATGCGTTGGATCTTTCAGCCTGACCTCAAATTGAGGTTTGAGCCAAAAGCCACACTTAAAATTTCAAAAGCATTACATTTTATAGTCTTTATCTCGATGCCCCCCATGCCCCCCCCATCGGATACAGTCACCAATCACAGCTACTCCGTAACGCCTCAGAGACAACAGCATCTCTGACATGTTCATCAACACCTTCCCATTATTGCCCATAAAATATTTTGCAAGCACAGCATTTTCTTCTCTCTCTCGCCTTGGCATTAAGGAATGTCCCTTTAGTTGGACCTCTTTCTAACTAACAAAAGAATATCTGTTCAGCATATATTTTCTCCAACTATCTTAAAGCAACTAATGTTTAACAAGTTCAAGCTGGAAGGGACCCTGCAGGTCATCCAATCCAACCCCCTGCCCAAGCAGAATTAAATCTTCTACATTTATATAAATTTATATATGCTGCCGTATTTTTCGGAGTATAAGACGCACCTTTTTCCTCCCTAAAAGAGGCTGAAAATTTGGGTGCGTCTTATACTTCGAATGTAGCTTTTCCGAAGCTTTTTTTTCCAGCCCTTATGAGGTGCTAACGATCTTCCCGGCTTCCTATTCCCTCCAAAGAAGGTTTTTTCCAGCCCTAAGTCTTTGCAGGCTTGTTTTCATTCCTACTCCCTCTGAAAAAGGCTTTTTCAGCCCCAAAAAGGATAAAATAATGTGCTGAAGCTGAACAGACTAAGGACGCTAGCCAGATGAATACCTGGTAAGCAGATTGTTTTCCCCTATTTTCCTCCCCAAAAACTAAGGTGCATCTTGTACTCCGATGTGTCTTATACTCCGAAAAATACGGTATTTTATTTTTTAATTTTCTTATATCCTATACCTTCTGCCAGGCTTCTGCCTTTTTGTCCTCCTTAGTGGTTGTTGCAGTCCTTACATTGTATGTTGTAGATAGCAATAGCACTTAGACTTATATACCGCTTCACAGTGCTTTACAGCCCTCTCTAAGCGGTTTACAGAGTCAGCATATTGCCCCCAACAATCTGGGCCCTCATTTTACCCACCTCGGAAGGATGGAAGGCTGAGTCAACCTTGAGCCGGTGAGATTTGAACAGCCGAAGTGCAGCTAGCTATCAGCTGAAGTAGCCTGCAGTGCTGCACTCTAACCACTGCACCACCTTGGCTCTTAGATGACTCTTGTTTTATCTTCTGGGGTTGATGGATCTTTTGATCTGCTTAGGATGTTTTGAAGGGCTTTCGTTGGCTTGTGTGCTACGCTGATTCCATAGGTAGAGATAGAAATAATTAAGCTTCTGTGTCATCTCTTTAATGATGCTGTCAATCATTCAGCAATGTTCAGAACGGCGAGTACACACATTATGTAACACCAGACGAACTGGTCCAGCATTAGCCTGAATAAATCATGAGCACATGTTGCATGTTACGAATATCTGCTTGAAATACAGATCGCTCATTGCTGTTCATCATTTAAGAGTCTCTGTCCATCTATCATAACTGAGATGAAAATGAATAGACAATGAGAACTTAAAAATTAATTTATGTTAGTTTTGAAGTTGATGGGTAAAATGGATTGTGTAGATATTAGGAGTGACTTTGAAGTGATCAGTTTGCTTAGTGATATATAACTGAGCTTAGTTTAACAATTTTATGGTGAGGTTTAGTGAGTTTCAGATTGATCATGGGTATTCTTCAGTTAGTCTCACCTACCGGTAGTTCTATAATTAAATCTTGGAATCCTAGTGGATAATCGCTTAAATGTGAGTCAGCAGTGTGCTGCAGCTGCCAAAAAAGCCAACATAGTTCTAGGCTGCATAAACAGAGGGATAGAATCAAGATCACGTGAAGTGTTGATCCCACTTTATAATGCCCTGGTATAGCCACACTTGGAATATTGCATCCAGTTTTGGTTGCCGCGATGTAAAAAAGATGTAGAGATTCTAGAAAGAGTGCAGAGAAGAGCAACAAAGATGAGGATAAAACATATAAGGAATGGTTGCTGGAATTGGGTATGCCTGGTTTAATGAAAAGAAGAACTAGGAGTGACCAGAAGGCAGGGCAAAAAGCAACGGAGCTCATTGTTTCATCTCACTTCTGAAAAGCAGAAGATCCAAGAACAGAACCAAACTTTTACAAATTATTTCCTTGCTTTCATTTTGCTTTCCCAATGGCACGAAGGAAAGGTTAAAATAAAACAATCTGATATGTACTGGGAAGCTTCTGGCTACTTGTAAATAATTTAATGCAGCAGCAGGTTAAAAAAAGAAAACTATTATGAACTCTGTTTAAAATATTTTAAAAAGCAGAGTCTTCATGCTATTAAGTGTTGCATGAGAAATATAAATTATTATTTGACACACCAAAATCTCCCATGCTGGAAAAATTGTGTACTACGGTACTGAGTTTTTCTATGAAACAGAGGGAGAGGGAGAGGGAGAGGGAGAGGGAGGGAGGGAGGGAGAGAGAGAGACAGAGAGACAGAGAGACAGAGAGACAGAGAGGATGGATGTATAGATGATAGATAGATAGATAGATAGATAGATAGATAGATAGATAGATAGATAGATAGATAGATAGATAGATAGATAGATAGATAGATAGATAGATAGATAGATAGATAGATAGATAGATGAGAGAGATGAGACAGACAGAGAGAGAGAGGATGGATGGATAGGTAGGTAGGTAGGTAGAGAGAGAGAGAGATGATGGATGGAAGAGAGATAGATAGATGAGAGAGAGAGAGAGAGAGAGAGAGAGAGAGAGAGAGAGAGAGAGAGATGAGACAGACACACAGAGAGAGATGATGGAAGAGAGAGAGGATGGATGGATAGGTAGCTAGCTAGCTGGAGAGAGAGAGAGAGAGAGAGAGAGAGAGAGAGAGAGAGAGAGAGAGAGAGAGAGAGAGAGAGAGAGAGAGGATGGATGGATAGATGATAGATAGATAGATAGATAGATAGATAGATAGACAGACAGACAGACAGACAGACAGACAGACAGACAGACAGACAGACAGACAGACAGACAGACAGACAGACAGATAGATAGATGAGAGAGAGATGAGACAGAGAGAGAGATGATGGAAGAGAGAGAGAGGATGGATGGATGGATAGGTAGCTAACTAGCTAGCTGGAGAGAGAGAGAGAGAGAGAGAGAGAGATGATGGATGGAAGAGAGATAGATGATAGATAGATGATAGATAGATAGATGGATGGATGGATGGATGATGGATTGGGGGGAGAGAGAGAGGATACAGATTCACTCATTAAAAATGTTAGAACAGTGGAGAGAATGGCCACATATGTTTGAAATGGCCACATATGTTATTGACTGAAGGAAGAATTTTATTACTCATCCAACAATTATTATTCTAACACTGCTAAATGTTTTTGAGCAGCAGCCTTTGTTTGTGTTATCCAAATTGTTAAAACAGGTTTGTTTGCTTGCAATTCTGCTGCGATCTCAAAATATTTTTCCATGCCCTGCACCGTGCTAGAGTTTTGGATCTGAATGCTCATCAAAGCAGAGGGATGGGACACAAACCAAAAACATAACTTTCAAATAATTAAATGAGTGCGGTTAAAAACAACAACAACACAACCCACTCAATTTCATTCCTACCTGGAATACGTCTTTGTAAGCCAAAGCTGCTTTCAATCCTGTCAGTTTAACAAATAGGCCATGATCTGCACAGTTACACAAATAGATTCACAAATAGCCTCAAACACCGTTCAGTTGTGATTTTCTAACAATTGTTCTATACCCAACAGGGAATCTCAAAGTTTTAATGAGTATGTCAAGGAACGAGAGTGCTTATACAAGAATTTTTTTTCCTTCTTGTTAAATTGTTTGGTGTGCTCAGATTCTTTGGTTTCTCTAACACAGATCTTTTGGCCCTCAATTCTTGTGGAGATACTTTCATTACATTTTAGAAACTCAATTCCCGCCCCTCCCACCTGG
>JALIGW010000017.1:1087132-1314632 GCA_023053685.1 Diadophis punctatus similis
AAAGGAAGGAAGGAAGGAAGGAAGGAGAGAGGGAGGGAGAGAAGAAGCAAGCAAACAAGCAAGGAAGGAAGGAAGGAAAGGAAAAAAGAAAGGAGGGAGGAAGGAAGGAAGGCAAGAAAGAATAAAGAAAGAAAGAGAAAAAGAAAGGAAGGAAGGAAGAAAGGAGAGAGGGAGGGAAGGAAGAAGCAAGCAAACAAGCAAGCAAGCAAGGAAGGAAGGAAGGAAGGAAGGAAGGAAAGGAAAAAAGAAGGGAGGGAGGGAGGAAGGAAGGCAAGAAAGAAGAAAGAAAGAAAGGAAGGAAGGAAGAAAGAAAGAAAGAAAAAGAAGAAGAAAGAAGAAAGGAAGGAAGGAAGGAAAGGAAGGAAGGAAGAAAGGAGAGAGGGAGGGAGGGAAGAAGCAAGCAAACAAGCTAGCAAGGAAGGAAGGAAGGAAAGGAAAAAAGAAAGGAGGGAGGGAGGGAGGAAGGAAGGCAAGAAAGAAGAAAGAAAGAAAGAGAAAAAGGAAGGAAGGAAGGAAAGAAGGAAGGAAGGATGGATGGATGGAAGGAACCTAGGGCAATCTCAGCCATTGCTTGCTAATGAAAAATTAAACATTCTAATTGTCCCGAAGTTGCTTTCTCAAAAGGCAGCTGTACTTTCTAGTTTTTTCCTTGAAGACATTTTGATTCTCATCCCAGAAGCTTCTTCAGTTCTGAGAAGGGAAACATCTTCAAGGAAAGTCCAACTGCCTTTTGACAAAGCACCTTTGGGACAACCATGACCTGGATAACTGAAAATCTCCGTAGACGTTACACTTTCTAATAGCACCCAACTTAATACCATTAATTAATAGTAGAATATTAAGGTATCCCTAAGTAATTCATTTCCACATAATTATCCAGTAAGATTCATGAATTACTGGAGCACCTTGAACATTTTTTGGGGGGAAGGCATTCAGAAAGACGTGTCACTAAGCTGTTTCACTTTTTTTCTATTTATAAACAATGACTCACTGCCGATAATGACCGGTTTCGAGGGTTGCATATGTAAAGAGCAACAACCGGCAGCCATGTGAGTCTTAGAAACTCATCTGTGTGCCACTCATCACGCTGGCAAATTGCACCAGGCAATTAAAACTGGCTCATCTAATTTGCATCGTACATCTTGAACTCTCTGCAGCTGCCCAGCCTTGCCAAGGGCGTCAGCAGGTGGAAAAGAGGATGCACAGTCGGGTGACGTCGAAATGAGCCGATCAAGAGTGCAAAGACACGAATAATTACTTTTTAGAAATGATGGCGGGCATTGGCCCATTCCAGCGAGGAGCTCACTTATCTTCCCTACTTATCTTCCCTACCGCCATCGCACACGCTTTTTCACCCTCTGCGCATGCGCAGACGGCTTTGCGCATGCGCAGAGGGTTAAAAACAAGAAAATGGCGACGTCCGGGTGGGCGGGCGGAGCCTCGTGTTGCCACCACTACCGGTTCTCCGAACCACCAGCTGTCCCCGCTACCGGTACGCCCGAATCGGACCGAACCGGTAGCATTTCATCCCTGGCTCACGGTTCTTACAGCCATGGGTGATGGCTACAGAAAACCCCCTTAGATATCAAGACATCCATCTGTTGGTTCATTAAGCAGAACGATCATCATTAGAATGGAAAGCTTACGCTGAAATAGCAGAAGAAGCCTGTTCTGTAATTAAAGATGTATTCTGTGGAAGAACTGTAATTACACCAAGACATGTCATGTCTATCAGGAGTGGTGTGGTGGCCTAGAGGTGTAGCTCTCGCCTCACAAT
This sequence comes from Diadophis punctatus similis, assembly GCA_023053685.1. Lineage (NCBI taxonomy): Eukaryota > Metazoa > Chordata > Lepidosauria > Squamata > Dipsadidae > Diadophis > Diadophis punctatus. The sequence goes on from JALIGW010000017.1 coordinate 1,088,910, forward strand.
CAGGAGGCTGTGAGTTCGATCCTAGGTAGAGGCAGATATTTCTCTCTCTGGGCACAATGAGAATATATCCTCTGAACAAAAACTCTGCATTGGCGACAGGAAGGGCATCCGGCCAGTAAACACTCTGCTAGCTCCATTCAGTTGCCCAGACTCCACCCCGCAAGGGATTATGGGGTCGTTAAAAGCAGATGATGATGATGATGTCATGTCTATCGAGTAACTAGGAAATGCTCTAATGTGGATAAACTGCCAAGATTGACATTCAATTTGAACTGTTTCTGGGACTTGCCAGTTAGGTCTTTTGATTATCTCTCCCACCACCTTTGAGCATCAGGCCTGAATTATAGTGACCTCTACTCATTGGCAGAAGACACGCCTGGATCAAAGCAGGATTCATGAGAAGCCACAGTGATATCCAATGTTAGCTTTGAGATGTATGAGAGAAAGAACTAAGGGGGGGGGGGATCACAAAATACAAAAACCTCCAAATAGAAGGAGAATGACCATCCTGTGCAGAAAGTATTACTGTAATGGCTGTTGGGGTGTATGGGGTGCTCAGAGAGGGGTAGCACCTCTGGTGTAGGGGCATGTCATGCCCTTTTACGGCAGCTCATTTTAGGGCAGCTTTTAGGGCAGTTCGTTCACCTTTGGTCCCCACCTGTCATTCAGCTCTCACCTGTGGCTCCTAGCAGCTGTAGCATGCGCAGCGGCCACACCCCGGGCAACAGCTTCGACAGGCTGGACAAACCAGGTTGAGAGTAGCCGTTGGATCACTGACCTTCAGTGAGATAGGGACTTGTCTATCCCGAGCATGTGAAGACAGATTCTGGCAGACTGAGCGGATGAAATCTACTAGAATAGGACAACGGTCATGAAAGCGGTCTCTGCAAGTGATGTGGTACGCTAAGAGCATGGCAAGACACGAAAGACGCCCTAGTCAATCACTGCGCCCAGCCCATCTCCAACTGTCTCGACTCTTGTCCTGCTATTTGGAGCAAGATGGAATCTGGGAAGAGAGAGTGAGGCTGACTATGCGCACCTCTCCCTCACTTTAATCCAATTCACGTGCAAGTCTTGACATTCCCCCCAACTGATAGATGTCAAGGTCCTCTTCGAATACGATGGACGAACATCAATGGCTGTTAAAATGAGAATGTCTAATATTATACAATCGTCACTATGACAATAGCAATAGATCTTAGACTTATATACCACTGAACAGTGCTTTACAGCCCTCTCTAAGCAGTTTACAGAGTCAGCCTATTGCCCCCCAACAATCCGGGTCCTCATTTTACTGACCTCGGAAGGATGGAGGGCTGAGTCAACCTTGAGCCGGTGAGATTCGAACTGCTGAACTGCTGGCAGCCAGGAATCAGCAGAAGTAGGCTGCAGTACTGCATTCTAATCACTGCGCCACCACCACTCTTATGTACAATAATATACATTGTCTAATAAATCTAATAGATACCGGTAGTGCTGATCGTGTTACCCCGTTTAGTAATGAAACATCTGCAAGAAAAATAGCTCCGAGAGCACCAAGGACCCCACTAATAAATTTTATTATACTATATTTCATTAATGTGGAAAGAGCCGTGGTGGCGCAGTGGTTAGAATGCAGTACTGCAGACTAATTCTGCCGACTGCCAGCACTTCGATCCTGACGGGCTCAAGGTTGACTCAGTCTTCCATCCTTCTGAGGTTGGTAAAATGAGGACCCAGATTGTTGGGGGCAATATGCTGACTCTGTAAACCACTTAGAAAGGGCTGTAAAGCACTGTGAAGTGGTATATAAGTCTAAGTGCTATTGCTATCAACTTCTCCAAAGCAGTTGTTCATGGTAAGCCAGCCAGGTGAATAATAATAATAATAATAAAATCATGTGCCTTGAATGCAAACATTTAATGTGCAACCTGCAAAGCTGACCTGAAGTTATACCCAAGTTAGTTTCTGCGGGCTGAGATCAGTGCCAGCCTCGCCCAGCAAACAGGTTCATTTAGCAATCCACGATGAACTCAGACATAACACTAATATCCTGATGCCAAGCAAGAAACAGGAAGAAGAGTTCATGTTTTCCTGATTGGCATTTAGAACAATGACGATAGGAGCAATTTTGGACACTGTAGAAGAATTGCTGTGACAACATAGTCCTTGTCTATGTTAATTAGACCAGAACACAATAGAAGGGTAAAATTAAACTCAGGAGTGTGAAAGCCCTCATAGAAAGCATGAAAAATGGCAGAAGATATAGCTTGGAAACCGGAATTATTTTTATTGGGTATATTGGAAAAAAATTACAAGAAAGAAATACAATATATAATCATACATTATCATAACGGCGGCAAGAATAATCTATGCACAATATTGGAAAAATGAGGGTACACCAAAAGATGAAGAAATAATAAGAAAAATTCTGGAATGTGCAGAGATGGACACATTGACAAAGGAAATAAGAGGAAAGGAAGAGACGGAATATTATTTAATATGGAATAAGCTATACAAATGGTTAGAGGATAGAAAGAAGAAGTAAAAGGATGTAAATTAGGGGGGGAACTAAAAGTGAGGAAATGAGAGTGTCGCCAGTTTTAGTTATAACAATAAATATTCAATTTAAAGTTTTATAGAAAGTATAAGAAATAAGGAATAAGGAATACGATATATAAATATGTTAAGAACAAGGGAAGTAAAATGTAATATGTAAATATATGTAAATATTTAAAAGGGAAAATTTAAAATGTTGATACATACTGATGCAGACTTGTTGTAAAAGGGGAAATTGATCCCTCACTGTTTTGTTTTATATTTGTTTTATATTTATTTATTTAATTAATTAATTTATTTATATTTCTATGCCATGTGTATGTGTAGATATTTGTGCTTCTTCTCCCTTGCTCCCTCCCTCTTTTCTTTCTTTCTTTCTTTCTTTCTCTCTTTCTTTCTTTTTCTTCTCCCGTCCCTTCCCCTTCTCTCCCATCTTTTCCTCCCTCCCTCCCTTCCTCCATCTCTCCCCTTCCCCTTCTTCCCTTCCATTCCCTTTCTCTTCCTTTTCCCTTCCTTCTTTTTCCTCTCCTTCCTTCCTTCCCTCCCTCCTTCCTCCCTCCCCTTCCCCTCCCTTTCTCTTCCTTTCCCTTTCCTTCTTCTCTCCTTCTTTCCTCCTTTCTCTTCCTTTCCCCTTCCTTCTTCCTCTTCTTCCTTCCTTCCTCCATCTCTCCCCTTCTCCCCTCCCCTCCCTCTTCCTTTCCCCTTCCTTCTTCTCTCCTTCCTTCCCTCCCTCCCTCCTTCCTCCCTCCCCTTCCCCTCCCTTTCTCTTCCTTTCCCTTTCCTTCTTCTCTCCTTCTTTCCTCCTTTCTCTTCCTTTCCCCTTCCTTCTTCCTCTTCTTCCTTCCTTCCTCCATCTCTCCCCTTCTCCCCTCCCCTCCCTCTTCCTTTCCCCTTCCTTCTTCTCTCCTTCCTTCCCTCCCTCCCCTCCCCTTTCTCTTCCTTTCCCCTTCCTTCTTCTTTCTCTTCCTCCCTCCCTCATTCCTTCTTTCCTCCCCTTCCCCTCCCCTTTCTCTTCTTTCCCCCTTCCTTCTTCTTCCCCTCCTTCCTTCCCTCCTTCCTTCCTTCCCTCCCTCCTCCCTTCCTCTCCTTCCTCTCAAAAGTCCCGCTGCAAGACCGAAGGCCAGCCTCCCTCACCTCCCTTCCCTCCCTGGCGGGGCGCTGCGGAGACAGGCAGGAAGCGCTTATAAGGGCGCCGGGGTTGCAGGCTCGCCAGTCGCCATCAGTTAGCGTGCGGGGCCGGCTGCTTCTTTCTGAGTCTCCCGCTCGGCGCTGCCGCTTCTGGGCTCCTTCTCCTCCTTCTCCAGCCACCCCCGAGATGCTGGCGCTGCGCTCGGCCAGCCGCCTGCCGCTCCTCGTGGCGCAGCCTTCGCCGCGGAGCCGGCTGGGCGCCGCCGCCGCCGCCACCGGCCGGGACCTGCTGCGGGGAAGCCCGGCTGCCGCCTCGGAAGGCGCCCGCGGCCCTGGCACCGCCTGCCGGGCTTGCAGCAGCAACGGCCGAAGCGCTTTGCAGAACCCGCTGGTCTTCTTGGAAGTGGGCGCAGACAACCAGCCGCTGGGACGCGTCGTGCTGGAGGTAAGCCGGGCTTGGAGCTGCCAAGGTGCCCTTGGGCTGCGATCCGGTGCCCGCGAAAACGGAAAGGCGGGGGATCCGGATCAGCACTTGATGGGGCTTTAGGAAGCATTAAGTAAGACCCACCACCTGCACCCACGTTTTTTTTAGATTTAGATTTATTATTAGAGTTGGAAGGGACCTTGTAGGTCATCTAGTCCAACCCCCTGCTCAAGCAGGAGTTCCTACACCATTTGAGACAGATGGCAGTCCAGTCTCTCCTTGAAGGTCGCAAGTCTTGGGGCTCTCACGACCTCCGCTGGCAAGCTGTTCCACTGGTTGATCGCTCTCACCGTCAGAAAGTTTCTCCTCACTTCCAGGTTGAATCTCTCCTTGGTCAGCTTCCATCCATTATTCCTTGTTTGGCTTTCTGGTGCCATAGAGAACAGCCTGACCCCTTCCTCTCTTGTGTGGTCTCCCCACGTTACAAAAACGGAAGTTGAGGCTTTGGGGAAAGCACGGAGAAGAGTAACTCAGATGATCAAAGGCCTGGAGACTAGAACCATAGGAAGAAGGTTGCTGGAGTTGGGTATTGGCTAGTCTAGAGAAAAGAAGAATGGGGGGGGGGGCATAATACCAGTATTTTGGACACCATGATATAAAAAATAAAGATGCTGAGACTCTGGGAAGAGCAGAACAACTAAGATGATTAAAGGCCTGGAGACTAAAACCATATGAAGAATAGAATAGAATAGAATAGAATAGAATAGAATAGAATAGAATAGAATAGAATAGAATAGAATATTGAATTGAATTGAATTGAATTGAATTGAATTGAATTGAATTGAATTGAATTGAATTGAATTCTTTATTGGCCAAGTGTGATTGGACACACAAGAAATTTGTCTTTGGTGCATATGCTCTCAGTGTACATACAAGAAAAGATACATTTGTCAAGAATCATGAGGTAAAAAACACTTAATGATTGTCATAGGATACAAATAAGCAATCAGGAAACAATCAATATTAATATAAATCGTAAGGATACAAGCAACAAGTTACAGCCATACAGTCATGTCCTCGCATCCTGGACATAAACTGTTTCAATTCCTACCCTCAAAACGAAGCTATAGAGCACTGCACACCAGAACAACTAGACACAAGAACAGTTTTTTCCCGAACGCCATCACTCTGCTAAACAAATAATTCCCTCACCACTGTCAAACAATTCACTATGGCTGCATTACTATTACTATTAATTTTTCTCGTCGTTCCTATCACCCATCTCCTCCCATTTATGACTGTATGACTGTAACTTGTTGCTTGTATCCTTACGATTTATATTAATATTGATTGTTTCCTGATTGTTTACTTGAACCCTATGACAACCATTCTTGACAAACGTATCTTTTCTTTTATGTACACTGAGAGCATATGCACCAAAGACAAATTCCTTGTGTGTCCAATCACACTTGGCCAATAAAGAATTCTATTCTATTCTATTCTATAAGTGGGAGGAGATGGGTGATAGGAACGATGAGAAGACTAATAGTAATAGTAATGCAGCCTTAGTGAATAGTTTGACAGTGGTGAGGGAATTATTTCTTTAGCAGAGTGATGGCGTTCGGGGAAAAAACTGTTCTTGTGTCTAGTTGTCTTGGTGTGCAGTGCTCTATAGCGTCGTTTTGAGGGTAGGAGTTGAAACAATTTATGTCCAGGATGCGAGGGGTCAGTAAATATTTTCACAGCCCTGTTTTTGACTCGTGCAGTATGCAGGTCCTCAATGGAAGGCAGGTTGGTAGCAATTGTTTTTTCTACAGTTTTGATTATCCTCTGAAGTCTGTGTCTGTCTTGTTGGGTTGCAGAACCGAACCAGACAGTTATAGAGGTGCAGATTACAGACAGAACGGTTGTAGGAACTGGGTACCGCTAGTGAAGAGAAAAGAAGGATGGGGGGGGGGGACATGAGAGCAGTCTTCCAGTATTTGAGGGGCTGCCACAAAGAAGAAGGGGTCAACTTATTCTCCAAAAGCACCAAAAAGCAAAACAAGAAACAATGGATGGAAACTAATCAAGGAGAGACGCAATCTGGAATTAAGGAGAAACTTCCTAATAGTGAGGACAATCAACCAGTGGAACAGCTTGCCTCCAGAAGTTGTGGGTGCTCCATCACTGGAGGTTTTTGAGAAGAGACTGGAAAGCCACCTGTCTGAAATGGTTTAGGGTCTCCTGCTTGAGCAGGGGGTTGGACTAGAAGACCTCCAAGGTCCCTTCCGGCTCTATTCTAAGTGATTGATTGGGAAGGGCCCATCAGTACTCACCTTCTCCCAGCTCCCATCCTTAGAGGCCAGCCAGGGGAGCAATAGGGACATTGGTTTGACCTTTTAAGGGTTGCCCAACGTGACTGGCAGGGTCTCTCCTCATTTACAGCAGTCCTTGGCTTACAACAGTTCATTTAGTGACCATTTGACGTTACAACGGCATTGGAAAAAAGTGACTCAGGCTTGTTTTTCACACCATTACAAGCATCCCTGTGATCACGTGATCAAAATTCAGACTCTTGGCAACTGACTCATCTTTGTGACGGTTGCAGTGTCCACAGGTCACGTGATCCACCTTTTGCGACCTCCTGACAAGCCGAGTCAATGGAGGGGAAGCCAGATTCGCTTAACAACCGGGTTACTAACTTTTAACAACTCCAGCGATTCCCATAAACAATTGTGGCAAGAAAGGTCGTAAAACGGGACAAAAACTCCACCAATGCCTCGCTTAGCAACATAACTTTTGGGGCTGAATTGTGGTCTACCTGTATCCTCACCTCAGCAGGGAAAAAGATCCTGAGCTTTCTTGCTGCCTCCTGGCATAGTTTGCTGGAGATGGTTGCTCTCTACACGCGTTGCTTTTGATGGGGTTTGCGCTCAATCGCAGGCTCCTTATGAGTTGAGATTTCTTCTTTCAACAGCCATCCTTGGGGTAGATTGGGCCAAGGGAAGAGGAGCTCCTGAGTTGCTCCCAGTTCCACTGGAGTCTTGATCTTTTGTTGGTGCTTACCAGCAAGGAGAATATTTGTAGCTCGGAGTTGACACGAAGGGTCCTCGGTGCTCTCTGGCGCTCATTTGTTTTCTTGCAGACGTTTCATTACCCGATTAGGTAACGCCATCAGTGCTAGCATGGAGTGAAACATCTACCAGAAAGCATCAAGGACCTCTCCTGTCAGTGTCCTGGCATGGAGGCAGGTTGAAAGATTTAATTTCACCCAGGTGAGGGCTGTGCCTGGTTACCCTTTGAACAGGGCAACATTAGGAAGCTGTAGACCGGATGGAGAAGTTTTAAAAAATCATCTCAAAAGAAGATGGTAGTAGAAAAATGATGATGAAGATGATGATATCCATTCAGTCGTGTCCGACTCTTGGTGATTCTATGGGCCATAGGTCTTCTCCACGTCTTCCGATCTTCCACTAGTTGTTCTATGCTCTGGCTGGTGTCAGTTTGATGGTGTAAAACAGTGTTTCTCAACCTCAGCTTAAAATAGGTGGACCTCAACTCCCAGAAGTCCCCAGCCAACACAGCTGCCTGAGGAATTCTGGGAGTTGAAGTCAACCCATCGTCAAGCAGCCAAGGTTGAGCATGGCTGCCTGAGGAATTCTGGGAGTTGAAGTCCACCCATCGTCAAGCAGCCAAAGTTGAGCATGGCTGCCTGAGGAATTCTGGGAATTGACGTCCACCCATCGTCAAGCGGCCAAGGTTGAGCATGGCTGCCTGAGGAATTCTGGGAGTTGAAGTCCACCCATCCTAAAGTGGCTGAGGTTGAGAAACGCTGGTAGTAAAGATAATGCTACCTAAAAGCCTTATGTGTCATGTTTGTGAAGTTCCAGGGAAGTTTTTTTGCACAAAGAAAACACCATTATTTAAGGAATAGAACTCTATCCATGCTTCTCTCCCCCTCCCCACTTTCCTCAACTTAAAATTTACAGCTGGTTGGGGCTTCCCTTCTTCCTAAGTAAAGCTGCAATTGGCAGAATAGTTCAATATTAAGATTAATGTAGTTGAATCACTGTGAGTTACTCTGTATGTGTTTTGCCAGTTGGTGGCAGTCAGGCTGTTAGGTCCCTTTCTCCTCTGTCCATCCCATAATACCAGCACCAAGGAGGCCTTCTGTGTTTCTACAGTTAGGGGACATTCAACAAATGGCTGGCGCCTCACACAAAAAGTTCACACTGGTACTTCAGAGGCCAAAACAGACCAGAAAAAAACAAGTCAATGGCTCAATAGTAGAGAGAATTTACTCCACTCTTATTTTATTTCTCTGCGTAAGGAGATCTGGGTTGGTTTGTTTTTAATTCTTCTTCTCATTCTTAAGAGTTTATCATCACCTGCTCTTCAATCCTACCATTTGTTGGAGTCAGTCCTGTTGCTTTCAGGGAGTACTGTTGCTTATTACATTTTCCCAACAAAATAACATGGTCTTGATTTTGAGGCAAAGCATTTCACTCTGGAAGAGGAATTAGGTTTTTTTTTTCCTTCCTCCTATTACAGAACGTATAATAAATGTAAAAAACCAAAATTGCCCGTGGACATTAAGGGTAGATCCTTAATCCCGATTTATTAATTCCCCCATCCCCCATTTTGAAGGAATTTAGAACTCCGTAGCTGGTACCTCCTCCTGCATTAATCCACGAAATGTAAATAGTTGGGGGAGTGGGGGAAAGGCCAGCATTCCAGAATAAAAGTTTTGATCTGATCTGTCCCTGATGTCAACTTGCAAAGCTTTCAAGTTGCCATAAGCAGGTGGGGGGTGGGGGACTGGCGGAGCTGCTTGGCTGCTGAAATTACATTCTACACATGCCTTTCTCCAGATTGTGTCCTAGGTTACCGGAGTCAGCAGGAGGGGTGTGGTTTTTATAGCCCGCTAACTGGTCCATTGGAGAATGTGATTTATGACATGCCCAGCAAGGAGGGGGCAGACAGGGTCATGGGGGCCCATAAATTATGTGAGGTCAGAGCTGACTCCACTTGAGTAAATGCCGGAATGTTGCTCCTAATAAATGATTGGATTTCTTTTGAAACTTGGCTGGTGGCTCATGAATGAATTATGGCATCTTTCGGAAACTTCACACCTGAAATGTTGATTTGCAGAAGGAAAATGCAGGGAGGGTTATCACATTGATGCTTCTGTTCCAGTTGAACCAGCTACAAAATAAATCAAGGCTCACTTCAGGCTGTTTGTGCCACATTTTAAAAAATCATCATCATCATTTTAGCCATTGTCTATCCACTGCAGGATGTTTCCAACCCATACGGTCCCGAGCTTCTTTTGGCCAATTGGGCCCGCCGTACTTGCTGATGTCATCCATCCATCTTGTTTTAAGTCTCTTTCGTGGATGCTTTTAATCAAGTGGGATCCATTCTACGTCTGCCTTGGTCCGCCTGCCTTCAGTCCTTCTTGCTATGTGACCAGCCCTTTTTCATTTCTATTCTTTGACTGATTAATTAATATGATGGCATCGTATACTTTCGTTTGCTCTCTGATCCACGTGCAGGTCTTTCTGTCTTGTCTTGTGATGCCGAGCATGTGTCTTTCCGTGCCTCTTTGCGCCCCGCGTAGCTTTTGTGTCGATTGTGAGCTCAGTGTCCACGTTTCACTGGCATATGTTCGAACAGGTAGCAGACACTGATCGAAAGCTTTTCTCTTCAGGCAGAGGGGAAGGTTGTCCTTGAAAATTTCACTTAACTTGCCGAATGCCTTCCGCTCACACTTAACATGGTGGCGCCTCGATCGGCTGTGGCTGCATCGGCTCTCACAGGTGAAATGTTTTTTTGGAGGGATTTAAGGGATATAGGCCTCATGGTAGGGAAGGTTTTAATGTGTTTGAGCAAGGTAGTGGGACTATGCTAAGATACGACCGACAATCGAGTTTTTAGGTGTTGTTTTTAGGTGTTGTTTCTCCGTGTCATATAATATATGTGGGCATATGCATAATTTTGTGTTTATTATTTTGTCATGTTTATGTAGTGGAGACCCTTTGAGAGCATTAAAAACATGGCTTTGTCGACAAGTCTGGGGCCAATGATTTTAATATAACACCGATTATTCTTGGCCCCATGAGTGCATCATTGGGTTTTTAAATTTGTGGTTTTTTAAAAAAATGCTTTTACATGTTTTAATTGTTTACATTATTTTAATCTTGTTCTTAAATTTTTTAACTGTTTTTTAGATTTTGTATTTAATATGCTGTGAGCCGCCCAGAGTCCCTTTGGGAGTTGGGCGGCATACAAATCTATTAAATAAATAAATAAATAAATAAATAAAAGCTGTATGCAATGAAATTTCCCTTTAATGTATGCCGATGAGTGTACATTCGAAGTGACAATAAAGTTATTCTAAGTCTAGAGTCCCCCGGGAGTTGGGCGGCATACAAATCTATTAAATTAAATTAAATTAAATTAAATTCTCTTAAGTCTATCATGCCGTTCAATTTCCTTTTTTGTATCGCCTTCCATTGAGATCCGTTGGCCGAGCTATATGTAGTGGTCTACTGGGTCTAGTTCTTCTGCAGATATAATTTTTTCTTTCTTTGGTGAATTTATTAAACATAACCTGGCTCTTTTTCAGGTTTATTTTTTAAGCCAAATGGTTCTCTTGCTTTGTGCAGTTCTTGTATGTGTCTTTGTAGCTCTTCTGGGTCTTGTGAGAAGAGGACAACACCATCTGCAAATGTTGTATAAAGCATTTCTTTAGTGATTTCCCCCCCCCCCCAGATTAATTTTCAGCCCTATACTGAAGGATACTCCGGAGGTCTTTCAGAATTCCATTGACCTTTTCCATCTGTTCTTGTCTATTCCTTGCTTTGGGGGTTGGTTATTTAAGGAGATTCTCGGTTATCCAGGTCATGGTTGTCCCAAAGCACCTTTTTTAAAAGGCAACTGGACTTCCTTGGTTTTCCTTGAAGACATGTTGCTTCTCCTCTAAGAAGTTTCTTCAGTTCTGACAGAATGTTGGAGAATTCAGTCTCAATCCATCTGCCCCATTCAATCAGAACTGAAGAAGCTTCTTAGATGAGAAGCGAAACTTCTTCAAGGAAAACCAAGTTGCCTTTTTTAAAAAAAGGATCTTTGGGACCCCCCCAAGATAACAAACTTCAAAGATATTTGAGATCCTCAGGAACAGATTGTGATTTCCATCTTTCTCCCTTGCCTTTCTAGTCATATTCTGTCATCTTGTCCAGATCTGTCCCATTACTAGATTCTCTTCTTTTATTTGCGGGAATAAAAGCAACGTTGTATGGTTGCAAGGCTAGCTCTGCCCCTTTTGTATGTGCATGCGGTGGATGCATGTACAAAACAAGCAGAACGTGATGCTGATCACTTGTCACATCTCCTTGCCACCTTGACTTGTATCTCTTTGGGCTTTCAGAGAGAGATTGATTAGCAGGCCTGTAAAATGGCTGGATTGGCGGTAGCCAGAAAAATAGGATTAGTTCTTCGAGGGAGTCAAGCTATTCTCCAAAGCAGGGTGGATTTGATTTAAATCAAGATGATTTAAATCATGATTTAAATCACTAGTAAAAAGGCTTGATTTAAATCATAATATTTAAAGAGCAACTGTCATCTCTGTCCCGCAGCGGCTCCTCCTCTGACCCGCTGTTGACTCACCGACAGTCCCAATATTGCAGAATATACAGCCTCATATGCTACATAACTGAGCTCCATTTCATGCTGAATAAACTAAATTATGAATGTTTCTTAAATAGAAAACTACTCCAAAAGCATTTTATTAAAATAAATTTGATAAAAATAAAAAAAAATCCGATATAAATTTTAAAAAATCAGAATTTTTTTTAATTTTTTTTAAAAATCATCGATTTTTATTCACCCTGCACCAAAGCTCCTGAGGGCAGGACAAGAAGCAATGGGTGGAAACTGATCAAGGAGAGAAGCAACTTAGAACTAAGGAGAAATTTCCTGACTGTTAGAACAATTAATCAGTGGAACAGCTTGCCTCCAGAAGTTGTGAATGCTCCAACACTGGAAGTTTTTAAGAAGATACTGGATAACCATTTGTCTGAAGTGGTGTAGGGTTTCCTGCCTAAGCAGGGGGTTGGACTAGAAGACCTCCAAGGTCCCTTCCAACTCTGTTATTCTATTCTAACTGAATGCATTTTTTATTCAACTGACTTAAAGGAAGCTTAAAAAGCCCATTTGAAATTTTCAAAATTTTTGAAATCTGATTTTTTTTAAAGTATCCTCAATTCCTGATCCCTTTCATCCTGTAGACCAGTGGCTCTCAACCTTCCTAATGCCCCGCCCCGCGCCCTGCCCCCGTGCCCCCGCTGCGACCCACCCCATCACCGCACCCGCCGCCGTGACCCCCGCCCCACCGCCGCCATTTGGGTTCTTTTACCCTCTGCGCATGCGCAAAGCATTCTGCGCATGCGCAGAGGGTAAAAGAACCCAAATGGCGGCATCCAGGCGAAGTTTCCTGACAGGGTCGTTCGACCCCCAGGTTGAGAACCACTGCTGTAGACTGTCAAATAGCTTTTTTTCTGGGAGGGAAAATTTTAAATATCTCATTTAGTTACCTGCATGCACACTCCCACATGATATGTCAGGATTATTCTTAGATATTTTAAAATATTCTTGGAATTCCCCCCCCCCCATACACACATACACACATTCAGTGGCATGAGATGGGTCCGAATGTTTGCCACACGTCATGTGTAAGGCAATTTCCAGAATGTTCTTTCCCTGAATCATTATGATGTAATGTATTCACATGTAAATACTTGCAGTATCACACCCATGAGCCATGTGCGGTGTGGCTTATGTCATAAACTGACCCAGTGACACATTCAAATGGCTGTGAATAACCATCTAGAAAATGTCACATGATATTAAGCCGAGCAAGGATGTTAGACTGGTTTAGAAGATTAATATTCCTGTCCAACTCCACAGACATAATTTTGGACGGGTTACAACGAATTCACAAGAAAACAAGAAAATGAAACTTTCTGAAAGCAAAATGAAGAACGGAATTCAAATAATCACAATAGAATAACTGAGGCCCCTTATAACAAGCTGACAGAAATTCTCAAAATTATTGGGAAGAGAGATGTGTAAGGCAAGGAAGAATTTGACTCTGGGCTTTAGACAAACAGGAAAATTAAAGCTGTAAAATGTTGAGCTGTGAAATTTCTTTGCCCCTTCAGCGCTAATTTATTTTGTCTGATCTGGGGTGTTTCTACTGCTTTACTTGAAATTCGAGACCTCACTTTGTGACTTATTTTTAACGCCCCTGAAGGTGTAAGATTGTGCAAGAGGTTAAGTGCTGTGTGTAAAAGGAGGAATTATTACAAGGTTCTTCATTAAGAAATGTAGAAGCTGTTTCTATTTCCTGCACAAAGGGAGAAAAATGTGTGCAGCCTTTAGGTGTTGAGTTATGATTCTAGATGATTAGGTGTATTTTGGAAGGAAAGTGCCTTTTTTTAAGGTGGCCAAGATTGAGAAATGTTGCTCTGGACAAGAGCTGTCCGCCCTGAGCAACTTTTAAGACTTGTGGACTTTAACTCCCAGAATTCCTGTATGGAATGCTGCCTGGGGAATTCTAGGAATTGAAATTGACATGTCTTAAAAGTTGCCAAGGTTGGCCATGTCATGCAGTGATTTTATTGCCTGTTATATGTATATGCAGGGAGATGCATCCCTATTCATTATAATGGTTTATTCCTGAGCACATAATTGATATGTTCTTGTACACATGTGTACATTCCATTCTCCCCTTCTGTTCCTGGCTTCCATTGAAGCAAGACCTACTTTTTATATCAGACATGTAGATAATGAGGATTTATTGTTTTTGTACCGAAATAAACATTTTTACTTAGACTTTAAACTGCGGTTTCTTTTCTAATGTCTGATGTCCGGGAAAAGATCAAACTTCTCCTTTGTGAGATTAATTATCGCCTCTGTCAGGCTATCCCTACTCTACACCAGTGGTGGTTTTCAAATTTTTTTTACTACTGGTTCTGTGGCCGTGGCTTGGTGGGCGTGGCTTGGTGGGCATGGTGTGGCTTGGTGAGCGTGGCAGGGGAAGGATATTGTAAAATCTCCATTCCCACCCCACTCCAGGGGAAGGATGCTGCAAAATCTCCATTTCCTCCCACTCCAGGGGAAGGTTACTCCAAAATCCCCATTTCCTCCTGATCAGCTGGGACTCGGGAGGCAGAGAATAGATGGGGGCGGGGCCAGTCAGAGGTGGTATTTACCGGTTCTCCGAACTACTCAAAATTTCCGCTACCGGTTCGCCAGAACTGCTGAAACCCACCTCTGCTCTACACATTGCAAAAATTTGGACAACCTTCTTGTGTTCTGTAGTGATAGCTTAATTTGTGACATAGTAGGGCTTATGTGTGCAAGGAATTCAATTCCCTACTTCTGTGCTTCCTTCAAATTTCTATTTGGATATCCTTTTATTTTTGTAGGCGCACTGCGAACTCTTTACTTCAGTCCTTGGCTGCTATACAAAATGCAGGCAGTCTCGACTTACGACAATTGAGCCCAAAATTTATGTTGCTAAGTGAGAAATTTGTTAAGTGAGTTTTGCCACGTTTGTTAAGTGAATCACTGCAGTTGTTAAATCAGGAACACATTTGTTAAAGCGAATCTGGCTTCTCCATGGACTTTGCTGGTCAGAAGTTCGCAAAAGGGGATCACGTGACCCGGGACGCTGCAACCGTCATAACTGTGAGTCCATTGTCAAACATCCGAATGTAAATCACGTGACCATGGGGATGCCGCCATGGTCATAAGTGTGAAAAATGGTCACAAGTCACTATTTCAGTGCCGCTGTCGCTTCGAACGGTCACTAAGTGAACTGTTGTAAGTCAAGGACTATCTGTAGAAGTCTACAATATTTGTAGAGGTTTGCTTTAGAGAGGTTATTCCAGGGTGGATTTGATTTAAATCAACTCAATTTAAATCATAATTTTTAAAGAGCAACTGTCATCTCTGACCCGCTGTTGACTCACCGACAGTCCCGATATTGCAGAATATACAGCCTGATGCTACATAACTAAGCTCCATTTTAGGCTGAATAAACTAAATTATGAATGTATCTTAAACAGAAAACTATCTTTAGATAGATTTTTACTTCAAAAGCATTTTATTAAAATAAATTAGATTTTAAAAAATCCAATTTAAATAACAAAATCCAATTTAAATTTAAAAATCGTGATTTTTTTTATTTTTTTTTTAAATCATCGATTTTTATCCACCCTGGGTTATTTTAACTAAGACAAATGAGCAATTATTTTTACGAATAAGAATGTTGCCATGCCTGCAGAATCTTTTTCTTTTTTTGCCTTTGATGCTTGGAAATCAAAGCTATAACAACAACAACAACAACAACAACAACAACAAAAACAACAACAACAACAACAACAGAGTTGGAAGGGACCTTGGAGGTCTTCTAGTCCAACCCCCTGCCTAGGCAGGAAACCCTACACTACTTCAGACAAATGGTTATCCAACATCTTCTTAAAAACTTCCAGTGTTGGAGTATTCACAACTTCTGGAGGCAAGCTGTTCCACGGATTAATTGTTCTAACTGTCAGGAAATTTAGTTCTAAGTTACTTCTCTCCTTGTTTAGTTTCCACCCATTACTTCTTGTTCTACCTTCAGGTGCTTTGGAGAACAGCCTGACTCCCTCTTCTTTGTGGCAACCCCTGAGATATTGGAACACTGCTAACATGTCTCCCCTGATCCTTCTTTTCATTAAACTAGACATATCCAGTTCCTGCAACCGTTCTTCATATGTTTTAGCCTCCAGTCCCCTAATCATCTTTGTTGCTCTTCTCTGCACTCTTTCTAGAGTCTCAACATCCTTTTTACATAGTGGGGACCAAAACTGAATGCAGTATTCCAAGTGTGGCCTTACCAAGGCATTATAAAGACAACTGCTTTGTGGCAGTTGTCTTCAGCCTGATGTTGTCCTCTGGATCACACATTTCCCAAAATTGTTGGGTGTTAGAAAGGTTTGGGGGAAGGTGTATACTACACATTTCATGTCTGCTTCCAACCGTTTTCCTATAAATATAGGTTAGTATGTAACACAATGCATCATGTTAGGGCTTCAGCGATAATACATCAGTAATCTTTAGGTATACAAGTAGTTCTCCAGTTATGAGTCCGAATTTCCATTGCAAAGCAAGGCGGTTATTAAGTGAGTCGCTCCTGATTTTACCACCTTTTCCCCACAGTCGTTAAGCAAATCTCGCCATTGTCGTAAATACATACCGGGGACCAAGTTATCACAGGGCCGTGATGGCAAACCTATGGCACGCGTGCCAGAGGTGGCACGCAGAGCCCTCTCTGCTGGCACGCACGCCGTCGCCACGGGTCAGATGTCCGTGGCGTTTTTTTCCGTGAGCTTCTGTTTCCCTGCAAATAACGAAACAGAAGCTCACGAAAGGAAAAGATCTTGCCGCGCTGCCAGTGTTGGGATGCCCCACCTCCCGTCAGCCAGCTGGTCTTCGGGTCTCTGCTGCGCATGCGTGCATGTCCATGCATGCACACGTTCATGCATGTCCATGCATGCGCACCTTTCAGTTTGGGCATGCGCACGTGCGCAGTTTGGGCACTCGGTGCCTAAAAGGTTCGCCCTCACTGTCATAGGGGATGTTAACAGTGGTTGTAAGTTGTGAGGAACAATCCTAAGTCACTTTTTTCCAGTGCCGTTGTAACTTTGAATGGTCACTAAAATGGATGGTTGTAAGTCAAGCACTCCCTGAAAACTACAAATGTAATGTGTAAATGGAGCAGCTGGAAGAAATGATGTGTTAGTCTATCTTACTGGTTGTTGTTTTTTAGATTTGCACTATGATTCTGTATGTATTTGCAGGGGTGAAATGCTCCCGGTTCGGGTGGGCCGGTCGGTCGTCATAGAGCCAATAGTGATCGCAGCGCGAGGCTTCCCCCACCCGCTTCCCCCACCCACTTCCCCCACCCGCCTGGACGGCGCCATTTGGGTTTTTTTACCCTCTGCACATGCGCAAAGCGTCCAGGTGGGTGGGGGAAGCGGGTGGGGGAAGCCTCGCGCTGCTATCACTATTGGCTCTATGACGACCGACCGGCCCACCCGAACCGGGAGCATTTCTCCCCTGATTATTGGTATATAAAATGATGATTTGACCAATTTTTCTTCTTTTCTGTCCATGTGGCAAGTAACAGCCGAAATAATTACTGAATTACCTTGTTTTATATTTCAGATTCTATATTTTTAACCGGCATAGGACTTCCTTATAAAGCATATTCTTGAAACCGATGGTTTATAAAACAGTTTCACTTAAAAGTTGAGGACAGTTAGATTCGACTTTTAATTTCAGAGTATGCTCAGGACTGAATTCATTCTGCAATCTCCTATGAAATGTGTTACGACTCTGTGTAATTTTTTCCAGAAATATGGTTGTATATTTCATGAGGCTAATGTGTGTTTTTCTGCTCTTCTTCTGACAGCTAAAAGCTGATGTGGTGCCAAAAACAGCAGGTAAGAAACCCCTTAATGTTGTTTTTAACATTTGCTTGGAGAGCATCCCAGCAAGAAAACGAAGGGGAATTGAAATGCTTTTAAATAATGAATTAATATTTTCTTCAGGCACAAGCTGCAGAAACAGAATTTGTCTTGCTTACTTGTAGCATATTCTTCATGCGGTTTTTCTCCTTGGGTTAGGACGCTCTGATTCCGCTTCTCTAGTTAAAATCGTAAGGATGTTTAAATAATCATATCCGGTACCCAACTGTCAAAGACTGGAAGCCTGATAGGGACTTTTTGCAGAAAAAAGGAAAAGACCAAGAATTGATGATTTATGGATCTGGGGATTAAAAAGGTGTCTTAAAAGGGAAGGGAAAGAGCAAGATAGCAAAGAGAGGCAGTCCAAATTCTGGGAACTTTTTTTCTTTCCTTTTTTATACTTTGATTGTCTTGAAAAGTTCTGGATAAATGGATAGATGATGGATGATAGATGGACAGATAAATGATTAGATAGATGATAGATAGACAGATGGATGGATGGATGGATGGATGGATGGATGGATAGATAATGGATGGATGATGCATGATAGAGGATAGATTGATAAATAATCGATTGATAGATGATTGATAGTTAGATGGATGATTGATTGATAGAAGATAGACAGAGATGATGGATGATAGAGGATAGTAAATTGATAATAGATTGATAGATTGCTGATAATAGATAGACAGATGATAGATAGACAGATAGACAGATAGACAGATAGACAGACAGACAGACAGACAGATAGATAGATAGATAGATAGATAGATAGATAGATAGATAGATAGATAGA
Source organism: Diadophis punctatus similis (assembly GCA_023053685.1). NCBI lineage: Eukaryota > Metazoa > Chordata > Lepidosauria > Squamata > Dipsadidae > Diadophis > Diadophis punctatus. The sequence goes on from JALIGW010000017.1 coordinate 1,107,356, forward strand.
TAGATAGATAGATAGATAGATAGATAGATAGATATAGAGATACGTTGATGATAGAGATAGATGAGAGAGAGATACATAGATGATAGATAGATAGATAGATAGATAGATAGATAGATAGATAGATAGATAGATAGATAGATAGATAGATAGATGACAGACAGACAGACAGATAGATGATGGATGGATGGATGATGCATGATAGAGGATTGTAGATTGATAGATAATCAATTGATAGATTATTGATAGATGGATGATTGATTGATAGAAGATAGACAGAGATAGATGGATGATAGAGGATAGTAGATTGATAGTAGATTGATAGATGGCAGATAGATAGATAGAGAGAGAGAGAGAGAGAGAGATACAGAGATAACAGAGATAGATAGATAGATAGATAGATAGATAGATAGATAGATAGATAGATAGATAGATAGATAGATAGATAGATAGATATACATAGATGATAGAAATAGAAGATAGATAGATAGATAGATAGATAGATAGATAGATAGATAGATAGATAGATAGATAGATAGATAGATAGATAGATAGATAGATAGATAGATAGATAGACTTTCATTTCATTCATTCATTCATTCATTCATTCATTCATTCATTCATTCATTCATTCATTCATTCATTCATAGAATGATTCCCAGGACTTTTTCTTCTTGATGGTCATGTTGGACCTGTACATCCATCTGAGTTATAAAACTAGCTCTGAAGGCTTAGGCTTAGGCCATAGTGTCAATGCTAGACTGCCTCTGGTAATATTAAAAAGTCCCCAAACTAAAAAAAACAAAAAACAAAGAATGGCGGAGGCAGAGAAACCAGGAAGTGGCAGAGGAAGCAGTGGGTTTCCTTGCCGTTACAGAGAAGACGAAAACATTACCCAACATTTAACCTGGATGTTTTGGATTGTAGCTTGCCTGCCATCCAGATGAGAGCATTTCCGGATCTAGTGTCCCAGAAAACAGTCCATCAGATCATGCAAATGGTCTGGCTGGCCTTACCTGCATGAACCAAGTTCTGAGCATTTTTTGATAGTTGCTGTTTCCTGCATATTAAAAAGCGTTCTATGACCCATGCATTTCAGATATGCAGTTCTTAACAACTCAGAATAGCAGACAGAAGAGTGTAAAGGACTCTTAGCACCATATCTGTGGCGCTACATAGGTCCATGCAGGGTGGATTTGATTTAAATCAAGTCGATTGAAATCATGATTGAAATCACTAGTGAAAAGGCTTGATTTAAATCAACTCGATTTAAATCATAATTTTTAGAGAGCAACTGTCATCTCTGTCCCGCAGTGGCTCCTCCTCTGACCCGCTGTTGACTCACCGACAGTCCCATTCACTTTAATGGGACGGCTGGTGATGCGGCAGGGACACAACAAGGTGAGGGACGTGGCAGGCAGCGGGTGAGTGGATGCCCGCTAACAGGCGCTGCCATGATGGATCTGAAATGACAGGTGCTCTTTAATATTATATTTATAAGCTGCTTAGAAGGTTTCACTTTCATTTTTACTGCTTGCCCTTCCTCCTCACACTTAAGAGCCTGGTGGTACAGATGCATTTCTCTTCAAACAATCATAAAGTTTGCAGTGTACATAGATTTGCAAAACAATGGGATAAAGGAATATTCCTGAACTTTGTTTTATGATTTATCTCATGGTTACTGTGAAATTGTGTGAATGCATCAATGCAGTGCATGTCCTCTCAGCCTGCAGAGCTTGGATTCATTGAACGAGTTTACCAAAAATGTAAACATTGCAGAATATACTGTACAGCCTCACGCTACATAACTCAGCTCCATTTCATGCTGAGTAAACTAAATTATGAATGTATCTTAAATAGAAAACTATCTTTAGATAGAGCTTTACCCCCAAAAGCATTTTATTAAAATAAATTTGATAAAAATAAAAATAAATCAATTTAAATTTTAAAAAATCCGATTTTTTAAATTTATTTTTTTTAATCGATTTTTATCCACCTTGGGTCCATGTGTGTGGGGAATAGATGAATGTGTTTAGCTTATTATTCTAAAGACTACTTTAGTACTGTACAGCAGGTCCTTGTTTAGTGACCTCAATTGGAAAGCATTTGCTAAGGGAAATGGTCGCTGTTTTTATGATCTCACCCCAGTTCTCCTTTGCTTTACAGACTTGCAAAGGTTGTAAAATGTGAGGATTGGTCACCAAGTGAACTTTTCAAATCCCTGTTGTAACGGTCACTAAACAAAGCAATCACTAAACAAGGACTGCCTATATTTTGTTTTCCGGGGCTTCTGCAGCCATGTATTTCGGGGCTTCTGCAACCATGTATTACCTGCATTATCGCATGGCTGAGGTTTCTTTCCTTAGCAATAAATGTTGCTTTTTTTCTTCCCCCCCCTTTAGAAAATTTTAGAGTTTTATGCACTGGGGAAAAGGGCTTTGGGTACAAAGGATCCACCTTCCATCGAGTGATACCTTCGTTCATGTGCCAGGTAATAAAACCCCAAATGTCAATTTTGCAAAGTTAATTGTGAATCAGACAAGTGTCTTTATGTAATGGGGCGAAAGCAGGGGTGGGCTTCAAAAATTTCAGCAGCGGGTTCTCTGCCTGGTTGCTGGGTGGGTGTGGCCTAGTCGGCCTCCCAGTTTTCGGCTTCCCCAGGCTCTGGAGGCTTTCCTTGAGCCTCTGGGAGGGCGAAAATGGCCTCCCCTGGGCTCCAGAGGCCCTCTGGAGGCCGGAAACGAGCCCGTTCTTGGACTTCCAGGAGGCCCGTTTTCGTCTTCTCCAGGCTCCGGAGGCTTTCCTTGAGCCTCTGGGATGGCGAAAACTGCTTCCCCAGGCTCCAGAGGCCCTCCGGAGGCCGGAAATGAGCCCATTTTCGGACTTCCGGAACTTCTGGAAGGCCCGTTTTCCCCCTCCCCGAGCCACCGCGTGGGCCCTACACTTACCTCGTATCCAAAACGGACCGTGTGGAGACTCCTGGGAGGGGCGGGGTGGGCAGGGCCAGCCAGGGTGGGATTTGGTGGTTTGCTGAACCAGCTATAACCCGTAGCAGCCCACCCCTGGGCTTCTACGCAGTTTGCCGAACCCAGGCCAACCCATAGCAGCCCACCCCTGTGCGAAAGACACCTTAATGGCTCGAAATAGGAAGGAAGACACCTTGAGATCACTTTAAGTCACCAAGCTTGGAATTGGATATGGAAGAAAAGAGATCTCTGTTTCCTTTTGTCTCATCACTAACCACAAATAAATATCTAATGGAGATATTCTCCCATCATCCAAGTCATGGTTGTCCCAAAAGTGCTTTTCCAAAAGGCAACTGGATTTTCTTGGGATCTTGAAAATATTTTGCTTCTCATCCAAGAAGCTTCTTCAGTTCTGAAGTGTCTTGGATGAGAAGCAAAATGTTTTCATAGGGAAAAAAAATATGGTTAAGGGAGTTTTGTCCGTTTTACGACCTTTCTTCCCACGGTTGTTAAGGGAATCACTGCAGCTGTTAAGTTAATAACACGATTGTTAAGTGAATCGTTAAGTCATCCCCACCGACTTTGCTTGTCAGGAAGGTCGTAAAAGGGGATCACGTGACCCTGGGACGCTACAACCGTGCTAAGTACATGCCAGCGTTCAAGTGTCCAAATTTTGATCATATGACCGTGGGGTGTGTGTGCCATAACTCACTTTTTTCAGTTACCGAACAATCACTAAACAGATATTTGTAAATTGAGGACTACCTGTATACAAATGTAATCAGCTTTGGAGACCTTAAAAACACTGGAAGTTTTTAAAGAAGAGATTGGAAAACCATTTGTCTGAAATGATATAGGACAGTGATGGGTGCCAAAAGTGCACTCGCGCACGCTATCATGCGCGCCTGCGTGCCCACACCCATAACTCAATGCCCCCCACGCGCCCTGCCCCCTGCGCATGCACGCACAACACTCCCCGTGCTGCCCCGCCACCTTGCGCATGCACGAGCCACCACCCCACGCTCCCCGCGCATGCACGCACGACCTCCCCGTGCCCCATTTTGGGCCTAGCAGACCTCTCTGAAGCCTCCTGAGGCCGGAAATGGCCCGTTTCCCGACTTCCGGTGGACCCGGTAGCCCATTTTTTCGCCCTCCCCAGGCTCCAGAGGCTTTCTTGGAGCCTGGGGAGGGCAGAAACGGCCTCCCCCGCCCCCATGGAGACCCTCCGGAGGCCGAAAACGCCCTCCCAGAGCCTCCACTTGAGCCCTGTACTTATCTGGCATCCAAAACAGGCCGGATAGAGACTTCTGGGAGGGGAGGGGCAGTTGGGCAGGGCTAGCCAAAAATCAGTTGGCCAGCACATGCATGCGGGCTGGAGCTGAGGTAGGGCAATAGCTCGTGTGCCTGCAAATATGGCTTCGCGTGCCACCTGTGGCACGCATGCCATAGGTTCGCCATCACGGGTATAGGGTTTCCTGCCTAAGCAGGGGGTTGGACTAGAACAGGGATGTCAAACTCGTGTCGTCACAGCAGCATCATGTGATGTATCGGGACTTTTTTTTCCCTTCGCTAAACCGGGCAGGGGCATGACCAGCGCATGATGCATCCCGCCTGCGGGCCACGGGTTTGACAGCCCTGGACTAGAAGGCCTCCAAGGTCCCTTCCAACTCTGTTATTCTATTCCATTCCCATTCCCATTCCTATTCCATTGGCTAAATACTTTAACATAAAGATAAGAGCTTAGATAATTCATAAATGACATCACCTAGAAATATCATCAGTGGTCCGGTGAAATGTGTGATACATCCCGCATTCTGGATATATTTGAATTCAGGCTTTCCAAATAGCATTGTCATCTGAAGTATCACCACTTAAAAGTAAGTTGTCTTTAAGTGTGTTTTATAAAGAGCTGTAATAACAATGTCTATCATTCCACAATTTGCAATTAAGCTCTGGGTGGCAGAGCTAATTAAAACAATTAAAGGTACGGGCCTTTGATCTGTCAGCCTCACTAAATGATAGGTATGCTTCCAGGCATGTTAAGTTTTGGGAATGAGGCATACAGATTTTGCACATAATGCGTTAAGTTGATTTCCGGGACTCTGAAGCCAATTCCTATGGAATTCCAACTTCCCAAAATTTGTTGTTGACTCCCATAAATAATTCACGGAGCCAATGGACTGCCAGCTATGAATTAGGGATATTTGTTTACACATCCTTCTAAAGAAAGTTCCCAAATTGGGGAAAGGAAGGTCAAAGAGCCGAGGTGGCGTAGTGGTTAAAATGCAGCACTGCAGTTCAACAGTTCAGCTGTTCAAATCTCACCGGCTCAAGGTTGACTCAGCCTTCCATCCTTCTGAGATCGGTAAAATGCGGACCCGGATTGTTGGAGGCAATATGCTGAACTCTGTAAACCGCTTAGAGAGGGCTGTAAAGCACTATGAAGCGGTATATAAGTCTAAGTGCTATTGCTAAATGAGTTAAACATCCTTCTAGCACTCTTCAGTGTGATATCTTTGAACCATTCCAAAAATTCTCACTGAGTTGAGCAGCCCTTCTAAAAATCAATAAATTGTACATTTCAGTATGGTTAAAAAAAAGGAAATTGTTAAATGTATGGGAAGTGGAATAGGAACAGGAACAGAACAGAACAACAGAACAGAACATGGATTAGGAATAGGAATAGGAATAGGAATAGAATATGGATTAGGAATAGAATAGAATAGAATAGAATAGAATAGAATAGAATAGAATAGAATAGAATAGAATAGAATAGAATAACAGAGTTGGAAGGGACCTTGGAGGTCTTCTAGTCCAACCCCCTGCTCAGGCAGGAAACCCTACACCACTTCAGACAAATGGTTATCTAATGTCTTCTTAAATACTTCCAGTGTTGGAGAATTCACACAACTTCAAGTTGTTCCACTGGTTAATTGTTCTAACTGTCAGGAAGCTCAAGTAGAAGATCTTTGTCACTTGATTATCACTTGATTGATCTTTTGTCACTTTGATTATCCTCATGTTTCTAATTTTTTTTCATGCATCAAATCTCTTTCAATTGTATCCTACATAAACCTTAGTAAGACCACAAACACCTAGTTTTGGTCACCACATTGCAAAAAAGGTGTTGAGACTTTGGAAAAAGTGCAGAGAAGAGCAACTAAGATGATTAAAGCCCTGGAGACTAAAACATATGCAGAAAAGGGTTGCAAGAATTGGGTATGGCCACCCTAAAGAAAAGAAGGACTAGGGGTGATATGATAGCAGTCTTCCAATATTTGAGGGGCTGCCACAAAGAAGAAGGGGGGTCAATTTATTTTCCAAAGTCCCAGAAGGCAAGACAAGAAGCAATGGATAAAAACTCATCAAGGAGAGAAGCAATCTGGACTTAAGGAGAAACTTCCTAACAATGAGGAAAAATTAATCAGTGGAACAACTTGCCTTCAGAAGTTGTGGGTGCTCCATCACTGGAGGTTTTTAAGAAGAGATTGGACAGCCACTTGTCTGGAATGGTGTAGGGTCTCCTGCTTGAACAGGGGGTTGGACTAGAAGACCTCTAAGGTCTCTTCCAGCTCTATTCTGAATGAAGGTTTTATTCTGTTCAGATTGGAGCAGGTATGGGTCTACATATTCTTCATTTCTAATCTCTCAGTTGACTGTAGCTACCTCTAGTCTGCCGCGATGATGGCAGAATCCTTAGAGATCTGAAACCAACTGTTTCCACCCTTGACTTTCAATAGGGTGAATTGAAAGGGACTTGCTTAACTAATTTTTATTAGGTCTATTTCTTTTTGGTTTGAAGTAGGCTAGTAGTAGCTTGCCTTTCGCTAAAGAAGAAAGGCCCTTTGTGGCTGCCTATAAATTAGTTACTTATTCCCTTTAACTTCTCTTTTTGGGAAGATAGTAGAGTATACTATGGTTCTGAAATATATAAGTTCATTAACTTGTCACACTGGTTACACTAATTCACTTTGGGTACAATTCAGGGTGCTAGGTAGGATTAAACAGATAAAACAGCTCAGGATTAAAATATCTAAAATTAAAATTCCTCCAAGAGTGCCAAGTGCTTTTGTGAGTCTGTCTGACTTCAAACAAGAGATAAGCAGGTTTCTCCCTGAAGTCTAACCTCCCTCTGAATCCAGGCTAGCAACCACACAAAAGTGAACGGTTTCTATTTTGGATTGTTTTCTGTTATTACTTATTCCTAAGAATTTCCTAGCTCTGCCTATATTCAGGCAAAGGATGAAGAGTTGGCTTTCCTCATACCTTGCAACTGATTCCATCTTCCTGATTTAAGCTTTAAATGCATATGTCAGGGTTCCAAATAGCATCCAAAACTAAATCAAGAGTCCAAGGCAAAGTATTTCTCAAAGTTCCAATTTGTTCATAGAGCCATGTTGGCACCTCTGTGGGAAACCCGAATCTGATGCTCCCAAAGTTTCCCATCCAGTTGAAAGTTTGCACCCTTGTCCCACACCCCCAAATGGGTCAAGTTGCCAAAGTGAAAGCCGAATCTGAAGTTTCACCACCCAGTTGAAAGTTCAAGTCCTTGCCCCCACACCCACAAGTCCATCACGTTGTCCAATCTTCTTTTGCCATGCTGGCAGAGTCCACCCATCTCCTTCCGTGCAGGTGCAGAGACAATGGATGACCTTGGCTTTCTAGAAAGAATTGTTATGACTACATACCAACAACCTCATACCATCCCCGCTCCCATTTTCCCACAGTAGAAAATGCATAGTAGAATAGCATAAAGTGTGGCAGGCCTAAGATCCCAAATAAAATGGCTTCGGCCTGACAGCATACGCGTGATCATTTTTTTTTCCAAAAAGTTTTTTATTTTCTTTTAATATTCTTCACATAAACATCAATACATATACCATAATATATTATCAAAAATTTAACTTAATTTTTTCCACATCCAATAACAGTACTAGATTGCCTATCTATCCTACATATCAAATCCAATCACTCCCTTCCCTCTATCCTTCTCCCCTCCCTCTATTTTCTTCCTCCTTCTCTCCCCTCTCCTACTACCCCTTCTTCCATCTATCTACTCTCACTCTTATCTTCCTTCTCCTCCCCTACCTACGTTCTTCCTTCTTTTCTCCTCCCCACTACTTCCTCTTCTTCCTCCTCCTCCTTTCTTGAGTGTGTTTATTTTTTAATCTGTTTTAACAGATAGACAGCCAATACATCTCCTCAACTTACACTTTAAATTGTTATTTCAAATCTATCCTGTGTTAAAAATCTATTTCAAATTACTTAATTCTAGATATATTTTTATATTACTATATTGCTACTTCCTTATCCATATACATTTTGTCATCTGGGTTATTTATCTATGTTCATTTTCTTATCTTTTATACACAATAATTGTTCTATCTTAACTTTTAACTATATTCATTCTCCAACCAACTGTAAAATTTCATCCAAACACGGGTGATCCTTGACTTACAATTGAGCCCACAATTTCCGTTGTTAAGTGAGACATTTGTTAAGTGGAGTTTTGCCCCATTTTACGACCTTTCTCATCACCATTGTTAAGCGATTCACCACCATTGTTAAGTTAGTAGCACAGTTGTTAAGTGAATCTGGCTTCTCCATTGTCAGAAGGTCACAAACTGGGACCACGTGACCACCGGACACTGCGACCGTCCTAAATATGAACCAGTTGCTAAACATCTGAATTTTGAACACGTGATCACGGGGATGCTGCAGCGGTCATAAGTGTGAAAAACCACTTTTTGCAAATCACTTTTTTTAGTGCCGTTGTAACTTTGAACGGTCACTAAATGAACTGTTGTAAGTCGAAGACAACCTGTATAGTATTTTAAAATATCAGGTTAGTACCTGATTTTTATTTTAAAGAAAAGTGGAATAAACTATTAACTAAATTGGTTACTTACGGTAGCTGTAGAGTGAATCTTCTCATTTAGCAAAAATTTTGTTATAAACATAAAGGACATCCGATTGCTAAAAATTTCAGTCTTTTAGGATTGCATTTCTTTAATACATGTATGTAATTTGACACAAACATTTTTCTTCTTCCCAGGCTGGTGACTTTACGAAACACAACGGTACCGGAGGAAAATCTATATATGGCAGTCGCTTTCCGGATGAAAATTTCATTCTTAAACATGTTGGACCCGGTAAGCAAGTTTTCCCGTCCATCCTTCTGGATGTTGGCAACGGTGGTGGGTTGCTACCGGTTCGCCCCGGATCGAGCGAACCGGTAGTGGCTGCGGGAGGCTCCGCCCACCCGCCCGGACGTCACTGCGCATGCGCAGAAGCAACACATATGCTCACAATAGCAAACCGGTAGTGAAGATAATTGAAACCCACTACTGGTCGGCACGTGTTTGTTATAGAACTGAAGTCTCAGAATTGATTTCATTGTTTAGGGATCCACTTCTGAGATGTAAAAGAAGGGAGTGGCAGAATCTGGGGAAGGAGTCAAAGGAGGGATCGGCCCAGAATCCCTACGTAGTCACAAGCGAACTGAATCCAACCTCCTTTGAATTCCTTTGACCCTAACTCCCATCAAGTGTTAACTCTTAATTTAAAAGATCCTTGCACATAAACATTATTAGCAATAAATAAATTTAAGAAGACCTTTGCTGTGTGGAGCTGATCTTTCATGCCCCTCCGTACCAATGACTCTCTTAATAGTGGCAAACTTTTGAAACCGATTCAGATATCACTAAGACAGGGGTCCCCAAACTTGGCAACTTTAAGACTTGTGGACTTCAACTCCCAGAATTCTCCAGCCAGCTGGCTGGAGAATTCTGGGAGTTGAAGTCCACAAGTCTTAAAGTTACCAAGTTTGAAGACTTCTGCTTTAAGATAAGTGAAAACTAACGCCAAAGTCTACTATTGCAGTTATAATCAAAAGCAACACTCAACTTTTTCCCCCCAAATTTGTTTGATTTGAAATCAATACTTGTCAAGATCCAAGGTATAGGGGGGGGGGGGAATGAAGCCTAGATTAAGGTGAGGTTTTGTCGAGGGAAATATCGCTGAAGGAAATTGATTGGGCAGTTCACCCCCTTAAGGATCTGTTTTAAAGTTTTCTCAAAGGATCTATTGTAGAGTTTTCGAGGTTTTCTGGAATCCATTGCTGAGAAGTGGAGGGTACTGTACTTGTTTAATGAAGCATTTTTGCATTTTTTGGCAACTTCTCTCCCCAAAAGAAAAAAAACCCATTTCTCCCCCCCCCCCAAATAATTATCCATGCACTGGATTGAAGACCAGTAGGAAGTAGGGACTGGATTTAAAATTTAGATCTCGTGGGGAAAGTTGGTCACCGTTTTTAGTTCAGCCTACCTCATGGCCTGTTGTAAGAATAAATGAGGACAAACCTTTCCCTGTCTATGTCACCTTGTAGGTTATAACATAAATAAACCACATTTCAGATTATTATTATATTTAGAATTGTACTTAAAGTTTCCATGTTGGGTCAGTCAAAAGAACAACAGCTGACTCTCATTTGTCTTGATGTAGATCATCAATAATTACAATTTATGTATTCAATTTACTTCTCCAATTCTTGCTGCCTTGTTATAGTTCCTATACACAAACAGCTGTAAAATACTCAAGGAATATAAATAAGCAAAATAAGAATAACAAATATTAACCCTGGTCATCCATTGATTTCCAAGTATAGACTAAAGTCCTGGTTGTTCACTTTTTAAAACCCTAAACTTGGCGATCACCAGTTGTCAGGGTTCCCACCAATTTCCTAGTAAAATCATGAGCCTCGAGCCAAGCTTCAAAAGAAATCCAGTTATTTATTAGGCGCTTCATGTCGGCACGTTCCAAGTGAAGCCAACTCTGACCTCACTTAATTCACACCCCGGCTCTGACCCTGTTTCCCCCTCCATCCAAGGTGTGTCATCAGTCACATTCCCCAACGAACCAATTTCGGGGGTTGTAGAGTCCCTCCCTCCAGCCATTGTGGGTCTCTGTGGAGATAGCCTTGACATAAAGATGGCTGGAATTTGCTTTTGTTTTGACTGAAGTGTGATTCTCTCGCTGCAGCTGTGAGGTTTGGTTCCCCTTCCCCCTGCCTATGGCAACTCGAGAGCAGGTCAGGAATGCTCCGCGAGTTGACATCGGTATCTGTTCTCATGTATTAGGAAGGAAATACAGCATTGAGCATTCATTTTATTCTAGCAGAGATATGATTCTTCATATGATTCTAGACTTGTGCCAATCGCACTATTAATATCTAAAATTCTTAGATGAAATTGGTTCTTTACCAAAATTTTTGGATGTTGACTGCTGGAAGATGGAGTTCATAACTTCTCCAAGGTGGCATGTTGACAAGTCTTGTGGGTGGTTTTTGCCAATCAGAATTTGGGAGTTCATCTTTCTTATTTCTAAAAGCAAATGAGTAAATTATTCTAACATTTAAAGAAAGTGAGAGAAAGAAGGAAACGGTACCAGATTCCGGCACAAAGGGGAAACTTAATTGGTCCTTCTTGTAAAGGTTCTCTGACAAACACTACTATCTGATTCTTCCAGCAAATGTTTGTGAGTTTTAGCTCCATCAACGGGCTGCATTGTGACTTCTTCGGGAATATCATTCCCTAAGCTTGAATACAAAACTCCCCAAAATAAAACCCACCAAAGAAGAGGCTTCATGCGAAAACCTCTCTCTGTGATTGGCCGTTCTGTGCTTTTGTTTAGCGAAGTTAAATTGCCCTCTTTTTTCTTGCAGGTATCCTCTCAATGGCTAATGCCGGCCCCAACACAAACGGATCTCAGTTCTTCATTTGCACGGCCAAAACAGATTGGTAAGCATTAAGGCAGTGGTGGGATCCTACCGGTTTAACAACCGGTTCGGTGATCGTGCGCTTTCGTGCGCAGTTTTACGAAAACGTACCTTCCGCGTTATTGCTGGGGAGAAACACAGCTGAGGCGTGGCAATCCGCTCTGCCGCGCGAATCAGCTGAGAAGATATAGGTCAGTAAAGCACAGGGGCAGGCGGGTGGGCCCACCTGATCGTTGGCGCATCCGGTTTGCCCGAACCGGTAAAATACCACCTGTTCTGTCCCCACGAACCACACAACCACACAAGCAGTTTGTACACACTGATTTAATGAAACAAAGGCTACTAATAAAACATCTTAGTAGTACTCAAGATGCACACACCGATTTACAAACAAACTGTTATCAGCAAGCAACCAGCTATCAATTAAGCTTCATTAAAAGCTGGTATCAGTTCAAAGAGTTCGAAGAAAATGACGAGCAATTGAGTCTGTTTATCTTACGGAGTTTCCAAGAGTTGGCAAAGTTCCTAGAAATTCGTCCTTGATAATCCAAGCCAATGCAGAGAATGCCAAAACAAGAGTCAGGGAACAAGCTATGATCAGACAGGTCTCTTTTTCAAACGTTGTTCTCTGCAGCTTGTTAGCTGCAACTGATGACCTTAAATGGAGTGGCCAATTAGCCCCAAGTCTTACTCCCGAGTAGACCTCCTCCGGAGTAAACCTTCCTGCCTCTTGGCAGCCCTGCGTGCTCTTGCATTCAGGAAAGGAGTGGCCCCTCCTTTCTCAGCACTGCCAAGAGGTACTGAAGGTTCCAAAGGCCCAGGCTGCACAAGCTGCGGGCGGGCCACAACAACCACCCCCTGCATTAAGGAATGCAGAAAATGTGACTCAGGGTGTTCTTAATGTACTCAATTCGATTGATTGACACTTAGAATACGGCATCCAGTTATGGTCAGCCCAATACCAACAAAGATGTTGAGATTTTGGAAAGAGTTCAGGGAAGATGGAACAAGCTTGCCTTCAACCAATGGAGCAGCTTGACTTCAGACATTGTGGGAGCTTCATCACTGGAAGCTTTCAAGAAGAGACTGGAGTGCCATCTGTCACAAATGGTGTGGGGTCTCCTGTACCTGGGGGTTGGACTAGATGACTTACAAGGTCCCTTCCAACTCTCTTATTCCGTTAAGAGCAACAAAGATGATTAGAGGCCTAGGAGCTATTATATATGAAGAACGGTTGTAGGAATTTGTTGTGTCTAGTTTAAATGAAAAGAAAGACCAGGGGTGACCCGATAGCGGTCTTCCAATATTTGAGTGTTAACTTTTTCATGCATAAAATCTCTTTTCAATTGGACCCTGCATAAAACCTTAATAAGACCACATCCAGTTTTGGTCACCACATTAGAAAAAAAAGTTGTTGAGACTTTGGAAAAAGTGCAGAGAAGAGCAACTAAGATGATTAAAGGCCTGGAGACTAAAACATTAGTGAAGAATGGTTGCAGGAATCGGATGTGTCTAGTTTAATGAAAAGGACTGGGTGTGTGTTTGACATGATAGCAATTTTCCAATATTTGAGGGGTTGTCGCAAAGAAGAGCTACAGGTTTGGGGGGGATGGGAATCTCAGCCTTTTGATTTCTTTTTTTAATTACTTTTAATGTTCAGTAGAAGCCTACTGTCCATCAAGTTATCTTTTTTTCCCTTTTTTTCTTTTTTTGAATTTATTTTTCTTTTTTCACCAAACTTACACAAATATCCATACATATATTTTATCAAAACATCCATAATTATATATTTCTATCCAAAATATCATAAACATATATCCTTAATTTGCTCCTTCTATACTTTTATCCCGTCTGCTTTCCTTCTAAATTTCATACTACTCCCCTCCCTCTATCTCCCTCTCTCCCCTCTACCTTCTTTCTCCCTCTCTCCCTCTTTCCTCCTTCCCTCCTCTCTCTCTCCCCTTCTTTTCTACTTCCTCTTTTCTCCCTCTTATCCTTCCCTGAGTACATCTCATTCATAATCCATTTTATGGTTAGCAGACTAGCAATTCAAAAACTCTAACTTCATTCCAACATCAAGTTATCTTTGATTTTGTTTGCTCAGCTAGAGCTTAGTCAAAGACCACCCTACTGATCAATGATCTCTAGATTTTTGGGAGCAGGGATTGCCCTGTTGACCAACCTTTGAGCTCTGTCAACATTTCAACTTTCTGTTGCAAAAGCATTTTTTTTCTGACGATCCTGCCTCTCAGTTAGCCTTCCCACCAAAGTTCAATGTTTGTCTAATTTTTCCAGGCTGATTTTAATTTTTTAATTTTAACCTTTCAAACTTGTCTGCAAACAGTAGCCACGTTTGAGATTTTTAGCCTGGCACATCTGGAGCAGACCAAGTTGGTAAAAAGTTATCCTGAAATGAAAACAAGCCAAAGGTCTCTTGCCTTCTCACCCTTAACTACAGGTAGTCCTCGACTTAACAACAGTCTCATTTAGTGACCGAAGTGGTTTACACTGAAAAAAAGTGACTTATAACTGTTTTTTACACTTACGACCATTAGAGCATCCCCACAGTCACGTGATCAAAATTCAGACCCTTGGCCACTGACTCATATTTATCAATGTGTCTTTGCTTGAATTACACATTTTAAATTTTGTTTCCAATAAATAACTACCTTCCTACTTTGAAGGGGCCTTCATTTGCAATGCTGTTCCAAACCACGTTATATCATTGTTTGCTGGATGGTTTCAAATTAAGGCTTGCTAATTCTGGCATGCTGCCAACTTTCCTTACCCATCTTAGTTCAGCTTTTATCATGTGGAGAAACAGGAAGGAAAGTTACAAAGGTTTCTTTTAGGTGGATCATCTTAAAATGTCCGTTTTTAATATGCTGTCACAGAAGTAGCTTCACAACAGTACTTTATACATCAACATTAACTAAAACATATGGAGAATGGTTGCAGGAATTGGATATGTCCATTCTAGTGGGGGGGGGGAAGAATTAGGGGGTGACATGATAGCAGTGTCCCAATATCTAAGAGGTTGCCACAAGGAAGAGGGGATCAACCTATTTTCTAAAGCACCAGAAGGCAAGACAAGAAACAATGGATGGAAACTAATCAAGGAAAGAAGCAACCTGGAGTTAAGGAGAAACTTCCTAACAATGAGGACAATTAACCAGTGGGACAACTTGTCTTCCAAAATTGTGGGTGCTCCATCACTGGAGGTTTTTAAGAAGAGATTGGACGATCAATTTGAAATGGTATAGGGCCATGATGGCGAACCTATGGCATGCATGCCAGAGGTGGCACGCAAAGCCCTCTCTGTGGGCACGCGCGCTGTCGCCAGCTGCTCTTCGGGTTTCCAGCACACGCATGCGCGCTGGCCACCTGGTCTTCACGCGTGCCGGAAACCCGAAGACCAGCTGGCCACCTGGTCTTTGGGTTTCCGGCGTGCATGCGCACGTGTTCCGATTTGGGCACTTGGTGCTGAAAAGGTTCACCATCAGTGGTATAGGGTCTCCTGCTTGAGCAGGGGTTTGGATTAGAAGACCTTCAAGCTCTGATATTCTGTTATTTTGTTTGTATTGCAGGCTGGATGGAAAGCATGTTGTGTTTGGCCACGTCAAAGAAGGAATGGACGTTGTGAAAAAAATCGAAAGCTTTGGGTCAAAGAGCGGAAAGACTTCAAAGAAGATAGTCATTACCGACTGTGGCCAGCTGTGATCATTCAACCTGTGACCTCAAGACGTCTTGTCTGAAGAATCAGAGATGCAGAAAAGAAAGCCCCAAAACTATTTACTTTGAGATTTCTCAGTTAATCCCCTTGGACATGAAGTACATGAGGAAGTCCAGTTGTCATTTGAACCACCTTGAACTCTTAATTTCAATAGCTTGTATCACTTTTTAATACCCAAATTAAATTGTCTATCCACAGTAGCTTAGTAGGAGAAAATGTGAGAACCGTAGCTAGTTGGGTTGTATTAAAAGGTTATCCTGCCGTTGGTTGAATTGGTACTTGGATTTTTCCCATTTCAAGTGGAAGTAGGATTGTGTGGGCCATTAAGTCAATATGGCTTCATAGTAGCTTCTTCCCCTTTAAACTTCAAACACAAACTCTTAAAAGAATATATTGCCTCTCAGTTAAAGCTCTTCGTGTTTCCGTGACTTGGAAGACTGAAAAACCCTCCAAGCCGCAAACATGGAATTAATGGATTTCCTACAGTTTGTCTGAAACTGCTCCTGTGCCTGGATCAAAATGATGTCTGTTTGGGCTGCTTAGAATTAGCACTTGCAAGGAATGTGCTGCTCTTAGAATCTGAATTTAGGAATATAGTACCGGAACAACCGGAATATTTTTTATTAACTTGCAAAAAAGAAAAAAGAAAGAAAGAAAGAAGGAGGAGGAGGAGGTTACTTATTTCAGATGCAGCTTTGAACGACTGAATTCAAGCATCGGCGAAAACTCTGCGTACCCACTGGTATATCCACCGTTGTAAATATAGCATGATGGCTGAATGTATATACTCAACGGTATATTTCTCCTCTTACAATTCTGTATCAGAACCAGCATTGGAATTGCGTTTTGCTTTATTTAAAAGTAGATTAAATAGCTGCCAAGCTGCTAGGCACAGCTTTGAGACTGTAAGTAGATGAACTGGATCACTAATTCAAATTATTTGCGCTTTTAAGCTTGCCACGCCCAGTTAAAACAGAAATACTAAACCCAGACGGTTCACTGGTTCATATCGTGAGCCGTGAATTTCACAACGGATTTCTCATCGTCCCTTTTTTGGGGGGGGATTAATTCAGATTACTGTCCTAGATCTCCCAGATGCTGTGGCCTAGAGGTGGAGCTCTTGCCTCACAATCAGGAGGTTGTGAGTTCGATCCTAGGTAGAGGCAGATGTAGGGTCTCCTGCTTGGGCAGGGAGTTGGACTAGATGACCTGCAAGGTCCCTTCCAACTCTGTTAATCTGTAAATCTGTAAATCTCCACATTCAGTTTCACAACATAGATGTAGCATGTAGTTAAGGCTAGTGACGCACATCACTGATACCATCGTCTTTATCTCAGGAATCTAAAGGTAGTTTCTGATTTCACCAGAAGCCTACAATAATGGAATTGCAGTCAGGGCTGCAAAACAGGAAATAGAAAATAACTCTTATCTGTCCTTCTATGTTGGGGGTTTATGAGGAACTTGAACTGTTGACGTAAGCGGCCATCTTGAATTCTGCTGAAGGCAAGCTGAAAATACCCATACTGTAGTCTGTAACTGATTGCACATGTCTCCACTAAGCGAGCAGAGTTAAAAATCGAAGCCATGTATGGGTGTCTTTTATCAGATTTTGAAATGTGATGACCCTTTTTATGTGAATGTATAACTCTCTAATGGTCATTTCGCTGAAGGTTGAAAATGCTGCCGTATACAGGTATCCTCGACTTAACGGCCATTTGTACAGTTCAAAATTTCAGAAGTGCTGAATAAAGTGACGTCCAACCCATCCTCCAAGTTACAACAGTCACATTATCTCCCCCCCCCCACACACACACACCGACCACATGACTGCGATTTGGGTTCTTGGCAACTGGCTCACGTACAACGGTTGCAGTGTCTTGTAGTCACACGATCACAGTTGGCTTCCAACAACGTCCGTGTGGAAGCCCGCAAGGAAAGTCACAGATCACAATCCTGTGATATCTGGCTTCGCAACTGTGGTGAAAACGGGTCATAAAAGGGGGGTGAAGTCACATCGTGATGGATTTTTTTTCCTGGTCTTTAGTTGCGGTCGTTGGTTGAGACTACCTTTATACGGAAAAGTCTAACAACAAATGTGATATCTTGATCCACGATTTTCTCATTCTTTGAAGTGTTTTTGAACTTGTTGGCTCATGTTCTCTATCGATAATAAATGGTATTTTTAATAACATGTTTGTTTAAGTATGTAATATATTAAATACCTTTGATAGGAGACGATGGTTTTATGTCTTTCTTAGGTTAAAGAGAAGCAGTTCCTTAATCCCGTAAAGAAACGCAAAAGCAACTTCTTGTTAAGATGATTTATATGCCTTGCAGACAGCTGCTCATTTGCATCCTTTTAGAGAATCATTGAGGCCACTTGGAGGTTTGTCTGTGTCCTCAGGGCCACCTGAGTGGTGCAAATGGGTGTGGAGCCTTCTTGGAACTGTTGAAAGGACTATGTTGTAGACAGGAGATAGATGGTGTCATATCCCCCCCCTCTGTTGAGAGTGGGCTGTTCAATTTTGACATAGATGGCCTCTTTGACTCCTCTTTCAACCCAGTGGTCCTCTCTGTCCAAAATGTGGACTTTGCTGTCTTCAAAAGAGTGGCCTTTGTCTTTTAAATGCAGATGGACTGCGGAATCTTGTCCTGATGGGTTTGTTCTCCTATGTTGTGCCATGCATTTGTGAAGTGGTTGTTTTGTTTCCCCAATGTACAGATCTGTGAAGTAAGTGTTTTCTATTTTTGTCTCAGTGCAGATTTACATACACACACACACACACACACACACACACACACACACACACACACACACACACACACACATATATACACACACACACATACATATATATATATAAACACACACACACACACACACACAAATAAATAAATAAAAACACACATATAAAATATGTGTGCAATGTTGGGAGCAATACAGTACAGATCTTCTCCTTCCAGTGACATTCTGAAGTAAGGATATGTATAAATCGTGAGGGGTTAAAGTGAATTTAAGACTTAGAAACGGTTTTATAGCATCAAAGCTTGCTAGTTGCTATTTTAGGTATTCATTTTGCTTTCTTGGAGTAATTGTGGCCCTTATTGTTGAGTTTTTCTAAAGAAGTAAATGTTTACACTGCTCTCCAATGAAGTGTGACTCATGACATTTTCTGGCCCGAGGTTTTTCAACCTTAGCACTTTAAGAGGTGTGGACTTCGACTGCCTGGGGAATTCTGGGAGTTGAAGTCCACACAACTTAAAAGTTGCTAAGGTTGAGAAATGTTGGTCTAGGGCTAGGCTAACTCTTCCATACACTAAAGCAAAGAGGAACTACGACTAAGTCCTGTTAATCAGAAAAGATGCTATAAGCCTCTTCCAATACCAACATTGTATGCATGTATGACACAAGAAAGAGTGCAGAGAAGAGCAACAAAGATGATTAGGGGGCTAAAACATACGATGAACGGTTGCATGAACCTGGGCATGGCTAGTCTAGTGAAGAGGCACCAGGGGAGACATGATAGCAGTGTTCCAATATTTGAGAGGCTGCCACAGAGAGGAGGGGGTCAAGCTATGTTCCAAGGC
This sequence comes from Diadophis punctatus similis, assembly GCA_023053685.1. Taxonomy (NCBI): domain Eukaryota; kingdom Metazoa; phylum Chordata; class Lepidosauria; order Squamata; family Dipsadidae; genus Diadophis; species Diadophis punctatus. Next base: position 1,126,416 of record JALIGW010000017.1, read on the forward strand.
ACCCAAATGCCAGACAAGGAATAATGGATGGAAACTGATCAAGGAGAGATTCAACCTAGAAATAAGGAGAATTTTTTTGACAGTGAGAACAATCAACCCATGGAACAGAAGTTGCCTTCAGAAGTTGTGGGAGCTTCATCACTGGAAGCTTTCAAGAAGAGATTGGACTGCCATCGGTCAGAAATGGTGAAGGATCTCCTGCTTGGGTGGGGGGTTGGACTAGATGACCTACAAAGTCCCTTCCAACTCTGTTATTATGTATCTATGTATGTATACATACATACCGTACATACATACATACGTGTATGGAAGTATATTTATGAAGTTAAGCATCATTTCTCTAGCTGTAGCTAGTAGAGATTTTATGTGGTTGTAGTCTTCTTCTACCAGTAGATGGTGCCAAAAGAACGATCTTAGGCTCATAAATTTGAAAAGTAGATAAATACTGTCCCTTTATTTTCTGACTGCCATTCCATAAGATCCAAATGAAAAGCCGGGTGTGATTTCTGCCAAGAACCAAACTGTGATAAGAAATAGGGTGTTGGGGAATGAGATAGTACAGCCTCATTTAGTGGAAGAAACAGAGATCTATCTATAGATCAGCTTCCTCTATCATGGACCTTCCATATCTGTAGCAGCTGCAGCTCACAGTTGGCGTGACCAGTTCAATTCTTGCTGCTCTCAAAGGAAAGATGCCACTTGCTCCTTGGGGAACCTCACATTCAAAATGTCTATTTATTTTGCCTACATGTTTCTGGGTGACCAAGCTGGTAACCCCAGCTAGACAACTCCAGCTAAGTTCTAAAAGCTAGAGAGGGTGGTTGGATATGGTCAGGATTTGATGGGATACCGCCTTGATATGGCTAAATTAGGAAGCAAGCAAAAGAATGGCAGAAGTGGGCAATGACAAATCATTGTGCTGGAGTCAAGAAATCTACATTGTTATAGCAATAGCAATAGCAATAGCACTTAGACTTCTATACCGCTTCATAGTGCTTTACAGCCCTCTCTAAGCGGTTTACAGAGTTCAGCATATTGCCCCCAACAATCTGGGTCCTCATTTTACCCACCTCAGAAGGATGGAAGGCTGAGTCAACCTTGAGACGGTGAGATTGGAACAGCTGAACTGCTGAACTAGCAGTAGCCTGCAGTGCTGCATTTAACCACTGTGCCATCTCGGCTCTTGTGTTATATCACACAAGGAGGAGCTTAGCCCCAAAAAGACTTCATGTGTTCTCAAAAATTGAAGTATGCTTTAGGAAAAAAATCTTCCATTGCTGTAAATATCTAGTATACAGGCTGCAATCCCTTAAGAGTGTATTTCGAAAACATTTGTAATATATAAGCTCTCTGAAAGAAGCTTCATAAAATACCGGGAATATAAAAAGTCTACAAAAACAACCCCTCCCCCCCCCCGCAAACCCAACTTTCATAAATATCCTACTAATAGAAGCAAAAATGTTACAAAAAGGTAAGAACATTTCTGACTCTTCTAGTTTGAACAGTTTGTCCTGACAATCCTCCTTCCTTGGAGTCAGGCAATGGGCTTCTATGAACCCTGGATGATGTTTTTTTTGTGTCTTAGGTCATAATTAAGGCCAGGCTACACATTACACACTTGGTCCATAATTGGAAAAAGGCCACTATGCAAGAACATGCAGAACTGACTTGTCAATATTTATTCACCAGCTCTTTTTCTAGTGGTGAGCTGCTGCTGGTTCGGACTGGTTTGGGCGAACCGGTAGTTGTGACCTGCAGGTGGGCCTGCCCACTCGCTCAGGTGCAATCCCGCCATACATTGCTGTGTTGTTTGATGCCACACACGTGCGGACGGCGCGCACGAGCGAATTCCCGTGTCTTGTGACACTGCACGCATGTGCGGATGGCGCACGCTCGCAATTCCAGTGCTGGGCGAACCGGTTGTTACGGTATGTGATGCCCACCTCTGTCTTGTTCCACATGTACACTCTGAATTTGCCTTGTCAATGTATGCTTACCAACAGTTTGATTTTCAAATATCCCCAGCTAATAACAAAATAACAGAGTTGGAAGGGACCTTGGTGGTCTTCTAGTCCAACCCCCTGCTCAAGCAGGAGACCCAATATCATTCAGGACAAATGGCTGCCCAATCTCTTCTTAAAAACCTCCAGTGATGGAGCACCCACAACTTCTGAAGGAAAACAGTTCCACTGATTAATTGTTCTCGCTGTCAGGAAGTTTCTCCTTAGTTCTAGGTTGGTTCTCTCTTTAGTTTCCATCTATTGCTTCTTCTGCCTTCTGATGCTTTGGAGAATAGGTTGACCCCCTCTTCTTTGTGGCAGCCCCTCAAATATTGGAAGACTGCTATCATGTCACTCCTAGTCCTTCTTTTCACTAGACTAGACAGATCCAATTCCTGCAACCGTTCTTCATTTCTTTTCGTCTCCAGCCCCCTAAATCATCTTTGTTGCTCTTCTCTGCACTCTTTAATAATAATCTGCATTCCATTGAAAAGTTCACCAATAAAAGCAATGCATATGGATACACAGAATGTCTGTCCTGAATTTTAGAGTTTTGTTAAAGAAGAACAAACAAATTCCTGTCACCTGGGGAATGCAAGCATACAAATCACTTTGGGTGTTAACCTGGCTGGAATTTCAAATACATCTGAGCACTCGAGAACATGAATGGGAAGACATGATTAGGAATAATTTCTCTAGATGTTCTCTTAAGCCGGGGTGGTGGTGGTATCAAACTCAAGGCCAGCGGGCCAGATGTGGCCCACGGGGTGCTTAAATCTGCCCGGCGGGACCGGTGTGGAAATATCAAATTATTTGCCAACCAAAATGGGCTGCAACCCCCACAGCCCATTTTCAGCCTCCTGCAGCACTCCGTGGCTGGCCCCAAAGAAATCAAGTTTGACAGCTCTGCCTTAAGCAATTTTTAAAATTTGCAATATTGCATTTTCACACTGGTTGTGTAGATTTGGCTTCAAATTAATGCCGTGGATTTGTGGGGAAATAGGCATTGCCTAGGAAATAAGGGTGGCGTGGTTAGAAGCTGTGGTGGCACAGTGGTTAGAATGCAATATTGCAGGCTGACTCTGCCCACCGTCAGCGGTTTGATCCTGACTGGCTCAAGGTGGATTCAGCCTTCCATCCTTCCAGTTTGTTGGGGGATAATTGGCTGATTCTGTAAACTGCTTAGAGAGGGCTGTAAAGCACTATAAAGCGGTATAAAAATCTAAATTCTAATGCTATTAAGTTTGCCTTTTTAAAAAAAAAAGAGGACTTAAAAAAGTTAGTGGGAAGCTTTGAAAGGAAAGCTCATTTTGGAGATGATGGTTCTTTGCCTCTGAGATGAGTGAGACATCAATGAAAATGTCTGTTGTTGTTGTTTTACATTTGTTTCTAGTTGAACGTAATCCCAGTTTTGCTCTTGGGGATATGTTCAACAGATATTTTTCCGAAGTAAATGTTTTTTCAATCTCCACTTTCAAGAGAGATTATAGAGCAGAGGCGGGTTTCAGCAGGTTCTGACCAGTTCTGGAGAACCGGTAGCGGAAATTTTGAATAGTTCGGAGAACCGGTAAATACCACCTCTGACTGGCCCCGCCCCCATCTATTCTCTGCCTCCTGAGTCCCAGCTGATTGGGAGGAAATGGGGATTTTGCAATATCCTTCCCCTGGAGTGGGGTGGGAATGGAGATTTTACAGTATCCTTCCCCTGCTACACCCACCAAGCCACGCCAACCAAGACATGCCACGCCCACCAAGCCACGCCCACAGAACCGGTAGTAAAAAAAAATTGAATCCCACCACTGTTATAGAGCTCAAGCCTTTGGGACGATGAGCAGAAGCAACTATGCCTAAATGTGTGAGCGTTCGTGTGTTTTAATGTGCATGTGTGTATTTTAATGTAAACTGTGAGGAACAGTTTTAATTAGCACGGCTCTGCTTCAAAAGGCAACCCGGTTCCAACGTGAAATAACATAGCACATTTGAGAAAGACAAAGTTGTTGCATTTTTAACCAATGAGTTGTTTAATTAAAACCTTTTCTGCGCTCAAGAAGCAGGATCAGCAGATAAAATAGCTCACTTTGAAGTCGTGTTGCTTGGCTGAAGTGTCCTAGCAACAGTGTGTTTCGTGAATTATGAAAGAGTTTTTTGGGGAAAAAATTCATTTTCCCCACAGAGAATCCTGAAACATACTGTATTTTTCGGAGTATAAGACGCACCTTTTTCCTCCCTAAAAGTGGCTGAAAATTTGGGTGCGTCTTATACTCTGAATGTAGCTTTTTCAAAGCTTTTTTTCCAGCCCTAACTAGGTGCTAACGATCTTCCCAGCTCTTACCTTGCAGGCTTTTTCATTGTTACTCTCTCCAAAGAATGTTTTTCCAGCCCTAAGTCTTTGCAGAATTTTTTTTTCATTGCTCTACTTGCTCCGAATAAGGTTTTTTCTAGCCCTAACCAGGTGCTAGCGATCTTCCCAGCTCTTACCGGCTTGCAGGCTCTTTCATTGTTACTCTCTCAGAAGAAGGTTTTTTTAAGTCCTAACCAGGAGTATAAAATAATGTGCTGAAGCTGACCAGACTAAGGACGCTAGCCAGATGAATACCTGGTAGGCAGATTGTTTTCCCCTATTTTCCTCCCCAAAAACTAAGGTGCGTCTTATACTCCGGTGCGTCTTATACTCCGAAAAATACGGTAATCAGTGTTTCTTTAAAGGGCTAGTAATTTATCTCGCAATTAATCTTGAACATGTTGTGTTCACACCGTTGCAGTAGGCCAAAGAATCTGTTCAGAGAGCATATGGTTTCTATCTCTAACCACATCATCACATGTGGCTGGCGAACCCCAGTTTGGGGCTGGTCTTGTCAAGCTAGGATCAGCTGCCATTCATCTGTCAAATGTTGCTGAGGTGAACCTCTTCTGCTATTTGCCTGCCCTGTTTTGCAAAACCAGAGAATTGGACAGAATTTTAAAAGGGGGGGGGGGAGGAAAGAAATGGAAATTTGACATACGGTTTCTTCCCCAAATTCCAGAATCATGCATGCAGATTGTGAATAGTGTGCAAAATATTGCTTCTGACATATTGACCGCTGGCTGAATCCATCCCCAGATGCTAAATATTAATAGATCATTATTAAATTATCTTGGAGTCTTAGTGGACAACCAGCTAAATATGAGCCAGCAGTGTGCAGCGGCAGCCAAAAAAGCCAATGCAATCCTAAATTGCATTAACTGAGGGATACAATCAAGATCAAGTGAGACACTAATACCACTCTATAAAGCCTTAGTAAGACCACACCTAGAGTACTGCATCCAGTTTTGGTCACCACACTATAAAAAAGATGTTGAGACTCTAGAAAAAGTGCAGAGAAGAGCAACCAGGATGATTAGGGGACTGGAGGCTAAAACATACGATGAACGGTTGCAGGAACTGGGCATGGCTAGTCTAGTGAAGAGAAGGACCAGGGGAAACATGATAGCAGTGTTCAAATATTTGAGGGGCTGCCACAGAGAGGAGGGGGTCAAGCTATTTTCCAAAGCACCTGAAGGCCAGACAAGGAATAATGGATGGAAACTGACCAAGGAAAGATTCAACCTAGAAATGAGGAACTTTCTGACAGTGTGAACAATTAACCAATGGAACATCTTGCCTTCGGAAGTTGTGAGAACTTTATCACTGGAGGCTTTCAAGAAGAGACTGGACTGCCATCTGTCAGAAATGGTGTAGGGTCTCCTGCATGTCAAAATAGGGCACTGATGAGGCCAATCTTGGAATACGGCATCCAGTCCTGGTCACGATGGTACAAATACGATGCTGAGACCTTAAAAACAGTACAGAGAAGAGCAAAAAAAATGATAAGAAGTTTGATGGTTAAACCGTATGATGAATGGTTAAGGGAACTAGGTATGTCTAACTGTCTGTGGAGATTCTCAGTCATCCAAGTCATGGTTGTCCCAAAGGTGCTTTTTCAAGAGGCACCTGGACTTTCTGGTTTTTCTTTGAAGAAGTTTCGCTTCTCATCCACGAAGAGCTGTAGAAGCGAAACGTCTTCAAAGAAAAACCAGAAAGGCCAGTTGCCTCTTGAAAAAGCACCTTTGGGACAGGTGTGTCTAGCCCAGGCAATCTTAAACACTCAAAGAGCCATTTGGACCCGTTTTCCACAGAAAAGAAAACACCGGGAGCCACAAAACCCTTCCTGTGCCTGACTATTTCCTGAGCGGCCACAAAACTAGCATATGTAGTTGAATTAAACGTTCTGTTTTCTTCTGAAACTTTTCTTTTCTTGGATTTATCCATGGTTGGCTTACCAGAGTCGAAAAGCTCAATAAATCGTGTGCTGGTGGCAGGGGCGAGTTCCTAATTTTTTTACTACCACTCCATGGGCGTGGCTTATTTTGTGGGTGTGGCTTGCCAGCCATGTGACTGGGTAGGCATGGCTTCTCGGACTGCTGAAGGGAGGGGAATTGAGATAAGTCCTGCCGCCCATTCCCCCTCCCCTCAGCAGCTCGAGAAGCCTCAAACGTGCAAAAATGCCTAGGATCATCACCGCATGTTTGTGGCTTCTCGGACTGCTGAAGGGAGGGGAATGGAGATAGCTCCTGCCGCCCGTTCTTTCAGGGTCTCACGCACTCCCTCAGCCATCCTCCCCCGCTTGGACTCACTGTGGGGTAGGAAGGCAGCGCATGCGCAATGCCGGAAGGTCGGCTTCTGGGAATGCGCAGAAGAAATTTTTTTAAAAAAATGTAAAAAAAGTTTTTTTTAATGACAGCACCCAGGCACCAGCAACTGACCACACCGGTACTGTGACATCACCAGCGGGCCGCTACCGGTGCTATAGAGTGGACCGCACCAGTAGGAACCCACCACTGGCTGGTGGGTGTCGCACATTGGCAGTTGTGACATATTTTGAGCGACAGGGAGCTGAAGCAGAGGGCTGAAAGAGCCACATGCAGCTCCAGAGCCGCAGTTTGCTGACCCCTGGTCTAGCCTATCGAAGAGAAAGATTACGGGGGACATGAAAGCTGTCTTCCAATACTTGAGGGACTGTTACAAAGAGATGGGGATTGCCTTATTCTCCAAAGCACCAAAGGGAAGATCAAGAAGTAATGGGTAGAAGCTTGTTAAAGAGTGATCCAAACCTAGAAGTAAGGAGAAATTTTCTGACAGCAAGGACAATTAATCAGTGGAACAACTAAACCTCCCATCACTGGAGGTTTAAAAAAAATAGATTGGACATCCCTTTGACTGGGATGAGGTCTCCTGCTTTGAGCAGGAGGTTGGACTAGTAGACCTCCAAGGTCCCTTCCAGCCTTATGATTCTATAATTCTAGTTCATCAGATCAGGGAGAAAACAGATGCTGTTACATTTGAATGGGTCTATCCTTGGTTAGGTGTTCATTTTCTTTATTGCTTAGTGTACGATCAGAGGTGAAATGCTCCCGGTTCGGACCAGATCGTGGGGACCGGTAGGACTTGGCACCGGTGGTTCGGCACACCGGTAGCAATGGCTTGCTGGCCACGCCCCCGTACCAGTCCGGACCCCGGGCCCCAGGCCCCCAGCCCAGGCCCCTGCCGCCCATGTTCACCTAATTGCCCACCCGCCTCTTTTCCTGCTCCCGGCTTTTTTTTAAAAAAAATGGCAGCTTTTCCCACCTATCAGCTGGGTGCTTCCGGACACCCACCCCCACCCCCGGCCTATATAACCTGGCTGTTCCAGCCTAGCTAACCACCCACCTTCCCACCCAGCCTCCAGAGTCCAGCTTGCTTACCTTAGCTCTTCGGACCCAATTCTGAGCCGTTGGTAGCCAGCCACACCTGCCTTTCTTTTTGTCTGAATTGCAAACTGCAATCCATCTGATCTGCAAGCCACTTAATCTGCCTGCTTGAAACCAGCAATCCATCCATCTGCTCTGCAAGCAACTTATTCTGTCTGCCTTATTCCTTCCATAGGGTAAGTAACCTTTTTTAATTTTAATTTTTGCTTTAAAAAAAATAGTAGTCATAGCCATTTAAAGCTTTTGCAATGCTTTTGTGTTGTGTGTTTTTCATGGTGTGTGAGTCAGTACAGCTGCTTTTTCATGGTTTGTGAGCCATTTGTGTTGTTGTGCTGTTGTGTAAAGTTGTGTTTTCAGCTCTGTTGCTCTGTGAGGCTCCTACTTAAGGCAGGGGCCATTTTGTGTGCTTTTGCAATGCTGCAAAAGGCAGGGGGTTGGACTAGATGACCACACAAGGTCCCTTCTTCCAACTCTGTAAATCTGTTAAATCTGTTGCAGCAGTGTACATTTGCATGGTGTGTGAGTCAGTACAGCTGCTTTTTCATGGTGTGTGAGCCATTTGTGTTGTTGTGCTGTTGTGTAAAGTTGTGTTTTCAGTTCTGTTGCTCTGTGAGGCTCCTACTTAAGGCAGGGGCCATTTTGTGTGCATCCGGTCACATGATCATGATGCACGCCCAACGAGTCACCTGACCACCAAGCCACACCCACATGAAGCCATGCCCACCAGACATCAAGCCACACCCACAAAATAAGCCACGCCCACAGAACCGGTAGGGAAAATTTTCACATTTCACCCCTGTGTACGATGCAACCATAGAGAGCCAGTTGGGTGTCGTGTTTAAGGTAAGGTAAAGGTAAAGGTTCCCCCGCACATGCGTGCTAGTCATTTCTGGCTCTAGGGGGCGGTGCTTATCGCCATTTCTAAGCCGAAGAGCCAGCGCTGTCCGAAGATATCTCCGTGATCATGTGGCCGGCATGACTCAATACCGAAGGCACACGGAACGCTGTTATCTTCCCACCAAAGGTGGTCCTTATTTTTCTACTTGCATTTTTTAAGTGCTTTTGAATTGCTAGGTTGGCAGAAGCTGGGGCAAGTAACGGGCGCTCACTCCGTTATGTGGCACTAGGGATTCGAACCGCTGAACTGCTGACCTTCTGATCGACAAGCTCCGCGTCTTAGCCTCTGAGCCACCACATCCCTTGTGTTTAAACAGGTGACTGTGAGTTCCAGTCATAGCTGGGTGACCAGTCCCTCTCTCTCTCTTTGCCCTAGGTTTAGGAGGAAGGATCCTTTGAAATCTTTTTTTAAAAAAACTGCAAGAAATTGTCTAGGGCAGTTGCCAAGAACCAGCACTGACTTGAAAATAAGCCCCCGTCCCTCCAAATCTGAACAGCTAGGCCCATTAGATTCATTTCTAGATTAATCTAGAAAATAGATTAATTCAGTAGTTAAACTGAGCATCTATCGCTTAATTCTTGACTCGCAATGAGAAATTATTCTAATGCAATTCAACCAGGGTTGAAGTGTTGGAGTATTGCCTATTAAAGAACAACAGCCGCAATTTATCTCGGATGGGGGCTGACATTTCTCCCTTTTTGGCAGTCTGAGCTAAGGAGAGAGAGGGGGGGGGGGGGGGAAATGAGACCGGAAATAATTGCCCTGGGAGTTGCATATATCAACTAGCATCGACCCAAACAAGATATTTTATAATAAACAAAACCATTGATTGTAACGAAGCACAATGTCCTTTCGCAGTGGTAGGTTTTGCAAATTTTACTGAGAATCCTTTGTCTTTTTTTGCAAACGGGCCTATGTCAAGGCAAGAGAAATTGTGCACCTGTTTGGCATATTTTTTCTTCTTCTCTTCAGCCACTAAAGTACAACATGTCCCTGTTTCAATCTCACTTGTGCGGAGCAGATGACATATCTCCCTAAGTTGTGACTCGAGAGATTTGACTCCAAAACAACACTGCAACAAACAATATCCATTCATCCTTTATTTTGCAAGGATTTGAAAGTTAAAAAAAAATTTACACTTATAACCCAATTGCTTCAGGCAAGTTTTAAAGGAAAGAGTAAGAACAGCAAAATGCAGGATTATTATGATTATGATTGTTTTAAAAATGGTGAGTCTGAATCTATTGAAATATATGGAACATTGAAATATATTGACATGAATTGTTTCATCCAATAGCAGCTTGCCCAAAATATTTTGGAAAATAGTTGTGTAATGCAGGTAGTCCTTGACTTAGAACAGTTCATTTAGTGACTGTTTGAAGTTACAATGATTTTTTTAAAAAGTGATTTAGGACCGTTTTTCACATTTATGACCGCTTTTCACACTTATGACGATGTGGCAGCATCCCCACGGTCACGTGATCAAAATTCACACATCTTGGCAGCCGGTTCATATTTATGACGGTTGCAGTGTCCATGGGCTCATGTGATTCCCCCTTTTGCGACCTTGTAACAAGCAAAATCCATGGGGAAGCCGGATTCATTTAACAACCCCTTGTTACTAACTTAAGAACTTTGGCAAGGAAGGTGGTAAAATGAGGCAAAACTCGCTTAACAAATGTCTGTCTTAACGACAGATATTTGGGGTTTCTCAACTGTGGTTGTAAGTTGGGGATTACTTGTAATACTGTATACAGTTCAGGAAATGATTCACAACTGTCAACTTCAATTGTAACAATTCCTGCCCATTTTAGGGTTAAGTGAAGGCTGAAAGCTTTGAGAGAATCCAAGGGCTGGAAGGGACCTTGGGAGGCCTTCTAGTCCAACCCCCTGCCCAAGGCAGGAAACCTTATACAATCCCAGACAAATGGTTGTCCAATCTTTTCTTGAAAACCTCCAATGTTGGAGCACCCACAAGTTCTGGAGGCAAGTCATTCTATTGGTTTATTGTTCTCACTGTCTGGAAATTTCTCCTTAGTTCTAGGTTGCTTCTCTCCATGATTAGTTTCCATTCCTTATGTCTTGTCCTGCCTTCAGGTCAGGAGTGGGTTCCTCCCAGTTTGGACCAGATCGCCCGAACCGGTGGCGACTCACTGGTGATGTCACTGTTGGTGCCGTTCCGTGCACGCCACCATCTTTTTTTTTCCTTCCGGGGCTAAAAAAAGGGCCCGCCCACGGGTGAATTCTGTCCTTTATTTCTTCGCCCAAAGCACAGCTGAAGAGCTCCTCAGCTGTGTTTCGGGCTAATTCCTGCTTCTGAGCATGCGCGGAAGCCAAATTGCACGAGGGGATGCGCGCACAGCCCTGATCCGTGCGAAACATTGCGATGCGAACCGGTGGTGAAGGTAAGTGGAACCCACCCCTGCTTCAGATGCTTTGGAGGATAGGTTGACACTCCCTCTTCTTTGTGGCAGCCCCTTAGATATTGAAACATTGCTATTATGTCACCCCTAGTCACTTTTTACTCCTGAAGGTAGTTCCTATGCAACTCTCTTATGTATCAATAGAGGAGAATATTTGCAGCTCAGGGTTGAATTGAGAGGTCCTTGGTGCTCTCTGAGCTTGGTTGTTTTCTTGCAGGTGTTTCATTTACCCAAACTAGATAACATCATCAGTGCTAGTAAGGGGTGGGATTGTGTGGAGCACCCACAACTTCTGAAGGTGAGTCAGTCTGTCAGGGTAGTGATTTAAGAGCTGACCAGCTGCTACAATGGTGCAGTGATGCACTGATGTAATGATGGAAATGAGTCAGCAAGGTTTTTAGCTGTTATCCCTTTAAGAGCCTGTATCGTAAGAAGAGGCCCTGTTAGTGCGTTTCTCTCTCGCTGTGTATTCTTCCCTGCTGTAATTTACTGATTGTTTGACTTCTGCCTATAGAACGTGTATGTATGGTATATATTCTTTTGTAGATAAAACCACTATTTATTAAAATCTCTGTTTGCTGTTTTTGCTCCTGGGTTGTCTCATGTAGTAACACTGTGCGCACTCTGACACAGTCCACTGGTTAATTGTTTTCACTGTCAGGAAATTTCTCCTTAGTTCTACGTTGGATCAAATTTTCCACCCATTGTTTCTTGTCCTGCCTTCATGTGCTTTGGAGAATAGATCAACCCCCTCTTCTTTGTGACAACCACTCAAATATTGGAAGACTGCTATCATGTCACCCCTGGTCCTTCTCTTTGTTAGATAAGACATACCCAGTTCCTTCAACCATTCATCCTACGCTTTGGCCTCCAGGCCTCTTATCTGCTATGTTGCTCTTTCTTCTCTGTACTCTTTCTAAGGTCTCAGCATTTTTTTTTCCTATTGTAGTGACCAAAGCTGGACAGATGGAGAGAAGAACAAAATATTTGGGCAAGAATAAAATGTTCCCAGGTCCAGAAACCGAACAGTACATCTAGTGCTTCAAAAGTGAAGGAGGTAGAGTTGTTACCAAACTCATCGGGGACATTTGGACATGCCCAAGGGTGTATTTATTTACTGCAAATAATATAATAGAGGGCAACAGAAGATAGAATCCTTGCTGCCTTGGGACAGACTGACCTTTCTTTGATAATTGGCTTACATTTAAAGAAAAAAAATGACTTAATAGCCGGTGGTTGCATAATTAAGATTCCCAGGAAAGCAAGCTTGTGTCTCATGCTTACATTTCAGTTGATGTATTGGGAGTTTTATTTTGGAAACGGAGATGGCCTATTTTTTTTCCTCCTGGGGCCCTAATCTTGCATTAGTGAAGATTACAGAAAGCAGAGACGAGAGAGCTAGGTATGTCTAGCCCAGTGGTCGGCAACCTTAAACACTCCAAGAGCCACAAAGGTCCTAACCGGAAGCCCCCTGTTCAATTCTGGAGCCAACCGGAAGTCCACTTTCCCCACCATAGAGTCCCTTCCTAGTGTGCTGTCCTTTTTCCTCTGCCAACCAGAAGTCCTGTTCCCTCACCATAGAGTCTCCTCCTAGTGCGGTGTCTTTTTTCCTCTACCTGTCCTAACCGACAGCCCTATCAATTGTGGAGCTGACTGGCAACGGAGCCGCAGCAGAGGGATGAAAGAGCCACATGCGGCTCCAGAGCCGTGGGTTGCTGACCCCTGGTCTAGTCTATCAAAGAGAAGGATTAGGGGAGACATGACAACTGTCTTCCAGTACTTGAGGGGCAGTGACAGAGAAGAGGGGATTGATGTGTTCTCTAAAGTACAAGAGGGAAGGACAAGAAATAATCAATGGAAGCTTAACAGAGATCCAGCCTAGAACTAAGGAGAAATTTCCTGAGAGAGAGAACAATTAATCAATGGAACAGATTGCCTCCTGGAGTTGTGGGTGCTCCATCACTGGAGGATGTCAAAAATGGACTGGACATCCATCTGACTGGGATGTTATAAGGCCATGATGGCGAACCTCATACTTCTCTTCGACCGGTTAGGTCCCACAGAGTGGGTCTCCTCCAGGTCCCGTCAACCAAACAATGCCGGCTGGTGGGGCCTAGGGGGAGGGCCTTCTCTGTAGGGGCCCCTGTTCTCTGGAACCAACTACCCCCAGAGATCCGAATTATCCCCACCTTGCTGGCCTTCCGAAAAGCCATTAAGACATGGCTCTTCCTGCAGGCGGGGTGAGTTTGAGACAACTTTCCCCCATGTATGCATGGTTTTGTATGTCTTTTAAAACTCTTTTTAAATTGTTTTTAATAACTTTATTGTTTAGTTGTTCCTTAAAATGTTGTAAGCCGCCCTGAGTCCTCAGGGAGTAGGGCAGCATAGAAGAGCACTAAATAAATAAATAAATAAATAAAACCTATGGCACGCGTGCCACAGGCGGCACGCAGCACTCTCTCTGTGGGCACGCGAGCCGTCGCCCTAGTTCAGCTCCACCACGCATGCGTGTGCGCCTCCCGCCAGCCAGATGGTTGATGAGTCTCTGGTGCGCATGTATGGGGCGGGTGTGGGGGGACTGTGCGCGCATGCGAGGGGGGCTGTGGGCTGTGTGCGCATGTGCGGGGGCGGGGAGCATGCGGGGGCCCACGCGTGCATTGCATTTTGGGGGTTCGGGCACTCGCTCCGGAAAATGTTAGCCATCACTGTTATAAGGTCTCCTGCCTTGAGCAGAGGGTTGGACTAGAAGGTCCAAGCTCCCTTCTAGATCCTTTCCAGCCCTATGCTTCTAGGTTCTAGGTTCCTGATTCATTTCACAATCTCTTGAATCTCATAAACTCTTTGCAAAAGATCCTTTGAAACCTATACTGGCAATCATCTGTGCAGAGAAGAACAAGCCAAGTCAGAATGGGAAGTTGAGTATTGAAAGAACAAGAGGGGGGGATGGGGAATGTGTGTGAGAGAGGGAATAGGCAGGATAGCTTTTGCACCTTTTGGCTACACAACTCCTACTGGTATTTGGCTCCCAGTTGCTCCAAGAGAAGAGGCCTCTGTTTAAAGAATGGATGCCCATCCTTTGGCCAGGAGGCAAGGGTTTAGAGCAGCGGTTTCCAACCTTCCTAATGCTGCGACCCACGCCCCGCCCCAGCGACCCCACCACGACCCACCCTGCCACCGCCATTTGGGTTCTTTTACCCTCTGCGCATGCACAAAGCATTCTGCCACATGCGCAGAGGGTAAAAGAACCCAAATGGCAGCGTCCGGGCGAAGTCTCCAGATCCAGGCGAGGTCTCCGCTCGCTTCGCATGTTGTCTCTGGGAGCTTTTCGAGCCCCGTCATGAAAGGCGTGCGTGACTTCGGTGGGGCCGGGACAGGCAGCTGCCCGGAGAAAGCCACCCCCTTCACAGCTTTGCCCCGAATGCTACAGATAGACGGGAGAGACTCTGTGAAGGGGATGGCTTGAAAAGCTCCCAGAGGCAACACGCGAAGCGAGCGGAGACCTCGCCCGGATCTGAACACTTTGCGCATGCACAGAGGGTAAAAGAACCCAAATGGCGGTGGCAGGGTGGGTCGCGGTGGGGGTGCAGGTTGTGGGGTGTGTTATCGATATGGCCAGGCTTGTGGCAGTGGGGGAGAGTGAGGATGCCGGGGCGACCCCTGGGAAATGGTTGTTCGATCCCCAAAGGGGTTCCGACCCCCAGGTTGGGAACCGCTGGTTTAGAGGGTTATGCAAGTGTGAGATAGCAATTGTGCTGTGGAAAATATTCTTCACACATGCTTACCTAGCTGTGGGGAGGGCAGACCATTACCAAAAGAAGATGCTTCCTTGAAGTGGATTGCCGACTTCACTTCTGATGTAAACACTTCAGTACAAAACAGGATGATATAATAGCTGTTCGGGTTTCTGCGGAAAAATGTGTGAATAATTGTCTTCGGTCTGCATCTCTCTTCTCTGGAAGCCTCCAAAATCAACTGTTAATAGCGAGCCGCTTTTGGTAATGTTTTGGTGGCTGAAATGTTTAAAACATTGCTTGCAGGAAGAGTCTGTTTTTGACAGCTGCATCACTCAGACTAGGTTCAAGGACTCAAGACTTCATGAGAAAGTCTGTGCAAAGTTGCAACCCACATCCTATATGCCAGTGTTCCTTAACCTTGGCAACTTTGTGGATTTCAATTGTCCTCACTGTCTGGAAATTTCTCCTTAGTTCTAGGTTGCTTCTCTCCTTGACGAGTTTCCACCCATTGCTTCTTGTCCTGCCTTCAGGTGCTTTGGAGAATAGCTTGACTCCCTCTTCTTTGTGGTAGCCCCTTAGATATTGGAAGACTGCTATCAGGTCACCCCTAGTCACTTTTTACTTCTGAAGGTAGTTCCTATGCAACTCTCTTACGTACCAATAGAGGAGAATATTTGCAGCTCAGGGTTGAATTGAGAGGTCCTTGGTGCTCTCTGAGCTTGGTGGTTTTCTTGCAGACGTTTCATTGCCCAACTTGGTAACATCATCAGTGCAGGTAAGGAGTGGGATTTGCTCTCAGTGGGAACCAATTAAGAGCAAACCCCACTCCTTACTAGCACTGATGATGTTACCTAGTTGGATAATGAAATGTCTGCAGGAAAACAACCAAGCTCAGAGACCACCAAGGACCCTTCAATTCTCTTGTGTCCCTGGCAGGAGGACAAATGAATCTCAAAATTTTGCCCATCTATTTCCTGTTCTATTTCTCCCCATCCCTATGACTTGTCACTTGTGGAGAAATCAGTTCCCAGATCTGGGCTGTGAAAATCCAGACAGCTTCAAAGAGAGAAGCAACCTGGAATTAAGGAGAAACTTCCTAACAGTGAGGACAATTAACCAGTGGAACAGAAGCTGCCTTAAGAAAAAGTGGGCGCTCCATCACTGGATGTTTTCAAGAAGAGTCTAAGCAGTCACTTATCTGAAATAGTACAGGATCTCCTGCTGGAGCAGCGGGCTGGACTAGAAGACCTCCAAGGTCCCTTCCAGCTCATTCATTCTAAAAGTTATATGGGGCCAGCAACCGTCTTGAAATCAAACCTCCCCAACCATGGCAACAACAGAGATTTCTGCAAATTTATAGTCTTAGTATCATTTGGATGTTAAGGGAACTCATTCTCATTCCGAACCAAGAATGACACATTCATCTAGGGGACACACACACACACACACACACACACACACACACACACACACACACACACACACACACACACACACACACACACACACACACACGAGTTACCCTAACTGTAGAATAACAACTGGAGACAAGAATGAATGGTCAAAATAAATGTATGGATATATAATGTCAATATATCCCTAGAGCAAATTCAAGGCCCACAGGCGAGATCCGGCCCACGATGTGATTGGATCTGGCCCATGGGGCTGTCCTGGTCTACCCAATGTGAAGAGGAAAGATCAGGCCAGCATAGCTTCGGCCCAGTCTACCCAATGCGAAGAGGAAACATGCTAGCAGTTTGGGGAGTGGTGTCAAGCTGGCCACACCCACCCAGTTGGCCACACCCACCCAGTTGGCCACACCCACCCAGTCTGCCACGGCCCCCCGGCCCCCTGAGGTCAACCACAGCCGTGATGCGGCCCTCCATGAAATTGAGTTTGACACTCCTGGCCTAGAGCTTAACCTTTGAACTTTGTTAGGCCTTCACACTACTGACCTCGCTGGATTTCCTCACCATGCGGTGTTCCCTGTGTGCAAGAGAAATTAAGTGCAGGAACTCGAAATATGAAGATAAATATATTCTTGTCAAATAAGATTTTTTTGTTTTTTGTTTTTGTTTCGGTGAGAAGGATTGAGTCTTTTGTTCTCTTTATCTCTTCAAAAAGTGTCCAGACTGCCTGTCTCCAAACCCTGTTAAGTCGACAGGAAATCTGTCGTGTTCGGATTTTTTATTTCCATCCTCAACATGGGCTCCCCTCCTCCTCCAGAGAGGTCCAGAGATATGAGTCTGTGTTGTATCCTGGGTTATCCCCGAGAAACACAATTATTGTTATCCCTGGCAGTGTTGAAAATATAATAATCCCATTCAGGGAGTACCAATAACTGTGATGCAACACACAGCCCTATGCTCATTTAGATTGCTTTTAAACCTGACTTCGTATGATTGTCAAGTAGCGTTTTTGTGACCAGCAAATACATTGTGCTTATAGCAGTTAGATTGAAAATGTTATGTGAACAATGATCCCTTCAGGATAAGCAATTAAGATAGGGACAAATGTTGCATTTCGGTGTCAAAACCGTTATTTTTACTAAAAGGAGAGAATGTTTGCAGCTCAGGTTGTCAATGAGGGGTCCTTGGTGCTGAGTATTTGAGGGGTGGCAGCCCCTCAAATACTGGAAGACTGCTATCATGTCCCCCCTAGTCCTTTTTTTTCTAAACTAGCCAAACCCAAATCCTGCAACCGTTCGTCGTATGATTTAGTCTCCAGGCTTTTAATCATCTTAGTTGCTCTTCCTTGCACTACTTCTGTATTTGGGTGATAAAATGAAGATCCTTATCACCAGGGGTGAAATCTACTTACCTTCTCTATTGGTCCGGAAGTGCGCGCGCCAACGTCACATCGGATTTTTGACCCACTGCGCATGCACATAAGGCTTTGCGCATATAAAGAGGGTAAAAACTAGAAATAACCAATGTCTGGGCTGATGGGTGGAGCCTCGTGCTGCCACCGCTACTGGTTCTCTGAACCATGCGCCACCGTTGCTAACGGCTCGTGCATGCCAGACAGAACCAGGAGGATTTCACCACTACGTTATCACCCAAATATCAAGGGGTGAGGTTGAGACAAGAGTAGCCAAACCAAAGTTCTCTAGACAATTTTTATGGATTAGGGCAGTGATGGCTAACCTTTACCGGAGCGAGGGCCCAAACCCCCCAAATACAATGCATGTGTGGCCTCTGCGCATGCCCCCCCATGCATGCATGCATGGCCCCCTCACATGCCCCCTGCACATGCGCACCTGGTCCCCCTGCACATGCCCCGTGCATGTGCACCAGAGACCCGTCGACCAGCTGGCCGGCGGGAGGCGCACAGGCATGCGCAGTGGAGCTGAACTAGGGTGATGGCTCGCATGCCCACAGAGAGGGCGCTGCATGCCACCTGTGGACGCATGTCATAGGTTCGCCATCATGAGCTTAAGGTATGTTTGAAGCTGGACTTCTCCAGTCTTAAGTCAACAGCTTAACTGATTCCATTATTTATTACTGTACTGTAGGTACCATTGCACTAACTCAACATATGCACACCATTTTTATATTATTTTCTGTTTCAAATACTGACATGTGAGGGACAGCTCACCTGTAAGATGCGTTGAGGGCATCTGGAATCTGCCAAGGCCCTCTGGATAGAAGCCTTGAGTTGTGAAATCCAGCTCACCTCTGCATTGGTGAAACATTTTTCTTCAGACCAGAGAAACTCCCGTCTGAGACAAATTAAGAGATGCTGTGTCTTCTCCATTGGCCAAGAATGGATGTTCTTTCATGGGCAAGCCCAATGAAAAGGAAACAGATATGTGTATTGTTCTGTATGCTTATTTTTGGAGACGGATGGAGAATTTCTAGTAGGAACTGTTGACCGATTGCTTTCTTGACCAAGTTGTTGCTTGCACTGCCTGAGTAAAAGCCTCTAACCCAGTGGTGAAATCCAATTGCTTTTTCTACTGGTTCTGTGGGTGTGGTGTGGTGTGGCTTGGTGGGTGTGGTGTGGCTTGGTGGGCATGGCTTGGTGGGTGTGGCAGGGGAAGGATACTGCAAAATCTCCATTCCCTCCCCACTCCAGGGGAAGGATACTGCAAAATCCCCATTCCCTCCCCACTCCTGGGGGAAGGATACTGCAAAATTCCCATTCCCACCCCACTCTAGAGGTGGTATTTGCTGGTTCTCTGAACTACTCAAAATTTCCGCTACCAGTTCTCCAGAACCTGTCAGAACCTGCTGGATTTCACCCCTGCGTTAACCTCAATGCCTGTGAGGAAGAACCATGGATTTTTGTTTGTTTGTTCTGAGATTCATTAGTTTTCTTGGTTAGCCATGATTAGAGTTAAGAGTTGTGTCTGTGGACAACGACTGCCCGGATAGCAACTTCCATTCTAAATTATGTTGCCTTCTTGAAAATGTGGAAGTGCTGCATTTTGCAGGAAGAATTAAAAACCCCAGGACTCCAATATCTGATCTCAGAGGAAGCATCTCCTTGAATAACAGAGTGGGAAGGGCTGATGGCTGACCAGGTAGTCCTTGACTTACAACCGCTCATTTAGTGACCGTTCAAAAGTTAGAAGGCCCTGAAAAAAAAGTGACTTCACACATAGAACCGTTGCAGCATCCCCATGGTCACGTGATCAAAATTGGGACACTTGGCATGCAACTGGCATGTATTTACGTGGAGTCACGTGATCGGTTTTTCAGGACTTTCTGACGAGCAACGTCAACGGAAAAGCCAGATTCACTTAACAGCCGTGTTACGGACGTAACTGGAGTGGTTTCACTTTACAACCGTGGCAAGAAAGTTTATAAAATGGAGGCAAAACTCACTTAACAACTTTGTGATTTAGAGGACTACCTACGCGCCTGTGTCCAAATCCACATCTGAATTTCATGGTCTCTCCTTCTAAAAGGTAAAGGTTCCCCTCGGACATACATGCTAGTCATTCCCGACTCTAGGGGGCGGTGCTCATCTCCGTTTCAAAGCCGAAGAGCCAGCGCTGTCTGAAGACGTCTCCGTGGTCATGTGGACGGCATGACTAAACGCCGAAGGCGCACGGAACGCTGTTACCTTCCCACCAAGGTGGTCCCTATTTTTCTACTTGCATTTTTATATGCTTTCAAACTGCTAGGTTGGCAGAAGCTGGGACAAGTAATGGGAGCTCAGTCCATTACGTGGCACTAGGGATTCGAACCGCCGAACTGCTAACCTTTCTGATTGACAAGCTCAGCTTCTTAGCCACTGAGCCACCGTGTCCCTAGAAGAAATCTCTTTCTAGGATTCCCCTAGATTCCATTCTGGCTTCAACATAACCTAAAAACCCACGCAAATCTCCAAAGAAACAAAGCAGACAAGACAGTGTTATTCCTTGTTTGTTTGCAGTATTTTAATACAGCATTAAACTGCCATAACACTAAAGACAAGCTAATACTATCCAGCAATTAAGGCACATGTCGGAATGCCATTTTATGGACAATCCACAGCAGAATTTTGACAGCCTTTTCCGCAACCCTTTTTATAGTCAGTTGTCACTTTGGTGGCTGAGCTAAGCCTGTCTTCTCTGAGGCCCATGTCCATAGAAAAGTTATTATTTTCTTCATTAAAAAAAAAGCTGTACAAGTTAACGACTGGTTAAAGAAGAGAAAAATTATACAACTGAGAACTCAAATGAGTACAGCTAGAATTTTTTAAAAAGTAAGTAATTAAACTAATTGAAATTTGGCGGAAATTAATATAACGACAACATTAGTTTCATATATTGTAGTTTGCTGCTCTAAATAACTTTTGTAAGAGACATTAAGAGCTCAGTGCGGGCCCGAGCTCGTTTTAAACAGGGTTTAAAACAAACAAACAAACAAACAATCTTAATATAACGGAACTATGGGAAACCGTAAAGAATAAGATGCATATAATATACATGATTCTAACATGCATACTGTATCACGTTATGCATTCTAAATAAAAATAAACACAAAATGCTTATATCACCGCAACCCTTTCTCGGTTACAACCAATGACTGAGTGCATTGCTTTAACACCAGCCTTATTGCTTTCCAGACCTCTGTGAAATGTTTCTTCAACAGTTTTCAGCATCGTTGGGTAGGGCAAGGCGTACCCTGCTCACCTCTAAGATGCAGTATTAAAAAAATGAACACATCCAACCATATTATAGCATTTCAGAAACAGCAACTCTTTGGATCATTTCACACCTTACACAACAAGACACCCGGAGTTCTCCTCAAGAGAGAGTGCATGCCACAAAGAGTGGTGCTCAACTGTCTAACAGACCAATCTGGTTCATGTATGTGCTTTTTACTTTCTAAAATTTGACTCTTCAGATTGGAAATTGTTGTAATTCATTGTTGGAATGTATGTGTATGCAACAACTACAGTAGTATTCAGCCAGTAGATGGCAGTGTTTACAAGTTTGGATCTACACTATATACTCTATGCTCTAAGAGTTTCCTGTTTCCTGTTACAATTGAACAGTTGAGCAGTAAAGCACATGGTGACTGTGCTTTACTGCTCTGTGATGCTATATAAACACAGAATTTCTAACAGAAATGAAGATTGTTTTTTTTAAACAGAAAGATCCTAGGTGTGCGTTTAAGTGGAATGTGTGAAAAATATCCATAGAGCATTTATGCTTCAGTTCTTATCTTTGCACTAGAGTTTCTGCTGACAATGGGCAGATGTGGCAGTCATTAGGCCCAGCCCAAATGCATGTCTTAGGTCTGGATTGTTAGTGTGTTTCACTCAAGGCCATTAAGTGGAAAAAGTAACTCCAACAACCTGATTCTTATAAAATCAGTCCTAGCTTTTCTAAAAAGGCAATAATACTTTCCATAATACACATATAAATAAATCGAATAAGCATATTAATATAAGTTCTAAACACCCAAATAATACATTGGTTACTTAATACTGATATTTTCATCCAAATATAAGCAATAAGAAGAACAATATGGCTTAAAAGAATTGCAAGGCTTCATTTTCTTGTCAGAATTATGTATCAACTTTCATATAATATTCTATGTAGACAATATTTCCTTCTTAATGTAGCTCGGTTGCATATTTTATACAGACAAAGGCACTGTAAAAAAAAAACAAAAGAAAAAAACAAATTCCTTCCATAAATATTTCCTTGAGGATACACCCTTAATTTTGTATAATACTTAAGAAAACTCTTAGCTCTGTTAGTATCATAGTATAGAAAACTAAGACCTTTTCTGAAAGCTTCAGAGTTGTAAAAATACTTTTTAAAAAGCCTCAAGCAAAACTAACAATAGTAATTTTAAAAGACCCTCAAATATATACAGAAAGGTTACTGCAAAGTCTTCCAATAACAATTCAGTATGACAAAGAAATATTTGTAACCGTTCAAAAATTTTAAACATCTAAAAAGTTCTCCAAAATACACACACACAGTATTAAAAAAAATGGTAAGGAACACTATGTCAAGTATAACTCAAGATAAATACACTTCGGCAAGTAAAACTGTAAAATATTTCATAACAAGGGAGAGTAAACATTAATATCCATGGAGTACATTTTATTAACTGCACACGATTGTCCCTTTTGACAATTATCCTAAGAAAACACAAGCCTTCATTTTGTTCAGTTACCATATCGGTCAGGCTCAACCAGTGCTACAATCACACAGAAATATTTCTAGAGGCAGTGGTTTTTTTGCAGACATGAAAGAAAGAGCACTGAAATTTTGGCTAGATATAAAATCGTGTCTTATAACAGCGCCCCCCAACCCTTTGGGGCACCAGAGGACCGGTTCCGTGGGAAGAGGTTTTCCCGTGGACTGGAGGGGTTGTGCCTGCATCCTGCGGATGGTGCTTTGCTTGTTTGTGTGGCCAGGGTTTCTGGCATGCCATGGCCCGGTCCCAGTTCACGTCCCCGGGAGTCAGGGACCCTTGTCTTACAAGACGATGTGGCATAGAACATTCTTAGAAAGCCGAATTAGAATCTACTCTCTGTTGAACTGCAGTGTCACAAGACTGATAGAGGAATTCAATATAAGGCACGTAGCACGTCACTTGCCCCACTGTAGATGACCCCTCTGCTCTTTCATGTGGGTCATTGGCAACCCTGAATGAAAAACGTCACAATCTGGTTTAAAATCAACCCTTTTTAGAGGCAATGATCTCAACAGATACTCAAAATCATATCGTACACAACTGGTTTATTCCATCAATAGCGCTGCTATTAATTCTTGCTACTAATGAACTTCAGCGTTCTTTTCTCAGCCATCTTTAAAGCCAGGGTGTTTCCTAGAGTCTCACACACACAAAACCTATGTTCTGAGTTCGGTCTGCCACTGATCTTAATCAAATTGCAGAATCCTATCCAGAAGAGATCTTTTAGGCATAACATATTAAACCTACATGAAACAGCTTGGGCTGGTCTTTCCACCGCAGAGATCATGCAATGATAGGATCTCTCCCAACTCTGTTATTCTGTTAAGATAATTAAGAACAACCGCCTGCTATTTAACATGAATTGTGCTCAACTGGCCTTCATTTTTAACATCAGTTGAAAAATAATAATAATAATAATAATAATAATCTTATCTACATTTTGTTCTCCTAGTATAACATTGGGGAATTTTATGTAGGCAGGTATGACAACAACTAGAAAGATTCTGGTTAATATTTTATAAGTGCTCAAACAACAACAACAATAATAACATCAAAACCTGCAGCTGGTTTAATATAAGGCTACTTGTATTGTATTTCTCCTATTATTCAATTCTTACTCCTACTTAAAAAAAGAAAAATGAACGAACTTTAACACTAAAGTTCAAGTCTTCAAAAGCCGTCACTGCATTCTTCCTGCTCTGGATAATGACACAATTCTAGAAAGGGTAATGTGACTTCAGGAGTCTAATTATTCAGATTCTCTGGTTTATATCTTTTTCTTAAAACATGTTATAATACCATTAATCTTTACTTTCTTTTGCTGCAGTCAATTAATTGAGGCTTTAATCATGTAAACAATGCAGAGGAAAGCTTTCAGCTTTGTTAATTCAGAGGAGTTGCTATGTAAACAAGAACGGGTCCAGAAATGGTCTAACCGTGGATTCATCTACACCGATTTATAATAAACCCACTGACAATAATGGGATTTAACAACCCATTATTGGATCCAACACAAACAATGACCCAACCGCTAATGACTTTTATCTAATGGTGTCAAGAAAATTTACTTGAAGCTAAAAATAATAATAATAGCTTTCTACCTGTGGCTTAAGGCAGATTAATAAGGTTCATAAATACCCCCATAAAGAGATGCACGTGGTTTCCATGGAAGCCTAAACAGATTTAGCAACTTTTCTAAATTAGGAAATTCACTCCATCGCTGTACAAGATGCTGCATCTACAGTATTTGTATTAAGATACAGGAATTCCCTACCGATTTGAAAAAGGAAACATTGTTCACGAGAAATTGTAAGGTGTATGTGTTCCATGTACATCTGGAAAATAATTCTTCATGTTGGCAACATTTGCCAAGAATCCCCCCCCCCCAAATGTGCTGGACAAACATCTCCAACAAGTCCAATCCACCAAGCCATTGGTGTAATGCTGGCTTGGAGGGTCTCATATCTCTGGAGAGTATTTGGAAATAGCTGGAACAGGCTACATTTGAACACTGCTCCTTAAGTTCTATGGCAGAAAGGTACGGGTTGACTTGGAATTTATAGAAAGAGACTAAGAAGAGGTAGACAAGAGTAGCTAGATCTGTCAAATATCTCCCTGCCTTGTAGACCCTTACCCTGTAATTCTTACATTGCTGAACTCTTGTGGTTTGGCAAAATAAGGCAGGCCCAGTTCTCTAAGGTCCTGAGTCCTACCAGTATCTTGAAACACTTCCACATGCAAAGAACCTCTGTTTACTTGCCATCTGCAGTACAGAGCACGGTATTACTCTTCTTGACGATCTGGCAATGGTCTTGGTTGATTTTCTGTAACATATCTTCACTGTTCAATATTGCTCTGATCTGAATTCCTAATCCACCTCTAGTTGTAGAAGAGCAGGAAAGGCCAGAGGGAGGAGTTAAGCGAGTCATTAGCCTAGAGCAGGGGTGTCAAACTCGATTTCATTGAGGGCCGCATCAGGGTTGTGTTGGAACTCGGGGGGCCCGGAGTGGGCGAAGCTGGGGTGGGCGTGGCTAGCTCAACATTATTCATGTCGGGGGCACCTGACAAGCACTCCGCCAGAGAAAAAGGGCTCCCAAGCTCTGTTTTCCACTGCAACAGCCTCCTGAAACCCTCTGCCAGCGAAAACGGAGCTCAGGAAGCCCTCCCGAGCTCTTTTTCGCTGGCAGAGGCACCGCTGGTCGGTCCTTTGTTATTCCCAAGGTGACCCCATGGGCCAGACCTAAGCACCCTGTGGGCCAGATCCAGCCCTTGGACCTTGCATTTGACATCCCTGGCCTAGAGTCTTTATGCTCCCACAAACACTCCAAGTCCAATCCCATTGACTTTATCTAGTGCCAATTTAGTGTTGACTAGATTCTTGTCTATAGGCTTCAGCAATAAATCTTCTTAACTTCAATTTAATTTATGGTTCTAGATTCCTCATGCCTGACACTAGATTTCTATAGAAACAAACGGGATACCTAGAACGCTTCAACCACTACTTTAACAGCATTTTGAATTAAGGTAATTTAAAAAAAAGAAGCTCAGCTATTATTCAGGACAGTTCCAGTAAAAGATTGGCTTTGTCATAAAATTTTCTGGCTTAACAGAATTGCTAGAGTCTGTTTGAAGTATAGAGAAGACCTACATAAGGATAATGTCTTTGTACAATCATAGAAACCCTTACTTTATCTAGACATAGCCATTATTATTTCACTGAAAATGAGTACATTTAGCCAGAACAACAACTTTCCGAAGCTGTCATGACATTTACAGTGCATTCAGAATCTATTCCGTTCAGTGGTGGGTTCTAGATTAGTTTGCCACTGGTTTGTGCACGTGCTCGCATGTGACGCTCTTGGGTGGGTGGGCGGAGCCTCCCGCCACCGCTACCGGTTCTAAGAACCGGTCCAAACTGGGAGCAACCCACCGCTGATTCAGTTCCCCTTGACTTTTGTCAATGTTGTTATGCTGCAGTCAGATTCCACAGTTGTTGAAATTCATTTTGGACTCATTGAATACTTTATGAATGCACTGTAAAATTAATACACAAGATGGATATATTTTTCAGCCACGAACTTGAGACTACTTCCCCCCTCATTCGCAGGAAATTTATTTCTACCTCCCCTAATCCTGCCGAAGAATTTTGATTAGCAAATCTACTTTGATTGATAAAAAGGGCAGAAACTTGGCACTAGGAAGAACCATGGTTGAGATGCTTCCTTCTAAGACAGACATGGAACCAAAGTTAGACGTTGAATGGCAACTTTTTAAAAACAATAAAACTTGTGCAGGGGGTTGGACTAGATGACTTACAAAGTCCCTTCCAATTCTGTTATTCCGTTCTATCCTGTTTCTGTTTTGTAAGTAAACCAAGGACCAGCATTAGATCTGATTCGATTTACCTTTACTAAGAGTTAAAAATGGTTAAAAAGAATACTTTTTTGAGTTGTGTATTTAATAACTATCTTATTAAAAATTACCCTTAGTTTAACTTCCACAGGTCCCTGGAAACCATTTTCAGAGGTCAATTGCCACCCAGTATTGACCAGGAAGGTCAAAGTGAGACGCTTCTCCTTCTGTGGAGCTACAGGGCACCTTATCATGAAAATGAAATTTTGGTCTATCATACGGCACATCGCATTATGTGTCAGTAAGTGAAATCTATTCTCTTTTTCTGGTGTTCTAAACTCAGGGCTAATTGAAATTGTAGACTCCCATTGAGAGGTCTTAATCATCATAATAGACCATCAGCTGAAGATACCAATTGGCCACCTCCACTGAATTTGATGTGATCCCATGGGGATTACCCATTTAGTTGATCTTGGCCAACGGAAGTGTGTAAACAGTCTCCTACAATACATTTCTGGGTGTTCTAAACTCAAGGCTAAATCTTGACCCTAGACACATTTCTATTAGACATGTTAGTCATGGCACCATGCAAGAATTGAAATAAATTGCAATCTGTAGATGAACAAAGAAGAGGGAGACAACCCATTCTCCAAAAACCCTGAGGGCAAGACAGGAATTAATGAATGGAAACTTATCAAAGAGAGATCTAACCTAGAATTAAGGAGAAATTTCCTGACAGCGAGAACAATTAAATCAGTGGAACGGGTTGCCTTCAGAAATTGTGGGAGTTCCATCACTGGAAGTTTTTAAGAGAGATTGGACAGCCATTTGTCCAGAATAATATAGGCCAGGGTCTCCTGTTTGAACAGGGGGTTAGACTACAAGACTTTCAAGGTCACTTCCAATTGTGCTTTGCTCTGATGTGACATGGGGAGAGGGAAGAGGGAGGGAGGGAGGGAGAGAGAGAGAGGAGAGAGAGAGAGAGAGAGAGAGAGAGAGAGAGAGAGAGAGAGAGAGAGACAGAGACAGAGACAGAGACAGAGAGAGAGAGACAGAGAGAGAGACAGAGAGAGATATTCTCAGTCTTCCTTCTCTAAATGTATCAAACTTTCATTTCCTTCACCTAGTTGGCCATGGATTACATGGGGGGTGCAGTCCAACCCATTGAGAGAACATTCATGTGGGAAAGAGTAGCATGAAAGAAAGATGAAACTCTAGTTGGTATAGTTAATTGTTGATGGAGGAACAGGCCAAATTCCACTCAAAATTATGCGATTGGGTACAATGATGGTAGAGAAATAGACACAAGTTGAGAGGGGGAGCTGAATTTGGAAAGTCTTTGTCTGTTGAAGACAAAACGATGCACCTCTTGTTGGCTACATATGTTGATTATGCAGCCTGAGAATAGGAAATTTAGCCACCATTGGTAGCTAAAGAAAAAAGGCGAGGGTTACATGGGAAGTTAGGGCAAACAAAAACAGCCTTTAAAAATAAGTGCATTTATGCAAGCTTGTCCTGAAATAGGTCTCCTGGATTTCAGTGGGACCTCCCTTGACATAAACGTGCATAAAGTTGCTACACAAGAAAGACAAATTCTTGTTCCACTCTACGTGTTCTACTATCGTCACGCTTCCATAAAAACCACTCGTCAGACAATTATTCACTTGTTCTTTTCAGCCCTCAGATTTAAAAAAAACAAAAACCCTTAAAACTCACCAAAAGCCCTGCAAGACTCTTGGAAAGCAAGCCAGCTAGCAGAACTTCCAAACCATGTCCACACCCAAGAAAACGGAATATTTGCACCACATCCTTAATTCCTCCTAAAACCTTAGCTTTAAAGAATTCTAATGGTCAGCATTAGCTAAAATAAGCATTTATCAATAGCATTTAGACTTATAGACTGCCCCCATAAAATGCATTTTGAGTCATGGCTGCCTGATCCCACCCCACCCCCTTAATTCATCCAAGCATATGTTCCCGACCTTACAGATCTCTCTGGACAAACAACACTTGTTCACTTGGGGTAGAATACTGGAATTGTGTAAACAATCAGTGGAAACCACCACAGCGGTGGAAATCCATCATGAGTATGGCGGGTATAGTCCAGCAAGTGGTCAGTTGGTCTCCACCCATCTGAAAACATGGCTTGTTTTGCGAGACCCTTAAGGAAGGAATATGCATCACACCACATAGACCTATAGATACAAGTTGTGTGTCCATACATACACAGGGAAAGTGTTACATTCAGTTAAAGGAAAGGCATGTGATTAGGTTAGGCAATATTGGTGACGGATGAAGGTTCTTAGACGACAGTTCCTCCTTCCCTTTTGGCTGCCGCCACAGGATCTGTGGTGGCAGACCCAAATCTTCGCGGGTTTCTTTATTGCACACGGCGGCAGTAGTAGCCCAGGACTTTGCATTTCTCGCAGAGATGCTGAGGGTGTTCTTTGCTTTGATCCGAGACGTCCAGCCCATCGGGTTTTTCCAAGGGTCTCTGTATGGAGGAGGCAAGCACAGGGATTAAACCCAGTCCCACATTTTGCTGCTACACCTCTGAATCCGGACAGGTACAAGAGTCTTTTTCGAGAAAGCAGCTCAGGAAATGCCTACAGAACCTTCACAAGAAGGTTGCCCATAGTGTAAAGCATTTGATTAATCGTCACTACATTTGTCGGATTGGAGTTCATTATCAGACCATTTGTAAAGTCCTTTGAGGTCAACATCTTGAGCTCGTTTGGAAGTTCTAGCAGGAGATGACTGCCATGGCTTAGTCTTAGAATAACTATATTGTCACTTTGAATGTACACTAATCGGCATACATTAAAATGAAATTTTGTTGCCTACAGCTCTCATCAGGTCTCCACCTCCAATATTCACAACATAAGCAACAACAAAATAAATAAAAAATAAGTAAATACAAAATGATGCATATACCCACATATATTGTATGACACAGGGAAACAACACAGTCTAGTTCAGACGTATACATGTACATGGTGAGAAAAATGAATCTTGGATGGTCTAGGGAAGAAAGCTGTTACAGAATCTGGTAGTCTTGCTAGAAATACTTCAAAACCATCTCTTAGAGGAGAGCAACAGAAACAGACCATGAAGTGGGTGTGTGGGGTCTCTAACAACGCTTTGAGCTCCAAGTACAGAGCACCTGTAAGCAGTATCCTGAATATTGGGAAGCGAGCTTCCTATAATCTTCTCTGCTGTCCTCACCACTCTCTGTAGGGACTTTCTATCTGAGGCACTGCTGCCACCAAACCAAACAGGGATGCAGTTTGTTAAAAATCGTGCTGCTGTAAAAAGTGGCCGGGACAGAAGGAGAAAGATGTGGTCTCCTCATCCGACGCAGGAAATGCAGACGCTGGTTTGCACGCTTCACTAAGGATGACGTGTGGGGAGACCAAGTCAGATTGTTGATTATCTGCCATCTCTTTGTGGGTGGGGGTTTGTTTGTTTTTGCAACAGTTGATGCAAGGCCAAATAAATATCATGCTATTCCTTTTGCAACATTGAAGAAAACATAGAAAAGGAGTAAGTAAAAAGTAGGAAGCAAATAAAACGTTGCCAGGACAAACGAAAACAGAAAACCTAACAAAATCTTGTTTATAACATTATCATTTGCTTATGTTTTATCTTTAGCCATGGTTGTCAGTTGCCATAAACCACACTCAGTCTTCAACTTACAACCATTTGTTTAGTGACCATTCAAAGTTACAACGGCACTGAAAAAAGTGACTTATGACCATTTTTCACATTTACGACCGTTGCAGCGTTCCCAGGATCACAGGATCAAAATTTGGACGCTTGGCAACCGACTCATATTTATGAGGGTCATAGTGTTCCTGGGATCACTTCTGCAACCTTCTGACAAGCAAAGTCAAGGGGGAAAGCCCGATTCACTTAACGACTGCAGTGATTCGCTTAACAACTGTGGCAAAAGAGGTGGTAAATGGCACAAAACTCACTTAACAACTGCCATGTTCAGCAATAAAAGTTTTGGGCTCAGTTGTGGACGTAAATCAGGGACTAGCTGCGTTCTTCTGGTACAAAATTGGTATATACAGGTAGTCCTCGACTTGCGACCACAATTGAGCCCAAAGTTTATGTTGCTAAGTGAGGCATTTGTTAAGTGAATTTTGCCCTATTTTACGACTTCTCTTGCCAAGTTTGTTAAGTGAATCACTGCAGTTGATAAGTTAAGAACATGGTTGTTAAGTGAATCTGGTTTTCCCATTGACTTTGCTTGTCAGAAGGTTGCTAAAAGGGGATCGCGTGACCCCGGGGGGACACTGCAACCGTCATAAATGTGAGTCAGTTGCCAAGCATCTCAATGTTGATCATGTGACCATGGGTCGTAAGTGTGAAAATCGGTCATAAGTCCCTTTTTCCCGGTGCCGTTGTAACTTTGAATGGTCACTAAATGAGCTGTTATAAGTCGAGGACTACCTGTACAATAAATACCTACACACACAGAAATCAGTATGAATTACAGGTAGCATGCACAATATATTGTTGGAATTTATTCATAGTTGTCCCTATGAAGTGACTGATAGATTTCATAGTTGTCCCTATTGAAGTGACTGATAGATTTCATTAAATTAAATTCCAACTTCAGCCATATGTCCTAAGGATAATGCAGGTTAGGATTTAACCTGCATTAAACAAGATTATTATGTGAAGAACATTAATAGGGGGCGTTCAATTTAATATTTCTTCTCTCATAGTTAATACGGTCAATTAAATTGGGGCAATGAAACATCTTAAAATAATAACCAAAACTGAAGGCTTTTAATGGAAACAAGTTTTACACAAGCCCAAGTTATTTTTTTGGGGTGGGTGGGGCATTAATTCAATTTCTGGAATTGCTGACACACTTGAAGTGATTTCTGGATAAAACAAATGAAATTAAACTTGCACACACTGGAGTTAAATTAGTGAGTGAGCCAGACAAACACAGTTTGGCAGTTCCCATAAAATTGCTCAGTCCAATTATCTTAAATTGCTCAACCAACATGTGCTTTTGGAAAACAGTAATACACACTGTTTATACTTCTCTCCTAATATGTTTAAGTTACAGATTGGGCTATCATTTATTTGGAATATTTATATGTTTTACCATCTATTTTCTTCTCTCTCTTTTTTAACCAATCCTAAATTCATCCCAAGAACGGCCATTGAACTGAACTAAACATCTGCATTTCACTTGCACTTCTTATTGTACAATATCTATCAGTCTTGAATAAATAATATAAAAAGCAAAAAGAGCCAAAAGAGCCAAAAATCAAGAGCCACCAAGTTCTTATTACGTAAGATTTTAAGGCATTTTTCTACATGGATTTAAACCCCAAAGTGGGGATAGGATAGGATAGGGTAGGGTAGGGTAGGGTAGGGTAGGGTAGGGTAGGGTAGAGTAGAGTAGAGTAGAGTAGAGTAGAGTAGAATAGAATAGAATAGAATAGAATAGAATAGAATAGAATAGAATAGAATAGAATAGAATAGAATAACAGAGTTGGAAGGGACCTTGGAGGTCTTCTAGTCCAACCCCCTGCTTAGGCAGGAAACCCTATACCATTTCAGACAAATGGTTATCCAGTATCTTCTTAAAAATTTCCAGTGTTGGAGCATTCACAACTTCTGGAGGCAAGTTGTTCCACGGATTAATTGTTCTAACTGTCAGGAAATTTCTCCTTAGTTCTAGGTTGCTTCTCTCCTTGATTTGTTTCCACCCATTGCTTCTTGTCCTACCCTCAGGTGCTTTGGAGAATAGCTTGACTCCCTCTTCTTTGTGGCAACCCCTGAGATATTGGAACACTGCTATCATGTCTCCCCTGATCCTTCTTTTCATTAAACTAGACATACCCAGTTCCTGCAACTGTTCTTTGTATGTTTTAGCCTCCAGTCCCCTAATCATCTTTGCTGCTCTTCTGTGCACTCTTTCTAGACTCTCAACCTCCATTTTTACATTGTGGCGACCAAAACTGAATGCAGTATTCCAAGTGTGGCCTTACCAAGGCATTATAAAGTGGTATCAACACTTCACGTGATCTTGATTCTATCCCTCTGTTTAGGCAGCCTAGAACTGTGTTGGCTTTTTTGGCAGCTTCAGCACACTGCTGGCTTACATTTAAATGATTGTCCACTAGGACTCCATTATCCCTCTCACAGTTACTATTATTGAGCAAGGTACCACATATACCTTACTCAATAGTTGTTGAACATACATGGTTCCTTGTTGACTTGAACTGCTCTCTAGGAAACCGAAGAGTTGTTTTGCAAGAGGTTTATCACTTTATCCCCACAGTGGCCATCACTCCCTTAACCCTTTCATTGCTACCCTTGGGTTTTCAGCACTCTCTGAAGTTTCATGAGTTGTCCGTTAAGCAATAAAAAAGTTGAAAAACTCCACAGCGGAGTTGCGCTTAGGACCTTTGATGGTCACCATCCAGCCATGGAGGCGTCTTCAACCTGGACATCCCTTAAGCTTCTACTTCTACCCTCTCTTGAACCCCATCCGTACCTGCTTGTGAGGATAAACATTGATATGGCACTTGATACATTCTTGTCCCATGTTGGCCCACGAGTTCCCGCTCATCCATTTTCTCTTGCATTTGGGGCACTTATATTCTCCAAAGCAGCGTTTCTTCCCTTGGTATGGAGTCAAGCCTTCTCCTTTTGGACGAGCCTAAGAACAAGAAAGAGAGAGAGAGAGAGAGTGAAAACAGCCTTACTGAAGGCCAGAATCGAAAATGAAAATGCATTTTCTTTGCTGATTGTATTAACATAAGAATAAGAACAGCAGCTACATTATAACAAGGACAATCGGTTTGGAAACTGAAAGGAACATGCAATTTGCTGAATCGTTTGCCTTCTGCAGCTTTGTTTATCTTTCAGCTCTAAGTCTGAAATGCACCTCTCCTTGCATTTCTGACTTCAGGAAAATAGGGTTTTTCTTCTTCTTTTCAGCTATGCCAGTGTTGGCGAACCTATGGCACGCTTGCCAGAGATGGCACGCAAGCACCCTCTCTGTGGGCACGCAAGCCGTCACCCCAGCTCAGCTCCGCCGCACATGCGCGCATGCCTCCCACCGGCCAACTGGTCTTCAGGTCTCTGCCGTGCATGCATGGGGGAGGGGCGCATGGGGGGCTGCGCATGCATGCATGGGGGACAGTGTGCATGTGGAGGTGGGGTGCTGCACGCATGCACGGGGCCCACACGTGCATTGCATTTTGCAGGTTCAGGCATGCATGCGTGCACGCGCAATTTGGGCACTCAGTCCAGAAAAGGTTAGCCATCACTGAGCTATGCTTTTTGAGTTGGCTTAATAAGGATTTTAAGGAAGGTTCAACTGGGATTGCTATATTGGACTGACAGGTGTCAGCTAAAAGTTTAGATCAGGGGTGTGTCCTGCTCTATAGAAGAATAAGTAGAATTTAAAATGGGGGGGGGGAGATAAATATGTTGTGGTTAATGTAACCTTTGAATAAATGCATGCATACTAACAATGTGTCAAAGATATGTGTGAAAGACTGAGAATATAGGAGCAATAACATGATAGAAAGTGCTTTAGAAAGGATTTATTTATTTATTTATTTATTTATTTATTTATTTATTTATTTATTTATTTATTTATTTATTTATTTATTTATTTATTTATTTATTTATTTATTTATTTATTTATTTATTTATTTAGAGGTTCTTCTATGCCGCCCTACTCCCTGAGGACTCAGGGCGGCGTACAACATTTTAATAAAACAATATAGGATCCAAAGAACTTAAGTGAAATCAATGACAGCAGCATTTACTATCTTTCCTTCTTTAAAATATAGATTATCCTTCCAGTGTATTTATTAATAGAGATATAATTTCAGTTTACAGTATACCTTGTCTATTGACCATAGGGAAGAGACGAAAAACAAAGATCGGCAATTTAAAGATTTAAATGGACTTCAACTCCCAGAATTCTCCAGTTGGCTGACTGAGGAATTCTGGGAGTTGAAGTCCACAAGGTTTAAATTTTCCAAGTTTGGGCACCCCCTGGTTTAGAGGTAAGATTTTGCATCTCTCTGCCATCCTCTAGTGGCGAACTGGATTCTATATTTTACAATCTTTGGTTTTCAGCTCTTCCCTATGGTCAATAGACAAGGTATATAGAGAAAGAGGGGGGAGGGGGGAGGGAGGGGGAGGAGGAGAAGGAGGCAGGAAAGATAATAGATGATAGATAGATAGATAGATAGATAGATAGATAGATAGATAGATAGATAGATAGATAGATAGATAGATAGATAGATAGATAGTAGATTGATAGATAACAGATTGATAGATGATTGATTGATATATAGATGGATGTTTGCTAGGTGATTGATAGAAGATAAATAGACTGAGATAGATGATGGATGATAGAGGATAGAGGATAGTAAATTGATGGATGATAGGTAGGTAGGTAGGTAGGTAGGTAGGTAGGTAGGTAGGTAGGTAGGTAGATAGATAGATAGATAGATAGATAGATAGATAGATAGATAGATAGATAGATAGATAGATAGATAGATAGATAGATAAATAGTAACAACAACTACAACAACAACAATAATAATAATAGATAGATAGATAGATAGATAGATAGATAGATAGATAGATAGATAGATAGATAGATAGATAGATAGATAGTAGATTGATAGATAACAGATTGATAGATGATTGATTGATATATAGATGGATGTTTGCTAGGTGATTGATAGAAGATAAATAGACTGAGATAGATGATGGATGATAGAGGATAGAGGATAGTAAATTGATGGATGATAGGTAGGTAGGTAGGTAGGTAGGTAGGTAGGTAGGTAGATAGATAGATAGATAGATAGATAGATAGATAGATAGATAGATAGATAGATAGATAGATAGATAGATAGATAGATAGATAGACAGACAGATAGATAGAAAAAAGAAAAAAGAAAGAAGAAAGAAAGAAAGAAAGAAAGAAAGAAAGAGGAAGAAAGGAAGAAAGAAATGTTTAAAGATACTCTGTTTATGGCTAGCAGAGGCCAGATTTGAACAAAATACACTGAAAAATACATTCCTTTGATCAGTTTCAAAGTCGGAGTAGAAACAAAACTGGCCTTCAGAGATTGTTAATGATGGAATTTCTTTGAAGGGGATTCCAACTCTATGGTGCATTTCAAAAGATGGCTGCTTCTATTTTTCCAATTGCCGGAAAATGCAGCGGAGCTTTCCCTTCCTGCAATTAGCCATCTTTCTTCCCCTATTCCTTGGCTCCCTTGGTAATTTCACCCGCCCGGGGGGGGGGAGGATATTTTTGGCTGCCCCACTTTTCAGCCACAGAATATATGTGCTAAATGCAAAAGTTAAAACCCTTGGACTTTAGCAGTAGTTCCTGCCATTCCTTTGCATTCACCAATCATTCCCCGCCCCCACTTCAGTTTTTCTTTTCCATGTAGTTGTTTTATTATCCCCTTTCTGGAAACCATGAATCATAGCTTTGATGAATCTGATGATCTGTGTGTGCGGATATTGTTATCTCTTGTGGTTACAACATTCTTTAACAGCTCTAGCTATTTTGCAATTGTTTGGGGTTCTATGTAAACATAATAAAATTAAAATTCTGGCAGCATAAATATTTCCTTTATTTTATACAGATGCCCCCATTATTGAAGATAATTCTTCAGGATTTATTCCCTTCCTCGTGGAGTTCTCCATTTCTTTCCTAGATGTCTTGCTTTGCGCCTAGTAAAGTCACTCTCTGGGTGTAATAAACCACGTATTAAGCTTCCACTCTACTGCCTCCCAGCACTGATGGTGGTACATAGTTTGGTACTGAAATGTCAGAGAGCCCCAAGGATCCCATTTCCACTCCAATTACACTTTTTAAAATGCCAGACTTTTCTTTTCCCAGAAATAGAGCCGAGGTGGCGCAGTGGTTAGAAGCAGGTACTGCAGGCCACTTTAGCTGACACTGATCTGCAGGTCAGCAGTTCAAATCTCACCGGCTCAAGGTTGACTCAGCCTTCCATCCTTCCGAGGTAGGTAAAATGAGGACCCAGATTGTTGGGGGCAATATAAATATACATTGCTTACTGATGTAAACCGCTTAGAGAGTGCTTGCACTGTGAGGCGGTATATAAATCTCACAAATAAATAAATCTCACAAATAAATTCTGGTTCAAATATTCCCGTAATGCTAAATCTCTTTTCTAAGATCCCAACAGCAGAGATATAGCTGAACTTAGAGCCTCCGATCGATCGATCGTTTGTTCTCTTGGACATCTATTTAGTTGATCTTGTGGGATGGATGGATCCTAATTTACAGTGACATTTGTTTGAGAAACAAATCCTTTCCCAAATGATAACTCCCATATTCCCCCCCCCCCCGGCACACCTTCAAACATACTCACTTGGAGATCTTATTCCAAAAATTGTTGGTAACATGACCCAAACAGATCAAGGACCTTTTGTGATCCATTTATACAATTCCCTTTCTGTTTAGCCAAGAGAGTTGCAGAGGTTTTTAGAAGAAATGTAAACTTCTGAAAAGCCGATGGAAATCTTAACTTTAGGACAGGGGTGTCAAACTCAAGGCCCGGGGGCCGCATCCGGCCCGTGGGGTGCTTAGATCTGGCCCGCGGGGCCGCCCTGTCAAGGGAAGCATTCGTCCGAATGCTACCATGTGAGAATGAGCATAAATCTCATGGAGGCGATTTGGATCTTTGCTTGGAATTCAGACAGTTAGAAATAAAGCCGAG
Source organism: Diadophis punctatus similis (assembly GCA_023053685.1). Classification (NCBI taxonomy): domain Eukaryota; kingdom Metazoa; phylum Chordata; class Lepidosauria; order Squamata; family Dipsadidae; genus Diadophis; species Diadophis punctatus. The sequence goes on from JALIGW010000017.1 coordinate 1,163,504, forward strand.
ATTAAAAATCTAATAGAAATATTTATTTCGGTACAAAAACAATAAATTCTGAATAATTACATTTTTGCTAATAAAACGTGACCGTTCTGGTCAGAGTCAAACTCAAAAGTGATTAATGGTGGATCAGGAATGTGGACATGCGTACATGAACATCATATCACGTGTTCTGTGTCACGATGTGAATATTATCAGGTTGTGCATCTCTATGTTTTTCTACTGTTTCTTGTATTTATGGTCAAGCAGACGTATGATATATTCTATTACGCATGTCTGCATTCCTGAAGTCAACTCCTTCTTTTTCTCTCCGCCATTTCTACCAAGGTAGAAGTGATTTATTTCCTTAGCCGATAAAATGTAGTCTTAATAAGGATTTCTTTTATTACTTTTCTACTGAAATAAATATTTTGTTAATTAGATTTGAATCTCGGTTTTTATTTTCTAAGTAACAATGTCTTCAAAAGGGAAGCGACGATCCATCTACCACGGAGTGATCTCCGCTAACATTCTGCTTGTATTGGAATGTAATATTAGAATAGGGATGCACCACCCTGCATATACATACAACTGGCAATATTCACAGCGTGACACGCCCTGGAAACACCAAAGGACCAGCTCGTGCATGCGCATCCCCCACCCCCACCGAGCTCCGTTTTCGATGGCAGAGGGCTTGCAAAACAAACTAAAAACAAAACAAAAGGAGAAATGTTTCCCCTTTTGCATTTGAGCATGCAAGAAGGGACAGGAAAGGAGAAAGGGAAAGAGGGAGGAAAAAGAAGGAAAGAGGGGAAGGAAGAATAAAGGAGAAGGAAGAGGGAAGGAAGGAAAGAGATTATAATGAGTGAGGGAGGGTCTGAGGGAAGTCCTGCCTTAGCATTTGGCCACCACAGGTGCCCCCGACACAAGTGACATCAAGCTGGCCACGCCCACCCTGGCACAACCACCCCAGTCCCCCGAGGTCGAACACAACCCTGATGCGGCCCTCAATGAAATCGAGTTTGACGCTTTAGGAGAATCTGGACACTCGAACATTGTTTTGGTACAGAGACCCAAATAACGTTTGAATTGTTACAGAGAGAAAAAACAGGTGTCTGGCAAGAAAAACTGAACATGGCAGGAGAGCAGAACCCACAGTTGGTGGTGACCATTTGTGCTGTGCTTTGGGTGTGTGAGAACTTCAGAAAAGTACAACCTAGCACGTTGAACTGTACTGGTGTACATGATGGAAGAAAAAATGGTTCCATTGTTTTCCATGAGCAGGAACAATGGACTCCTCTATTTCCAAAACATTGCAGCTTTTCATGCTTCTGCCGGTGTGTGTGTGTCAGAGGGCTAGTGGAAAATGCAGCTCCTGAAAAGTTAGGGAATGTATGTCCACAGAGAAGAGCAACAAAGATGATGAGGGGACTGGAACGGTTGCTGGAATTGGGTATGTCTAGTTTAATGAAAAGAAGGACTAGGGGTGATATGATAGCACTGTTCCAGTGTTTGAGGGGCTGCCACAAAGAAGAGGGAGTCAAGCTATTCTCCAAAGCACCAGAGGGCAGGACAAGAAGCAACAGGTGGAAGCTAATCAAGGAGAGAAGCAACCTAGAACTAAGAAGAAATTTCCTGACAGTGAGAACAATTAATCAGTGGAACATCTTGCCTCCAGAAGTTGTGGTTGATCCAACACTGGAAGTTTTTAAGAAGAGATCGGACAACCATTTGATTGAAATGGTTTAGGGCTTCTTGCCTGAGTCAAGGGGTTGGACTAGAAGACCTCCAAGGTTCCTTCCAACTCTGTTATTCTTTCATAAATGGTGAGGAAGTAGAAGCTGGCCACAGAAGGCAAGGAGTAAGCAGACCGCATACATCAGGGATCCCCAAACTTGGCAACTTTAAGACTTGTGGACTTCAAATCCCAGAATTCTCCAGTCAGCTATGCTGGCTGGAGAATTCTGGGAATTGATGTCCACAAGTCTTAAAGTTTGCCAAGTTTGAAGGCCTCTGGCATACATAGACTCAAAGTCAGGAAGGTGTGTGGATAAGCTTGTCTAGCTTTTTGATAATCATCATTCAGATTCGGGGGGAAAAAAAGCCCTGAAGCATCTTTTCTTTGGCAGAGTATTTAATGGAACAGCTGGAGTTGTTTCCAAGAAAAATAGAGATTTCCAACCCAAGGCGCATCTCACCAAAGCAGGGAAGAAGACTGTGATCAAACTATTGTCTTTGTCAATTCCCCAGATGATCCGTCAACTAAGATGAAAACCCAAAAAAATCTGAAAGGACATGGACACAATGCTGCAATTGAGAAAGCCTTGATTTAGAGAGCCAGTTTGGCACATAGGATAGAAGCCGTGAGTTCAAGTCCCAAGTCCCAGCTGGATGATCTTGGGCCAGTCATACTTTTTCAACCCTAAGAAGGAGGAAATGGCAAACCACTTCTGAAAAACCTTGTCCAGGAAGTCTCTTGAGAATTGGACATGACTGTATGGAATTTTAGAAAATTACAGCGATATATGTTAATAGAATTCTTGCAACGGTTGTGCAGCATATGATGATATGCAGTCTGGAAATAAGAGACTAAGTTACTTCCAGTTCATAAGCCTTGTCTTCCCTTCTAAATAAATCTGAGATTGATGCTAGACTGATTTCCAGGTTTAGTTGGGCATCAGGATACCATTCTAAGAGCAGGGGTCGGCAACCTTAAACATTTAAAGAGCCACAAAGATCCATATCGGAAGCCCCCTGTTCAATTCTGGAGCCAACCGGAAGTCCGGTTCTCCCACCATAGAGTCTCCTCCTAGCGCGGCATCCTTTTTCCTCTACCTGTCCTAACCAAAAGCCCTATCAATTGTGGAGCTGACCAGAAAACCCGCCCCTTGCCATAGTCTTCTCCTGACATGGCCTGCTTCCCTCCACCCTAACCAGAAGCTCCTCTCAAAATTGTGGTGGCGACCGGCGACAGGGAGCCGCAGCAGAGGGATGAAAGAGCCACATGCGGCTCCAGAGCCGCGGGTTGCTGACCCCTGTCTAAGAGTATAGTTATATGTGAGTCTACAACCCTAAGAAAATGGCTTATATGGGCTGTAAGCTGATCAATGCTCATTGGCCAGCACCTGCATATCATGTCCCCTCAAGTCCATGTCTGAAGTGCTTTCCTTCCCCTGTTTGTTAGCTTTTCCCTGGGTTTCTGTGTCTGCTTTCACAACTATGGCCGCCATATTTGTATTTGTATTTGTTTATTTGTCAAGCATATATGATTATAAGCAAAGTATAAACAGTAAAACATGATTGAATATATATGTAATAGTACAAGCATGAATAAGAGTAAAAGAGGTAAGAATATATGTGTACATTAGGACAGGAACGGTAGGCACGATTGTGCGCTTATGCACACCCCTTACTGACCTCTTAGGAATGGGGTGAGGTCAATGGTAGATAATCTGAGGTTGAAGTTTTTGGGGTTTGGGGAAGAAACTACTGAGTCAGGTAAAGTGTTCCAGGCGTTGAAGTCGAATTTTTTGCAATCAAGTCTGGAGTGGTTTACATTAAGTTTGTATCTATTGTGAGCTCGTGTATTATTGCGGTTGAAGCTGAAGTAGTCATTAACAGGTAGGACATTGAGGCAGATAATTTTGTGAGCTACACTTAGGTCAGATCGAAGGCGGCGGAGTTCTAAATTTTGAAGTCCCAAAATTTCAAGTCTGGTTTCATAAAGAATTCTGTTGTGAACAGAGGAATGTATATATATTGCCTTGGGCATCTTGATTTAAACATGCTAGCATGTTGTTACAGCAATCCTAGCGGATGGGAGAGGAAGCAAACCAAGATTATTTTCTGCTGCACAGTAACCCGCCACCATTTCTTCCGTAGCATTTGCCAGGATTCAACTGAATTTACAACAACTTCATGGGATCAAGAGAAATACCACCCTGTATCGTCTAGAATCAGGGGCCTCCAACCTTGGCAACTTTTAAGACCTGTGGACTTCAACTCCCAGAATTCAGCTGAGGAATTCTAGGGAAATTAGAAATCCACGAGTCTTAAAATTGCCACGGTTGGTGGGAGACCCCTGATCTAGTAGACCTCTGAGATAAATTACTTCATGGAAGAAGCAAAATCCAGATTTTCTGATATGCAAGCATTTTCCAAGAGGGGCAGCTGTGTTATTCCATCGAGTTCATGCATGTGATAAAGTGAACAGCTATTCACAAAACTTTACGGATACATTTCTTTGATTTGAATATTTTGCAAGGCTTCCCCTCCCCCACCCCCAATCTATAACCTGGCCTCTTACTAGGCTAGAAAAACACTTTTTTTTCCAAACTTCAGAGGAAGTACAGTTAATCCTCACCTTACGACCACAGCTGAGCCAAAAATTTATGTCACTAAGCGAGACATTTGTTAAGTGAGTTTTACCTGGACCTTTCTTGCCTCCGTTGTTAAGTGAATCACTGCACCAAATAAGTTCTTATCCCACCCAATATACATCCCTATAGTATACTATCTCTGAACATTGAAATTATGTTTATCATGACTTCTTTGATATAGATCTATCACTATTTATTTATTTATTTATTTATTTGTTTGTTTGTTTATTTATTTATTTATTTATTTATTAGTGAGATTTGTATACCGCCTCATAGTGCAAGCACTCTCTAAGCGGATTACACCATTAAGCAATGTATATTTACATTGCACCCAACAATCTGGGTCCTCATTTTACCAACCTCGGAAGGATGGAAGGCTGAGTCAACCCTGAGCCGGTGAGATTTGAACAGCTGAACTGCTGAACACAGTCAGCTAAAGTGGCCTGCAGTACTGCACTCTAACTGCTGCGCCACCTCGGCTCAAGATAGACTATGAATCTGTCTATCACTTTGAAAACCATCTTACTCGTTTGCCAATATTTCTGTTCATGAAACTTATAAATCAGGTAAGCACCTTTGGGGAAAAAGAACTCATTTGGGGATAATCTGGAATAATTTAAGTAGACACACTACTTGCAAAGTTCCAAGCCAAGATATCTGAAAAACACCTTGAAAGAATATCTTGAGAAATAAAACAAAGAAGAGGAGAATCAACCTCTTTCCCGAAGCACCGAGAAGGCAAGACAAGAAGCAATGGATGGAAACCGAACAAAGAGAGAAGCAAACTAGAACTATGGAGACATTTCCTCACAGTGAGGACAATCAACCAGTGGAACCGTTGGCCTCCAGAAGTTTTGGGTGTTCCATCGCTGGGTTTTTTAAAGAAGAGACTGGACAACCATTTGTTGAAAATGGTATAGACTCTGCTGCTTGAGCAAAAGGTTGGACTAGAAGACCTCCAAGGTCCCTTCCAACTCTGTTATTATGAAAAGTCCAAATGGGAAAAAAAGACAAATAACCTTTCCCACTGTCCCGTTTTCTTCAACCACTGGAGACATCACCACAACCTTGTATATAACATGTTGTCTCAAGACTGTGGCTCACGGCAGCTCGTTGTGTCCCAAAGCCCTCCCTTACCTTTTCAGAAGTTGAGACATGTTTCTGAGAACGTTTGGAGGCAGGCATGGTGCTAGTAGGCTTTTTCAAAGGTATTCTTCAGAGAAGAAGTGGAAGAAGTGGAATTTATTGGGAGAGAAGGCACCACAGGACCTCCAGTAGATGGGAGACAGAAGGATTTCAGACTTCCAGAGGAAAAGTCTGAAGCTGTTCAGCAAACTGGTGGCTGGAGAATCCAGAAACAGACCACAGGCAACCAAAGAGATATCATTGGCTCTATTTAAAGTGTCTGAAGCCAAGGAAGCTAACAGGGAGAAGGGAGGGAGCAAGGAGGGAGCAACCTGTTTCAGTTGCAAACTAAAAGTAGGAAGAGAAAACTGAAAACTTGAAACAAGCACAAGAGAGGAGAAATGAAAGTGAAAACTTAAAGACAAGCAAGAAGAGAAACCAATCAGGTAATTAAGGTAGAAGAAAAGGAAAAAGAAACTTAGGAAGAAAAGAAAAAGGGGGAAGGAACTGGTAATAAGAGATTTCACACACACACACACACACACACACACACACACACACACACACACACACACACACACACACTATTTTATATATATATAAATGAAAATAAAGGGAGACTATTATAGATCTATTTTGAACTTATTTTGCTCTCGTCAGATAGCCATACCCCTTATTGGGATTTGAACCCGGGCCTGCTGCCGTGCAGGGCAGCAACTTAACCACTAGGCCATAGGCTCTGTTCCCAATCAGCTCTTTCACCAGGAAAGGGTTATATATGTTTTTCTGTCGTGTTATCCTGGTGTGCCCAAATATGGGAGAGAAAGCATCACAGCTTCCTTTTTGCCTTTCAGCCCCTCACTGGGACCATCCAGGCTGTTTTTTATGTAGCCGACACACTAATCTATATGTGTAGGATTTTTTGCTGATATATAAAATAAATAAAATAAAATAAAATAAAATAAAAAATAAAAAATAAAATAAAATAATATAAAATATAAATACATATATATTTATATGTATTTATATTTTATATATTTGGGACTTCAACTCCCAAAATTCCCTAGCCAGCTTTGCTTTGAATTCTGGGAGTTGAAGTCCAGGCACTTTAAAAGTTGCTGAGATTGAGAAATATTGCTGTACACTTGTTGGTTATCAAGTCTAAATACAGAAGTAGACTTGTTGTGGAAGATGATATTCCTTGTGCTTTTGCAAAGACTGGCCCGAGAATTTCTGATCTGGCATAATTACATAGTTTTTGTGATTAATCGCTATGCTTTAATTACGTTCAATTTGTAACAATGAAAATACATCCTGCATATTAGATATTTACATTACGATTCATAACACTAGCAAAATTACAGTTATGAAGTAGCAACGAAAATAATTTTATGGTTGGGGGTCACCACAACATGAGGAACTATATTAAGGGGTCGCGGCATTAGAAAGGTTGGGAACCACTGCTCTAGGCCATGCAGCTTGCAGATTACTTACTTTCAATTTCAGCAGTCAAATATTGCCAGCAGTCTATTTCAATTTGTCTCCTCACAGCCACCATAGTTAGTTTCATTTTGTGTGTCGGGAGGCAGATACTTTCTTCTTGTGCTAATCAGGCTTTGCCCTGTTTGCTGTAAGAGGTAAATTGCTGGAAGACAGAGGCCAAAGGGTGGGGGTGACTGGGTGGGTGGGGCTACATTCAGTGTATAAGACGCACCCAAGTTTTCACCCTCTTTTTGAGGGTAAAAAGGTGCGTCTTATACTCTGAAAAATATGGTAGTTCTTGAGTCAAAAGGGACTGATAAAACTTTTTCGACTACAGAATCTACCTCTCCCTAATATGGTTTAGCAGCTGCCTTCCTGCCCAATGGGAAAGCGATGCCACGAACCCCAAGTGCTCACTCCTGTTTTTGGAAGCCCAGTTTCCCTTTCTGCTGACTTTCTTTCAGAAATCAATTCTCCCAAAGACCCATGACTATCTGACACCATCCCTTTGATAAATGAAGCCAACAGACCTAAGCCCTTGTTCCCTTTCCGGCCTCAGTTGAGGATTACACCTCTGAGTTATTTTGGTCTTCCACTCCCTCACAGCTGTTCCTTTCTTCTATTCTTCCATAATTAGAAGGAGAAGGAGAAGAAAGAGGAGGGGGAGGGGGAGGAAAAGGAGGAGAAGAAGAGGAGGAGGAGGAAGAAGGTGGTGGTAGAGGAGGAGAAGGAGATGAAGAAGGAGGAGGAGGAGGGAAGGTGGAGGAGGAGGTGGAGGGAAGGTGGTGGTGGTGGAGGAGGTGGAGGAGGAGTGGAGGAGGAGGAGAAGGAGAAGAGGAAGAAGAAGAAGGTAGTGGAGGAAAAGGAGGAGGAGATGGAGGAGGAGGAGGGAAGGTGATAGAGGAGGAGGAGAGGAGGAGGAAGAAGGTGGTGGTGGAGGAGAAGATGTAGAAGGAGGAGGAGGGGGAAGGTGGTGGAGGAGGAGGAGAGGAGGAGGAGAAGAGGAAGAAGAAGAAGGTAGTGGAGGAGGAGGAGGAGGAGGAGGTGAAGGAGGAGGAGGGGGAAGGTGGAGGAGGAGGAGAGGAGGAGGAGAAGGAGGAGGAGAAGAAGAGGAGGTAGAAGAAGGTAGTGGAGGAGAAGGAGATGAAGGAGGAGGAGGAGGAGAGGGAGGAGGAGGAGGAGGGAAGGTAGTGGTGGTGGAGGAGGAGGAGGAGGAGGAGGAGGAGGAGGAGGAGGAGGAGGAGGAGGAGAAGGAGATGTAGAAGGAGGAGGAAGGGGAAGGTGGAGGAGGAGGGGGGAAGGTGGAGGAGGAGGAGGGTCTGAAAAGGCTCCACAGGAAAACTCTGAAGGAACAGGTGTGCTGTGGAGGAGGGAGAGAGAGAGAGAAAGAGAACGTAGCCAAGACAATGCTTGGAGTGTTTTGATGCCACCGAGCAGACAAGCTTTCAAAGGTGGCCTTGTCAGGGTGGAATCTCAACAGACTGATTCTTTTTCTCCTCTCTTTCCTCCCCTACTCCACCCCGAGTTGACACCCCTCCTGTGCCACACGGAAATGTCATCCATTCTTTGAGCACCATTGGCATTCGAGGGGGACAAAGGCAGCATTTATTGAAACAGGAGCGAGCTTTGTGCATCTCGGCCTGCCGAGCGGGCCTGGGTCTGTACGTGTTTTCGGGTGGGAGAAGGCTGCCACTTGTCACAGAGACTGGACTAAATTCAGAACCGCAGAGTGACGGAGACGCTGCCCAATTTCAACCTCCCCCCCCCCCCACATAGCTGGTTTTCCCCCAAAGTTCATTCAAAACATTTTGTAGGATACAGTCTCAATTATCCTTTCAAAAGGCCAGAAAGATAGAAGCAGGCATTTGGAGATGTTGCATTGTCCCAACTAGGAACCATGCTGTCATCAAGAGCCAGAGGATTGTGAGTACTCTGTTCCTTGCTACACACATGTGGTAGAAGTTGAAGTTGTTGCTCCAGGACTGTTCAAGTCCTGATGGCATGGAAATTCCTTGGGTAGCTTTGTCTCTCTCTCTCTCCTTCCCTCCTTCTCTTCCTTACTTCCCTTGCTCCATTCCAGTTTCTTTCCTTACCAGGTTTCCTTCCTTCCTTCCCTTCTGCCTTCTTTCCCTCCTTGCCTCCTTCCTTCTCCCTTTCCTCCCTCCACCTCCCTACCTTCCTTCCCTCCCTTCACTTTTCTTCCTTCCTCCCTCCTTCCCTCCTTCCTCCTTCCCTTGCTTCCTTCTTTCCTTCCCTCCCTCCTCCTTTCCTTCCCTCCATCCATTTTTCTTCCTTCCTTCCTTTTCTTCCTTCCTTCCTCCCTCCCCTCCCTCCTCCTTTCCTTCCCTCCATCCATTTTTCTTCCTTCCTTCCTTTTCTTCCTTCCTTCCTCCCTCCCCTCCCTCCTCCTTTCCATCCCTCCATCCATTTTTTTCCTTCCTTCCTTCCTTTTCTTCCTTCCTCCCTCCCTCCCTCCCTCCCCTCCCTCCTTTCCTTCCCTTGCTTCCTCCTTTCCTCCCCTCTCCTCCCTTTCTCCTCCTTCCCTTCCCTTCCCTTTCCTTCCCTTCCTCCTTCTTTCCTTTCCTTTCCTTTCCTTTCCTCCCTCCCTCACTTCCCACTCACTTACCTACAATCCCTCCTCTCCCCCTCAACAGCAACCCTGCCACTAGGCTGGGCGAGGGAGACTTCCAAAATACCTTGTGAGCTTCCATAGCTAAGCCTGCTTTTGAATCCAGGTGCCTCTGTTCCTATCTAAGGTCTCAACCCTCTGGCACAATTTCACATTCGGAACCCAATCCTACAAGGTTTGTCCAACGGGATGTTCCATTCAATTTAAAAATAACCTTACTGTGCCAAATCCTCCCCCCCTCTCCACTTGGAGTCTCCTGTTATCAAACTCTGCAATTTGCCGCAAATGTCATGATCCATGCCATAATTTTGCAGGAAAAGCATGGGAGTGTAATAAGTAGCTTTCCCTCCGGAAAACAGACCTGGAAGAAGAAGCTAGCAAGACGCATCCATAAAGCCACCAGAAACTGACAGCTTCTAAGGACGTTTTACATCTTCAATTATTAAGTTAGAATTACTTGTCCAATATTTCTGTGCCAACTTCATGGATGAGTCAGGATATGAACCTCAACCCAATAAGGACAATGCCAACTATTCATAATGCACAGTGTGGCTCAGGGGCGGGTTCCTAATTTTTTTGCTATCACTCTGTGGGCTTATTTTGTGGGTATGGCTTGCCAGTCATGTGACCGGGTGGACGTGGGCCTCGGGAGCTTGGCAGCGGCCAGAGAAGCAGGGGGGCATTGCCCACCCACAATGCAGCCCTCCACAGCAGGAGCAGCAAGACCGCGGTAGCGGTTCTTCTAGGAAGCTCCGTCCGGCCTGAATGCTTCTCCCCATTCGATGATCCTAGGCTCCTGCCGCCCATTCCCCTTCCCCTCAGCAGCTCAAGAAGCCTCGAACGTTCCCCTGGGATCATCACCGCACGTTCGTGGCTTCTCGGACTGCTGAAGGAAGGGGAACTGAGATAGGTCCTGCCGCCCTTTCTTTCAGTGTCTCATGCGCTCCCTCAGCCATCCTCCCCTGCTTGGACTCACTGTGGGATAGGAAGGCAGCGCATGCGCAGTGCTGGAAGCTCGGCTTCTGGGCATGCGCAAAAGAAAATAAAAAAAACCATTTTTTTTAAAAAAATGGCGCCCAGGCACCGGCAACCGACCGCACCGGTACTGTGACATCACCAGCGGGCCTCTACCGGTGTTATAGAGTGGACCGCACTGGTAGGAACCCACCACTGGTGTGGCTGATTTAGCAGAGACTTATCCTATCGTAGGCAGCTCTTTGGTAGCTTTAACATTTTACAGGGATTAAAAAAAACAACAACCCTGCAAGGATAGAGATGCAACGTGGCTACAGTTGTGCCACAAGGAGAAGAAAAGGATTTTCAAGTAAAGCCTGGTAGGTTAGTCGCTCATTCTGGTTGCCTGCTGACCTTATTGGGCGGGATAATTGAGAACAAGTTATTTCTCGCTCCAGAAAAAAAATGGGTCATTCGTCGCCTGCGTTGTTTCCTCTCCATTTTGGACCATTATCTAATCAAGTTCTCAAAGTGCAAAATTGGGATGCTTTCAAACGACTGAGATTGCAAGGGTTGGGTCTACGACTCATCCTTCCATAGTTCCCCCTCCCCCCCCCAAAAAAGAACCCAGAGCCCGATGCCAAAATCTGAGACCAAAATGGCTGAAATTACAGCGGTTGCGATTTCATGTTTGTTTGTTTCTAAAACATCTTCCGAGACGTAATTGGCGGATCGATGCAATTCAACATTGTTGAGCCAGGAAGACCACAAAGGAACGCAGGATAGACTGAAGTTGCTAATAGAGATCCTCAGTTTACTTTTCTGATGCATTCCTTTGAGTAAGTAACAACAACAAAGCAACAAAGAAAACAACTGACAACCGAGACCCCTGGATCACATTTTCCCCTTCAGTTAAACTTCTTTTTTCCCCCCTTTTAACCCAAAGGCTCTCATAAAAGGGAGAACAAGCAATAAACATATATGCGAAAGTCCACATCGTTCTGAAATCATTTTTGAAGAGGAACACAATCCAGCTGTGCTCGAATGTTAGCCAAAATCGCAGATGAGTTCGAGGCCTGCCAATAATCAGTAGAAAACTCTACCATCCGCTTTAGTGAAGCAAGGGTTTAAACCTCAGCTTTGTATCAGTCTCACACAGATTTGTCTCTTTTTCCCACATAAATATATTATACACAAAAAACATGGCTGGGTTCTCTGTGCTCACTTTTCCCATTAGTGAAAAGCTCTTTTTTGCACTGGTTGTGGGTTTAACCCGGGGGCGGGTTGCTCTTACCTCGCTATTGGTGCGCTGCACGCACATTGCCATGTTGCGCGCACGCTTGCTACGTGCATGCCCCCTTGTGCGATTTTGCTTCCGCTCATGTGCAGAAGCAAAATCTCGCAGAAATCTTGTGAGGAGACACGCGCACGTGCACGATTTTGGTGATTTTTTGCTTCCGCGAATGCGTGGAAATGAAATCTCGCCAAAATCTCGTGCGTGCACGCGTCCCCTCACGAGATTTTGCTTCTGTGCATTTGCAGGAAGCAAAAAAAGCCGAAAAATTGCGGAAAAAAGATGGTGGCGCACGATGGACTGGCAAAGACGGCACCGGAGCCGTCGCACACAAATTTTGCAATCCGCCGGCCGCTACCGGTGCCATAGAGTGGATCACACCGGTAGGAACCCACCACTGGTTTAACTTCTTGGAATTGAAGGCATACACCTTCCCACTGGAGAAATGCACGTACATTTATGTATGAAGAAGAGATGGAAACATTTCTATCTGAACTTTTTTTTGTTTTTGTTTTATGAGCAAAATGCCTCTAATGTATGATTTCAATCACCTCATCTGCTGCAGGGCATCGTACCATATTACAAAACTGCACAATTGGCTCCGTAATAAAATGATGAAATCAGAAGTAGGAATTAGAGCAACGTGAGCACAACAACAAGAATATTAGTAGGGCATAGAATATTATCAACCCTGGCATCAAACTCTGATGTATATTTTTTAATAGAATTTAAGTGAACAAAGTGAGAACAAACAATAGAATGAAACCGGAGCAGTTTCAGACACTAACAATTGGTTCCATGGATACAATTCTGTAATCATTTGTTGATTTTATTTGATTTTATTTGATTTACTTTTTGTGTTTCAAGACAAATTGGAATGGAATGGAATGGAATGGAATGGAATGGAATGGAATAGAATAGAATAGAATAGAATAGAATAGAATAGAATAGAATAGAATAGAATAGAATAGAATAGAATAGAGAATGGCATGGCATGATTTGATTTACTTTTTGTGTTTCAAGACAAATTGGAATAGAATAGAATAGAGAATAGAATAGAATAGAATAGAATAGAATAGAATAGAATAGAATAGAATAGAATAGAATAGAATAGAATAGAATAGAATAGAGAATGGCATGGCATGGCATAGAATAGAATAGAATAGAATAGAATAGAGAATGGAATGGAATGGAATGGAATAGAATAGAATGGCATGGCATGGCATAGAATAGAATAGAAAATGGAATGGAATGGAATAGAATAGAATAGAATAGAATAGAATAGAATAGAATAGAATAGAATAGAATAGAATAGAGAATGGAATGGAATGGAATGGAATGGAATGGAACGGAACGGAACGGAACGGAACGGAACAGAACAGAACAGAACAGAACAGAACAGAATATGGAATGGAATGGAATGGAATAGAATAGAATAGAATAGAATAGAATAGAATAGAATAGAATAGAATAGAATAGAATAGAATAGAACAGAACAAAACTGAATTGAATTCTTTTATTGGCCAAGTGTGATTGGACACACAAGGAATTCGCCTCTGGTGCATAAGCTCTCACTGTACATGTTGTGTGAATTCTTCACATCAGAATTCAACCTTCATGCAATTGGTTTTTCTCCCTTATTAGTATTTTTTTAAATACTATGGTTGCATGTATACAGTACATGCTCATCCGCACAAGTAAAAAGCATATAACAATCACACTGCTTATTAATAAGCTGTTATTTTCTACAAAGAAAAGAAAAGAGCAACCACATTATTCTAATGGGAGATGCCTTCATGGGGATTTGGTTTCAAATTCCCTTTCTCTGGCACAGGTCTCCCCACTTCTCTTTGGCCACACACCACAAAGGCTACAAGTCTCTGGATCAGGAATCCTAGATTATTATTTTTTTAGGAGCAAGCTACTATGAAGGTCAGTAACCTTGTCTGGAGGCTTTTGTTGCTGTTGTTTTAAGACTTGGCCAAATAGAATAAGGAGACGTTAACCCTCCTTTCCTTGATCACAATTGTAAGAAAAATAACTCTCCCTTTTTGAAGTCCTCTCCAAAGAATAAGTGCTGCACTTAAAGCTTAACTGGATTAGGAGAACGAAACCTGCCAGATGCTTGTCTTTTGGGGCACTATTAAAGTTTGTTGCAAACATCAAAACCAGAAGCGCACACAGATAACTGATTCAGCTGGATTCATTAACTTCTTTATAAACATAATAACAGATGAATTTACAATACCATTAGCAGATTATTTCTTCAAGCAAACACAAGCAGGGGAGTTAGTTTCATTTCAGCAAATAGGACAGAGAGGACAGAGAACAGAGTGGACAGAGAGTAGAGGTGACTGAGCCATGCCCAGCCTTAAGCTTAAGTTTCCAGTTTTGATTCTCTGCACAGACTCAGAAGTGTTTAACTCCCATTGGCTGACTTAGTTGCTATGCCTATTCATTGGCTGACCTTATTAACATGGGCTCTCCCAGTTCATGAATATCTTAACAGGCACCATTCCTGCTTTGGGCTTACAGAATAACAGAGTTGGAAGGGATCTTGGAGGTCTTCTAGTCCAACCCACTGCTCGAGCAGGAGACCTTATACCAGTGATAGCGAACCTTTTTTTCCTCGAGTGCCGAAATAGTGCATGTGCGCGCTATCACACGCGTGTGAGTGCCCACACCCATAATTCAAAGCCCCTCACTTGCCCCACCCCCCTGCACATGCGTGTGCGACCCATCCCACTCCCCCGTTTCCCGACTTCCAGTGGGCCCGGTAGGCCCGTTTTTCACCCTCCCCAGGCTCCAGAGGCTTTCTTGGAGCTTGGGGAGGGCAAAAACGCTCCACCCCCGCCACCCTGGAGGCCCTCCAGAGGCCAAAATCGCCCTCCCAGAGCCTCTGCGCGAGCCAAAAATCAGCTGGCGGGCACGCACATGCACACTGGAGCTGAGCTAGGGCAACGGCTCGCGTGCCGGCAGATATGGCTCCGCGTGCCACCTGTGGCACCCGTGCCATAGGTTCGCCATCACTGCCTTATACCATTCCAGACAGATGGCTGCCCAATCACTTCTTTAAAATCTCCAGGGATGGAGCACAGATAAATTCCGGAGACAAGCTATTTCTAGGCCAGTCTCTGACCAACTATTTTCAAGTTGAACTTGCTTCCATGCATGACTGCCTCTTAAACCTTTTGGCTTCCTTTGGTTGCCCTGTCTCACTTAAATATTTCAAGGGCTTGTATCTTTAACACAGAGCATCTTTCATATGAAATCCAGAATCCTGCATATATTTTCCCCTCCCCTCAAAGAATCAGAATGAACCCTGCTAAAGAAAGAAAGAAAGAAAGAATGAATGAATGAACCCTTGCTAAAATGTACTGAAGGTGAAGAGAATGTCTTTAAGGGTTAGAGGAACAGATTTGTGCCGTCAATTGATATTGATCAAGGAAATTCCTTTTCTGTTATTTTAGCTGGCTCACAAGCTGTGTCTCACTGACCCTTTGGGTTAGAAGCTTGTTATTTAAAGAAGGAAGGGAAGGGATTTGAATTTGTGGTAAGATTATATGGTTTGGGGCCCTGGGGAGGGGTTGTTCACCACTGGAGATGGTTGATGGGTAAGAAGACCTCATCCCGATGCTATCCGTCTGTTGGTTCTGGGTTGTTGTTGGTTTGTTTGTTTGTTTGCATAGTTTTACATTTTAGATTGCTTTTTATGATCTATAAGCCACCCAGAGTCACCTTATCAGTGAGATTGGCAGTATATACATTTAATAGAGGTAGATGATAGATGATAGATGATAGATAGATAGATAGATAGATAGATAGATAGATAGATAGATAGATAGATAGATAGATATAGATAGATATAGATGATAGATAGATAGATAGATAGATAGATAGATAGATAGATAGATAGATAGATAGATAGAGATGATAGATAGATAGATAGATATGATAGATAGATAAGTTATAGATGATAGATAGATAGTTAGATAGAGATAGATAGATAGATAGATAGATAGATAGATAGATAGATAGATAGATAGATAGATAGATAAGTTATAGATGATAGATAGATAGTTAGATAGAGATAGATAGATAGATAGATAGATAGATAGATAGATAGATAGATAGATAGATAGATAGATAGATAGTTAGATAGAGATAGATAGATAGATAGATAGATAGATAGATAGATAGATAGATAGATAGATAGATAGATAGATAGATAGATAGATGATAGAGATGATAGATAGTCTTATCTACATGTACCAATACTAAATAAATATATTATTGGTGCATTGTATTTTTCATCAGTCTCTATCAATCAGGCTTCATAGGCCTTGCAGGGTTTTAAGTTGAATTTTAAAAAAAGAACTTCAAGTCTAAAGAAGGATGGACAAAGTTGCTGCAATAAACGTTGAAGATAACTTACATAAAGTGGGAGTTGGGCGGCATACAAATCTATTTAAATAAAATAAATAAATAAATAAGATTCCCTTTTACCTCAACAGCAGCCCCTGTTAGGTGGCTGAGAAAGGATTGGACCAAGGTTCATAGAGGATGGTGGATGGTAATGGAGACATATGGACCTCCTAGGTTCCAACCTTCATTGTTCCACCAGACAGCTTCTGGACCAATGTTATCATGTGTCTGTGACCTTATCAAAGCCAGAAGCATTCCTGATAAATAGCTTTCAAAATTAATATTTTCAGTTTGTGGAAAGGGTGTTTGGGGGAGGGGAAAGAAAGTTCAATTCATTTTCTGGAGAAACCAAGCAGAGCAGAAATGGGTTATAAACAGAGCTAGACCATTTCACAACATTGTTGAATGTTAGGGGGGCACAGGCCCCTTTTGATATTGTAATGGAGAGAAACGTAGAGGGCACAGAAGAGGTTAAAGACAAAAAAAACCCCTGAGTGACTCTCTTTCTCCAACAGCTGCATTTCATTGTGAGAGGGTCATGTGGTGCCAAGCAAAACAGAAAAGAGGAAGGCACATAGATTTGTTAGTTTGAAGTAATGGACCACATGGTGTCCGATGGTTTATGTTCTCATGTTTTCTGGAGTGGAGTCCCAGGGGACTTGAGATACCGCTTCCAATTCCTAGCGCTCTATTGTTTCTATTGATGGCTTCCAGATGGCAGAGACAACCATGGTGAAATCTCTGGCTGTAGGCCAAAAATATGGGGGAAGACAAAGTGAAAACGGAGAACTTCTCTCCCCCACTCCTCACCCTTGCTATTTTTGAGTTGCCAGATTTCATTTTGGAATCAGGAAACACACACCTCAACCCTGCCATTGATACAGCTTATCTCAGAGGGATAGAGATAGAGATAGAGATAGAGATAGAGATAGAGGGAGGGGGGGAGAGAGATAATGGATGGAGGATGATGGATGGATGGATGGATGGATGGATGGATGATAGATAGATAGATAGATAGATAGATAGATAGATAGATAGATAGATAGATAGATAGATAGATAGATAGATAGATAGATAATGGATGGATGGATGATTATAGATCCTGCTTATGGCAACTTGAAACGGAGTGTGGGGCGGCACTCCCGAGCTCCATTTTCACTGGCAGAAGCACCGCGACCCGGCCCTTTACTGTTTCCACGATGGCCCCGCGGGCCAGGTGTAAGCACCCTGCAGGCCGGATCTGGCCTTGAGTTTGACACCCCTGGCTTAGAGAGTGTTGTAAATGTCACCCTTACAGCGCCCTTTTAACATAGTGGACTTGTACTCAATGCAACCAATATTGACTCCTCTAGTTCCTAAACCTTAATTCAGATTATTTCAGTAGATGACAGTATCTTATGACTGATCCTCACTGAACAGGAAAGTTAGAAGTTGTTCAAGATCAACACTTCTCCAAAAGCTGTGGGTGTGTGTTTAAAAGGTTGGGTAAATGGATTGGCTTAATGCACATAAATGTACATTTATATATGTGAATATATGGAATTTATATAAAGGAATTTATATGTCTATATATCCATTCTGCAATTTCAACACTGTAGTACATGAATAACATGAACTGGATCTATTGATGTTCTGCCACCTTCAAATGAATCATCTCATATGAGTCAAAGGGCAATTTTAAGAAAAAGCTGGCAACTTTTCAATTCCTCCTGCTTTCAACAGCTGCCAAAATACGCAAGTTTCAAAATTCAGAAACTCTGGTTTTCCTTACTATGAGCTATCTCTGCAGTTTGGCAAATAGCTTTTAAGTTCAATATTTCTTTTCTCCTATTTTAGAAAAAAAATATATGATTAATTCCCTTCCTGTTGCAGCACAGGATAAACATTAGGGCATTTGAAAGTGTTCCTTATTTCCTCTCCATCTCTGGCTTACTACGGAAATAAATTACCACGGTGGTAAATTTCTGAAATTGTTCTCTGAAAAATGAACATGGAAAAATGGGGGCGGTGGAATTGATGAAGTGTTAAATAGTTTATAACTGACATAACACTAGGCATTATTCCAGATCTTCTGAAAGGAGGTTAGGCCCAGATCCACCCCTCTAAATTCCTAGAAAATCCAGTCTGGTTTTCCATTTTAAATGTGGGGACTAGAATTTCTTTTTCTCTTTTAAACATTGGCTAGAACGTTCAGAGATTTCTCTGTAAACCTTTGCAGTTACTGTTTTCCTCACAATCCCTTATCTATCTCTCTGTAGCCAGATGTGACTTAATGAAGTATTTATCATTTGTTTATGTAAAAAATATTTATTACCCATCCCCACCCTGGTGGACTTTGGGCGGGGCACAATAAGGCCAAATGTCTTATTGGAACTATGGAACTATGAAAACCAAAAATAAACAGTGAAAACCAATCTCCCAGAACTAAAGAGGTCCAGTGCCCACAAAATTAACCTAATAAGCCAAATGCATGGTACATGCGGGACGACCATTGCTTCAGTGAAATGTCAAAATTTTGGGACCTTCTCAGGAAGGCAGAGGTGGGTTCCTGCCGGAGCTCCCCGGTTTGCAGCTCCGGTAGGGAGCGGCAGATTGCGCAACCGCTCTGGAGCCCTCTCTGCTGGTCCATCGCGCGTGACGCCATTTTTTCCCGGTGATTTGGGTCGATTTTGCTTCTGCGCATGCGCGGAAGCAAAATTGCGCCAAAATCTCGCGAGGGGACGCCTGCGCGCGAGACATTTCAGCGAGATTTTGCTTCTGCGCATGCGTGGAAGCAAAATCTCGCCAAAATCTCGCCAAAATCTCGCCAAAATCTCGCCAAAATCTCACGTGTGTGCGCGTCCCCTCGCAAGATTTTGGTGCGATTTTGCTTCCATGCATGCACAGAAGCAAAATCGCGCAAGGGGGCGCATGCGTGTAGCGAGGGTGTGTGCGCCCAAAGCGTGGAGATGCGCGCGCAGCGCACCGGCACTGGTAAGGCAGCAACCCGCCACTGCAGGAAGGATATTCCATAAATGAAGGTGCCACTCAGAAACCTGTTCCAAAGCAAAACAATATTGGCAAAGGATAAAGGAATGGATTGAAGAAATAACAAATCAACATATAGAAATGAAGCTGGAATTATTTCTGCTAGGGATATTCATGTGGAACCAGGATAAGAAGACACAGTATTTAATTTTACACATTATCATAGCAGCAAGAATAATATTCGCACAGAATTGGAAAAACAATAATATACCAACGGAGGATTGTGTGATTAAAAAAATCTTAGAGTGTGCAGAGATGGATAGGCTTACTAGAGAAATCAATGATGAAGAAGACTCAGAATATTACAAGATATGGGATGACTGGTATAAATGGTTAAATAACAGATCTATAGGTTAGGAACGATGAAATACAAGAAGGTATAGAAGTATGAAAAGGTGCTAAGTAATTGTAAAAATGAAATATCTTTGTATTAAAACAGTACTATTGTAAAAATGATATATAAGTAAGAGAAATATTATTGTTTAACATAAAGTGAAAATTATGTAAGGACTGATTTATATGCTTTTATGTTTATGTTATATGTTAATATTATATGTTTACCTAAATGTAAATTCAAAAGAGGGACAAACAAATGTGAAATGGATGTAAATGAATATGGGATAAGTTTTGAAATTTAATTTCAAATAAGTAGATTGTAAAAATCTTTCTTTAACAAAAAAGTTTCATAAAAATTATTTTTTAAAAAAGTTCTATGCCTTTTAATATTATTTTTACAGATTTTGTAATCACATCTGTAAACTTCTGGGAGTCCCTGTGCAGTTAAGAAATAAATAGGTGCAATAATATATACATATATATATATATATATATATATATATATATATATATATATATATATATATATATATATATATATATATATATATATATATATATATATATATATACATACATATACATATACATATACATATATATATATATACACATACATACACACACACACACACACACACACACACACACACATACATATACATACATACATATACATATAAATATACATATATATATATATACATACATACATATACATATACATATACATATACATATATATATATATACACATACATACACACACACACACACACACACACACACACACACACACACACACACACACACACACACACACACATATATATATATTATTGCAGATGGTATTGCTGGAATAAATAAATGCCAAAGTTTAAAGAAAGGAGACACGATTTTACTTGAATCCCTTTCACAGGGAAATGGGCGAAGCAGACAAGACATGAAATATAATAAGAGCATTCATTTTTACCACGCTATTAATGCCGTGGTTTTATAAGCTCAACGATAATACTCTGAGCAGTTGTTGGATGGGGAAGAGAGCGCTCAGGTTTGCACCGGGTTTACTTGGGTGATATTCCTCCCTGCTGTTCACTTGCAATTCTTTTTTTAAAAAAACATTCACGGTTTGGAGATCCATGAATTCCCTCCTTGCATTGCTCAGTGCTGACATAAACCCCCAGTAAATCATTCTGCAGCCAAATACATTTCAACAGCCATGTTTAGCAGCCCCACAGCTGAATTGATAAACCTACTGGGTTTGCTCTTTATCAGGGAGTACCAAAATGAATGAATGAATGAATGAATGAATGAATGAATGAATGAATGAATGAATGAATAAATAATAAATAAATAAATAAATAAATACATGAATGAATGAATGAATGAATAAATAAATAAATAAATACATAAATACATAAATACATAAATAGGTGGCAGGAAGAATATTGAAAAGTACCTGGCATTCATTAAGTTACTGTATTTTTCGGAGTATAAGACGCACCTAGATTTTAGAGGAGGAAAACAAGGAAAAAAGTATTCTGAACCAAATGGTGTAGTAATATATTATTTAATAAAATACCAGTGTAGCAGAATACTTTTTACAACCATGTATACTTTTTACAACCATGTACACTTTTTACAAACTTCAAACTTGACAGCTTTTAGACTTGTGGACTTCAACTCCCAGAATTCCTCCTCCAGTCATTCCTGAGCTAGCATGACTGGAGGAGGAATTCTGGGAGTTGAAGTCCACTAGTCTTAAACTTGCCAAGTTTGAAGACCCTTGCACCGCTAACCCAGGGCTCTTCAAACATGGAAGTTTGTCTTCATACCTGTCAGGCTGCTCGCTTCAGGCAGCAGCAGCGGTGGCTCCGGCAGTGGCGAGTATTGGCGGTGGTGAGCTGGGGGGCATGTCCTGCACCGGGGGCGGGGGCTGCAACGGGGGCGGCTGCGGTGGTGTGTCCTGTGGCGGGGGCTGCAACGGGGGTTGCTGCGGGTCCTGCGCTGGGGGCGGGGGTTGCAAAGGGTGCGGCTGCAGTGGCGTGTCCTCCGCCGGGGGCAGGGGCTGCAACGGGGGCGGCTGCGGCGGCGTGTCCTACGGCGGGGGCTGCAATGGGGGCAGCTGCAGGTCCTGCGCTGGGGGCGGGGGCTGCAAAGGATGCAGCTACGGCAGCGTGTCCTCCGCCAGTGGCGGGGGCTGCAATGGGGGGGCGGTTCCTGCGCCGGGGCAGGGGCTGCAACGGGGCGGCGGCGGCAGGTCCTCCGGCGGAGGCTGCAATGGCGGCTGGGGTGGCAGCGGCTCCCAGCAACAGCGGCTGCAGCTCCAGCCAGCAACGGCGGCAGCGGCGGTGGCCAAACACTTCCTTCCCCATTCCAAAAACAGGGCATGCAACCGGCCTGAAACGTGATGCTTTTTTTTGGTCTCCACATGCTCTGTTTTTGGAATCGGGGAGGGGATCGCAGCGCTGCCGCCTGAAAACCCTTTCCTCCCCAGGCTAAGTGGCGGCTGGCAGGTGGGTGGGGGCTACATTCGGAGTATAGGACGCACCCACTTTTTGACCCCTTTTTTGGGAGTAAAAAGGTGCGTCCTATACTCCGAAAAATACGGTATACTTATGGTGACTCTGCTTGGAAATGGGACAACTTGCCACAGCCAGCTTGCTGTGGCCAACTTACCATGGCCAACTCGCCACCGCCAACTCATCGCAGCCAACTCATCGCAGCCAACATGCTGCGGGACGACTTGGCGTGGCCAACCCACCACAGAACAACTTGCTGCAGGACAATGTAAGAATTCTATTTACTTATTTAAAATAAATAAAAAATATTTTATATTTTACTGTGAACATTAAATTCTGTCCCTCCCTTTGCATCCTTTCTTTAATGATTCTATTCAAACATTTCTTTGATATTAGTGTAACTCTTGTCCTGCAGTGAGGTGTCCGGTGGGTGAGATGGCTGTGGCGAGTTGGACGTGACAAGTTGGTTGTGGCGAGTTAGCAGTGGCGAATTTGCCTGAGGATCGCAATTGTAGCAATAGCACTTAGACTTGTATACCGCTTTACAGTGCTTTCCAGCCCTCTCTAAGCAGTTTACAGAGTTCAGCCTCTTGCCCCCAACAGTTTGGGTCCTCATTTTACCCACCTCGGAAGGATGGAAGGCTGAGTCAATAGCAATAACACTTAGACTTATATACCGCTTTATAGTGCTTTCCAGCCCTCTCTAAGCAGTTTACAGAGTCAGCATTTGCCCCCAACAATCTGGGTCCTCATTTTACCCACCTCGGAAGGATGGAAGGCTGAGTCAACCTTGAGCCTGGTGAGATTGGAACTGCCAAATTGCAGTGTGGCTCGGTAGAACATCTTCTAGAATGACCATTGTTAACTTCCTCATTTTTACAGTGGTTCCAAACGTCATTGTGATGATCTGTTGCATAGTATCCGTTCACCGGGGTGGTTTACTAATACAGGTAGTCCTTGACTTACAACCATTTGTTAAGCAACTGTTCAAAGTTACGACATGGAAAAAAAATGATTTATGACCGGTCTTTGCACTTACAACTGTTGGAGCATTCCTATCATTGTGTGATCAAAATTTGGACAACTGGCATGTACTTATGATAGTTGAACTGTCCCGGGATCACAGGAGCACTATTTGTAACCTTCCCCAGCCAGCTTCTAACAAGCAAAGTCAATGGGGAAAGCCAGATTTGCTTAATGAAAGCATTATTCGCTTAACAATTGAGAAATAACTAATAATCTGATGGTCATTTCGTAAAATCCTTTCTTAGCAAGCACCTAGAAGCCAGGCTAGAGGCCAGGATGGTCAAAGATTTCATTCACTTCAAATTTTGAAATGAACTCATCCTATTTGCACTTCCCAGCTTAATACATGGATCTGAATGCAGTTCTCTTTTGAATAATTTATTTCTCCAAATTTGGAGGTGTGGTTCTCAACTCAAAGCAAAAAAACACAAAATCTACTCCTTTAGGATACATCTCAGAAAACTTGGTATGTTTTCAACTGGAATTTCAACTGTGCTGTTTTTATTTATTCATTTTATTTATTTATTTATTTGTCAACAAGTGTAAGGAAACAGGACACATGAAAAAAAATGGCACAAAAATGGAAATAAAGAAGCAAAACATAGCCATAAACACATAAAATGAGTACATACAAATGGGTACAGTAGGACAGGGATGATAGGCACACTGGTGCGCTTACGTACGCCCCCTTAGGGACATCTTAAGAAATGTGTAAGGTCCACGGTAGATAGTTTAAGGTAAAAGGTATGGGGGTTAGAGAAACTAACAACAGGATCAGGTAGAGTGTTCCAGACATTGAGTGTTCCCACAGAGTTGGCCTCCTCCAGGTCCCATCAGCCAAATAATGTCGGTTGGCGGGTCCAAGGGGGAGAGCCTTCTCTGTGGGAGCCCCATCTCTCTGGAACCAACTCCCACCAGAGATCCGGACTATCCCCACTCTACTGGCTTCCATAAAACCGTAAACACATGGCTTTTCCGGTAGGCGGGGTGAAGAAGATCAGATACCCCCTTGAATGAATGGTTTTAAAGTTGTGTAATGTTTTAAAATTATATATTATTTGTATTGTTCTTATTCCTGTTGTATGCTACCCTGAGTCCTATGGGATTGGGTGGCCTATAAGAACTTTTAATTAAATTAAAATTAAATTAAATTTACTACTCTATTGCAGAAGTCGTATTTTCTGCAATCAAGATTAGAGCAGATTACATTTAGTTTGTTATCTATTGATAGCCCTAGTGTTATTGCGGTTGAAATTAAAGTAGTCATTAACAGGTAGGAGGGTAAGGTAGATAATCTTGTGTACTAAGCTTAGGTCAGAACGTAGACGGCGTAGTTCAAGGTTATCCAGGCCTAAAATTTCAAGTCTAGTGGAATAAGGAATTTTATTGTGAGCAGAGGAGAAATGATGTGGAAATGATCTTGGAAGACAGGAATGGGACCTGCACCCTGATAAGAGTCTGATAAATGAGATTTTGAGGAGGAGGAGGGGGGGAGCATTGCAGAAGGAACCCTTTTTACAGGAAGAAGTCAAAGACGAGTGAGATACCGTATTTTTCGTAGTATAAGACGCACAGAAGTATAAGACACACCTCAGTTTTGGGGGAGGAAAACAAGGGAAAAAGGTCTCTGCCTCCAAGCAATTTGCCAAACAGCAAACAGCAAACAGCACAGATTATATACATTGTTTGCTGTGTATTTCTGTGCATGTGTGCCTGACCCATAGAAATAGCAAAGAATTGGAGAAAGGTACATTATGCCAGAAAGTTTTCTTAAATGTAGTCACACTAACTCCTCCCAATTATTTAAATAGATCTACTCCAAGGTAACTAAACTCTAATACTAAACAGGACACTGTTACATTTCAGACTATACTAAGGTGACCAGACGTCCCGCTTTTGGCGGGACACACCCGATTTCAAACAAATTGTCCCGCGTCCCGCGGCATATCCAAAAAGTCCCGCTTTTTGAATTTGCGCCACAGTTTGGCCACCCCTGGTTTAGCGCGTCTTTGCTGTGTCCCCCGGAGCTATTTAAGCAGTGTGATAAAGCAAAGCAAAACATTAAAAGCCGAGGAAGGAAAAAAAAAAGAAGAGCAGCCACCTTCCCCCCAGCAAAGCCCTGAACGGAACGGAACAGAGGCGGCAGGGGACGACAATGGAGGCTATTTCGTTGCTTAGCAACCGAAGCGAAACAGATTCTCTCTGTCCCTGCCTTCCTCTGGCCGCAGTTCTTTGCATATGGGTTCAAATAGATATCAGCCTTTTTTTCGTCTCTGCCTCGGCACGAATGGTGACGCAATCGGCACGCGCCTAATGTGAAAGAGAAAGGAGATGTGTGGGGCTGAGGAATTGGGAGTTTCTCCCCTCATGAAAATGTTATGGTGGTGAATTTGGGTAGGAGAGAGATGTTTCACCGGCGGTTCTTTTCCCTGCTTGGCTCAGTAGAAGAGGGACCCTGTTTTGACTGCATGGCTTGAAGAGCTCGCCGCTGTCTGGCAGGGCTCTGCAGATAAGTAAAAGCATAAGAAATGCAGCAGGTGAATCTTCTGCCCTGGTTTGCGGTCTCTTTCTACAAAAATTGCTGCTAATTAGGGTTTGCGGAAGTCGTTCTTCCCTCTCCACAGTTATATATGAATATACAATTATATCGCAGCGTTCCAGGGCCAGACGCAGCAGAGGCTGCAGCTTTGTGCACACACACCCAAACACCCCCCCTTCATCGTCCTTCCCGAAGTCTTTTGTCCTGGTGCGGAAAGGGGAGGCGTGGATCATCTCTTCCCCCCCCCTCACCCCCCCCCGTCAATGGTGTCCCGCTTTACCAAAGTGAAAATCTGGTTACCTTAGACTATACTTGTACAGAGCTGTTAAAATTAATTACAATTTCTGGAAGTATGCATTATTCTCTATTATTTAAAAGAAGATACAATAGCATTGGGCCTCTTCAGAGCAAGCGTTTATTTTAAAAAGCTTCTTTATTTTGTTAAGTTGTCTAGATTTATAGGGGTCGCCAACCTTGGTAACTTTAAGACTTGTAGACTTCAACTCCCAGAATTCCACAGCCAGCAAAGCTAACAAAGCTGGCTGTGGAATTCTGGGAGTTGAAGTCCACAAGTCTTAAAGTTGCCAAGGTTGGAGACCCCTGGCTCTAGAACAATAATAAAGCAGTCTTTAAAAAATAAGTCTAATAATTTGAACATTCTACAGACATTTATAGTTATTCACTTACCCCCTTCCATCCAGTTCAGCAAAAAATAAAAATCTGCGTGTCTCTCCCAGCTATTTGCCTCTTTGTAGTTAGTTTCACTTTCATTTCCCCACATGGCAAACCTAATCAGCTGTAGGTTGGGAAACTGCTACTGACTTGCTTGGCTTTACAGGCTCTTCCCTCTTTCCTGCAAGCAGGTAAATTGCTGGAAGACAGAGGCCAAAGGGTGGGGGTGGGTGGGGCTGCATTCGGTGTATAAGACGCACCCAAGTTTTCACCCTCTTTTGGGGGGTAAAAAGGTGCATCTTATACTCTGAAAAATACGGTACTTTCATACTTGCAAGTTTCTGTTAATGCAATGGACTATCTTGACTGAGTAGCATGCTTAGTGGAATTAATTACAAGAATAAGGATTATTTCCATGCTCTATTTCTCTAGTAATAGGTTGGTTTGTCTTCTGCTTTGGTCCATGTCCAAATTTCTGGAGATCTTCATGTCTGCAGCAGCAGCTGCCTCTTTTCCAGTCCAGAAAACTAAGCAGGGGGCAAGCTTGATACAATGAAATGTGGTTCTAGTAGTGTCATTCCAAAAGCTCTCAAGGAAGATGCTTCCACAGGACACATACTGTCCCCTTAGTATTACACAAATAAACAAACAAACACACTTTAACCCGAGCAAACAGTACAACAAGCAAAGATAATAATCGTATCCTGGGTTTCATTCCCTGCAATCTGATGCTTTGTTTGACCCTGCTCCTGTCAGCTGGCTTTAGAAAAATCAGATGTTGTCTTTCTCCGTTGAGGCCTGGGATGTGTTTCCTGTCTGGTATTTACAACCAGTGGGGGCAGCCCTCTGAAGGATGTGTCAAGTTGAGCTGTGATCACAAATGCAGCTAGCTGGGTTGGTCTCTTTCACACAAGTATTTGGAGCTGGCTTGTCAGGTCCTAGTAAGATTCTACCATGACTTACAAACTTTGTGGCCCAGTGTGCGTACAGCCTAGTAATAGGTGTGCGTTCTGGCCTGCCGGATTTCATTTTTTTTAAAAAAAAAATACTTTTCCCCTCCTGTTCCAGCTAATAGGCAGTACAAACAGCTAAATGTGACTGGTGTGTTACATCTAGTGAAGCAGAACTGTTCAATATCTTCATAAACGATTTAGATGAGGGAATAGAAGGAGAACTCTTCAAATTGGCAGATGACACCAGGCTGGCAAGAACAGCCAACACCCCAGATAAGATAAGCTTAAGAGCCATCTGAATCTTGACAGATTTGAACATTGGGCCCTATCTTACAAAATGTAATTCGATTAGAGAAAAGTAAGGTTTTACACTTAGGTGAGGAAAAACAAATACCGTATTTTTCGGAGTATAAGACGCACCGCAGTATAAGATGCACCTTAGTTTTGGGGGAGGAAAACAAGGAAAAAAGGCCTTTGCCTCCAAGCAATTTGCTAGACAGCAAACAGCACAGATGATATACATTATTTGCTGTGTATTTCTGTGCAGTTGTGCCTGACCCATAGAAATAGCAAAGAATTGAAGAAATGTACATTATGCCAGAAAGTTTTCTTAAATGTAGTCACACTAACTCCTCCCAATTATTTAAATAGATCTACTCCAAACATGACTAAGTCATTAACTCAGCTGCCTTATTTTAATACTAATACTTAATGCTTAATACTAAAACAAGACATTTCATATTATACTTTTACAGATATTTAAAATTGATGTGGCTTCCTGGAAGTATACTATTCTCTGCTTTTTAAAAGAAGATACAATAGCACTGGGCCTCTTCAGAGCAAGCATTTATTTTAAAAAGCTTCTTCATTTTGTTAAGTTGTCTAGAACAATAATAAAGCAGTCTTTAAAAAATAAATCTAATAATTTGAACACTCTACAAACATTTAACAAAATAACATATTAACAGAATCTGCCTCTACCTAGGATAGAACTCACAACCTCCTGATTGTGAGGCAAGAGCTCTACCTCTAGGCCACAGCAGATATAGCTTACCTCTTTGCAATTTCAGCAGGCTAACATTGCCAGCAGTTTATCTCCTAGCAATTTGTCTCATTACAGCCACCGTAGTTAGTTTCATTTTACCACGTGGCTTGCAAGCCTCAGTCAGCTGTAGGTCGGGAGGCAGATAATCTCTTTTTATGCCCTATTTGCTGCAAAGAGGTAAATTGCTGGCAGGCAGAGGCCAAAGGGTGGGGGTAGCTGGGTGGGGCTACATTCGGTGTATAAGATGCACCCAAGTTTTCACCCTCGTTTTGAGGGTAAAAAGGTGCGTCTTATACTCCGAAAAATACGGTTTACAGGTACAGATTTAGGTGAAACTTAGCTCAATAGCAGTAACTGTGACAGGAATCTTGGAATCCTAGTCAACAAATCACTTAAATATGACCCAGCTGTGTGCAGCAGCGGCCAAAAGAGCCAACACAGTCCTAGGCTGCAGGGGTGCGTTCCTACCAGTGTGGTCCCCTCTGTCGTCCCTGTAGCGGCCCGCCGATTGCGCAATTTGCATGCAACAGCTCCAGTACCGTCTTCACCGGTCCATCGCGCGGCCCCATCTTTTTTTTCCGAATTTTTGCCCCTTTTTTGCTTCCTGCGCATGCGCGGAAGCAAAATCTTGTAAGGGGACGTGCGGGTGTGTGTGAGATTTTGGCAATTTTTTGCTTCCGCGCATGCACGGAAGCAAAATTGCATGAGGGGCTGTGCGCACGTAGCAATCGTGCGCACGTGTGAAACGTGATGATGCGCATGCAGCGCACCGGTAGGCAGGTAAGAGGAACCCGCCCCTGCTAGGCTGCATCAACAGAGGGATAGAATCAAGATCATGTGAAGTGTTAGTACGTAAGTACCAAAGTAAGGCTTTGGTAAGGCCACACTTGGAATACTGCATCCAGTTTTGGTAGCCACGATGTAAAAAAGATGTGGAGACTCTAGAAAGAGTGCAGACAAGAGCAACAAAGATGATTAAGGGACTGGAGACTAAAACACGAAGAACAGTTGCAGGAATAGGCTATGCCTAATTTAGTGAAAAGAAGGACTAGGGGCGATATGATAGCAATCTTCCAATATCTCAGGGGTTGCCCCAAAGAAGAGGAGGTCAAGCTATTCTCCAAGGCAGGAAGGACAAGAAGCAATGGATGGGAACTAATCAAAGAGAGAAGCAACCTAGAACTAGGGATACATTTCCTGAACAAGAACAATTAACCAGTGGAACAGCTTGCCTCCAGAAGTTGTGTTCCAACATTGGAGGCTTTGAAGAAGAGAATGGACAGCCACTTGTCTGGAATGGCACAGGTCTTCCTGCCTGAGCAGGGGGTTGGACTAAAAGTGACCAACCGTTGACCATTTTTCACATGCCTATGATCATGTGATCAAAGTTCAGTTGCTTGGGAACTGGTTCATACTTATGACGGTTGCAGCGTTCCGTGGTCTTGTGATCCCCTTTTGCGACCTGACAAGGCAGGTCAATGGGGAAGCCAGATTCACTTAACAACCAGGTTACTAACTTATCAATTGTGGCGATTCACTTAACAGCTGTGGCAAGAAAGGACGTAAAATAGGGCAAAACTCACTTAACAAATATCCCAGAGAAAATTTGGGCTCGATTGTGGTTGTACATTGAGGATGGTGATCGGATGGTCACATCTAAATGGGTTCCTGGGTCTAATACGGAAGTTCTTTCCTTGGCTTTTTAAATTTCCCATCCAGCCTACAGCTTGGTATTTCCAACCCACCTAAAAACTAAAGCTAAAGATATAGGTTTGCCCTGTCTGGTCGTTTCTGACTCTTGGGTTGGTGCTCATCTCTATTTCTTAGGAGGGAACCAGGGTTCTCTGAAGACATTTCCCTGGTCATGTAGCCTGCATGATCCAAAGACTTAAGAAGTCCAATCTGCTCAATCAAAATGAGCAGTGAGTGAGTTGTTGTTGCGTAATCCATAATCTATGTATCCATATCAATGAGAATAGAGTTGGAAGGGACCTCGGAGGTCTTCTAGTCAAGCAGGAGACCCGATACCATTTCAGACAAGTAGCTGTCCAATCTCTTCTTAAAGACCTCCAGTGATGGAGCACCTACGACTTCTGGAGGAAAGCCATTCCACTGCTTAATTGTCATCACTGTTAGGAAGTTTCTCCTTAATTCCAGGTTGCTTCTCTCCTTGATCAGTTTCCATCCATTGTCTCTTGTCCTGCCTTCAGGTGCTTTGGACAATACCGTGACTCCCTCTTCTTTGTGGCAACCCCTCAAATACTGGAATACTGTATCATGTCACCATTATATCTTCCTAGCCATACCCAATTCCTCCAACCCAGGGGTGGGCTTCAAAAATTTTAGCAAGGGGTTCTCTGCCTAGTTGGTGGGTGGGCGTGGCCATAGTGGGCGTGGTCTAGTCAGCCTCCTGCACCATGGGGGTGGTGGGTTTTGCCCTCCCCGGGCTCCAGAGGCTTTTCATCGAACCTCTGGGAGGGCAAAAATGGCCTCCCCAGGCTCCAGAGGCCCTCTGGAGGCCAGAAACAGAACCTCCGGTAGGCCCATTTTTTGCCCTCCCGAGCCTCCGCGCACGCTCTGCACTTACCTGCATCCAAAACGAGCTGCGTGGGGACTCCTGGGAGGGGTGGGGCAGGGTGGGTGGGGCCAGCCAGGAGTGGGATTTGGGGGTTATCTGAACTGCATAGAATCTTAGCTAGAGGTTCTCCCTGCGAACCCCCAGCAGCCCACCCCTGCTGCAACCGTTCTTCATATGTTTTTGTCTCCAGGCCTTTAATCATCTTAGGTGCTTCTTCTTTGCATTTGTCAGATTGCTGAGCGGTTCTTGGCAACTTTTGGAGACCCTATTCCTCAGCAAACCCTCAGCATTGCAGATTCCCACAACATCCTGGATAGCCCGAATTAAGAGGGTTATTTTTTATATATATGCGACAAAAGAGAGAAGCATTCTTATCTGAGTTCTTAAAAACCAAACTCCCCCCCCCAAAAAAAAAAATCCTTTCAAGCTATCTTGTGTGGGCTGGAAGCGAGGGCATCGCTCCTCTCTCTCTTTCTCTCTCCCTCATTCCCTTCAAAAAACTTTTCCTGAACACTTGCTCTGTTTTTGATCAAACAAGGGAGAAAGAAGCCTGGGTTGAATAGGGCTCTGTTTTCACTCCTCAAGATGGTTTCTCAGTCTTGCTGTCTGAAAATGTGTGGAAGCGTTAAAGAAAAGACAGCTGCAGCCGAGAAACGCCAGTAACCCTCCAAGCTTCCTGCCCCTTTCTTCCCCGTTCAAGCCTGTGGGGCGGTGGGAGTCCTTCAAATAAATGTGAGTCTATGTTTCCGTTTAGTTCAGAAGACAATCCAGCTGCCAAGTTTCAAGAATAAACAGTACTGGGAACTTCACAGAAGATGATCGTGTGTGCCTCTTCCATGGTCAGGTTTGAAGGGACAAATGGATGTTAGTTGCAGAGGGGGAAATGAATTCCAGGGTATAATATTTGAAATTCGGAGAGAAAAGCCTACAAAATAAAGCAGATCACAGTTGGTGTGAGCTACTGGAATTCAATTATTTGTCCCATCCGGATTAGTATCAGTTGAAGGCATATTTAAAAATATTTAAAAGGCATTAAGAGTTGTCAACCTAATCTTGCGAAGCTTCTTCTCCGGTAATATCGTACTACAAACTAGGGCATACAAAACCTTTGCTAGACCAATTCTCGAATACAGCTCGTCTGCCTGGAATCTGCACTGTATATCGATTATGATGTGATATTAAGAGCCGAGGTGGCGCAGCGGTTAGAGGCAGGTACTGCAGGCCACTTTAGCTGACACTGATCCGCAGGTCAGTGGTTCAAATCTCACCGGCTCAAGGTTGTCTCAGCCTTCCATCCTTCCGAGGTAGGTAAAATGAGTACCCAGATTGTTGGGGGCAATATAAATATACATTGCTTACTGGTGTAAACCGCTTAGAGGGTGCTTGCACTGTGAGGCGGTATATAAATGTCACAAAATAAATAAAATAAATAAATAAAATGATTATGATTAGGAATAGGAATAGGAATAAACTCGATTGCAGAAAATACGACTTCAGTAACAGAGTGGTCAATGCCTGGAATGCACTACCTGACTCTGTTGTTACATCCCCAAACCCCCATAACTTTAATCTTAGTTGTTGAGGCCACTCGGAGGTTTTTCTAGGAAAGATACATCCTTCCATCCCCCCCTGTTCAGTCAGAACTGAAGAAGCTTCTTGGATGAGAAGCGAAATGTCTTCAAGGAAAAACAAAGTCCAGTTGCCTTTTGAAAAAGGGCCTTTGGGTTCTTCCTTTAAACTTGCACCGGCGAAAGATTGAATAGATTCCAAATATAAATGCCATGCTAATTTTGGGATGACAGAACTGAAAGAAGATTTCCGTTCTCACACATACTACTTCCTGTAAAAAGAACCTGAAGGAAGATGGAAACACTAATACTCCGGCATTAATATGAGAAGGGATGTTTCTTTTATGATCAATCAGATATTGTGTTGTAGGTTGGATCTATAGTTTGGGGGACCTATCAGATATTACAGATATATGATGCCAACCTTACTGAATTACCTATGAATGCTTTGGAGAGCTGGAAC
Source organism: Diadophis punctatus similis (assembly GCA_023053685.1). NCBI lineage: Eukaryota > Metazoa > Chordata > Lepidosauria > Squamata > Dipsadidae > Diadophis > Diadophis punctatus. The sequence goes on from JALIGW010000017.1 coordinate 1,196,494, forward strand.
AGGGGAAGAGATTTATGGTCTTAATATCTATCCTTGTTATAATACTTAAGATTCCATATAGATGTTAATCCATTAATATTTTCCAAAACGAGATGTTAACAGAGCGCAAGATATATCTTACACGCTGTAACACCTACTGGCGCAGAGTTTCAACGTTGGCTGTGTTTCAGTTTCTCTGCTAATTTTAAGCCAAGGGTCTTATAGGCTTTGCCAAAAAGGAAAGAATCACTCTTTATGACAGGAAAGGGAGTGAAGACTTTTAAGTTCAACCTTCAGCCCAGCATTGACCATAAAGCGAAGTATCTCAAAATCTGCAGATGTAGCTTGAAAAGAAGGGTTGTTTTTTTTAAAGGATTCTTAATTTTCCTGTAGTTCTGAGGAGAAGTGAAATGGGATGGAGAACCGAATATATATATATATATATATATATATATATATATATATATATATATATATATATATATATATATATATATATATATATATATATATATATATATATATATATATATATATATATATATATATAAGAACGGCTCATGTGACCTTGAGTAAGCTCTCATCGGGCCATGTTTGAAGACCATCCTAAACCAATCAATGCATGATTCCTGAGAGCATATGCACCAAGACAAATTCCTTGTGTGTCCAATCACACTTGGCCAATAAAATTCTATTCTGTTCTGTTCTGTTCTGTTCTGTTCTGTTCTATTCTATTCTATTCTATTCTATTCTATTCTATTCTATTCTATTCTATTCTATTCTATTCTATTCTATTCTATAAATTAGTTTTCTTAATTTTTCTTTAATTCTGGGAGGATAGAAATGTGATGGAGAAAATAAATTAAATACACAATTGTGCCCAAAATTTGCAAGTGAGACAGTTGTTAAGTGAGTTTTGCCCCCATTTTACAATCTTTCTTTGCCACGGTTGTTAAGCGAATCACTGCTGATAAGTTAGTAATGCAATTTTTAAGTGAATCTGGCTCCCCCACTGACTTTACTTGTCAGAAGGTCACAAAAGGGAATCGATTGACCCCCCCACACACACTCCCCGGGACCCTGCAAACTGTCATAAATATGAACCACTTGCCAAATGCCAATTTTGATCACATGACAATGAGGATGCTTCAAAGGTTGTAAGTATGAAAAACAGTCATAAGTCACTTTTTTCCAGTGCCATTGTAACTTCAAACGGTCGCTAAAAAAACTGATGTAAATCGAGGACTAGCTATACATAAGAACAGATTATGTGAACTTAGGAGAACTAACCAAATTTGCAGATGATACCAAGCTGGCGGGAGTAGCAAACACCCCAGAGGACAGACTCAAAATCCAGAGGGACCTCGACAGACTCGAACACTGGACCCAAACCAACAAAATGAAATTTAACACGGAGAAAAGTAAAATTCTGCACCTAGGTAAGAAGAATCAAAAAAACACATACAACTGGGCGAAACCACACTCAATAGCAGCGATTGCGAGAGGGATCTTGGAGTCCTGGTAGACAGCCAACTAAATATGAGCCAGCAGTGTGCAGCAGCAGCCAAAAAGGCCAACGCAGTCCTGAGCTGCATAAATAGAGGGATACAATCAAGGACCAGAGAGGTACTAGTACCACTCTATAAAGCCTTGGTCAGACCACACCTAGAGTACTGCATCCAGTTTTGGTCACCACACTACAAAAAAGACATTGAAACCCTAGAGAAAGTGCAGAAGAGAGCAACCAGGATGATAAAGGGTCTGGAAAATAAAACATACAAAGAGCGGTTGCAGGAACTGAGCTTGGCCAGTCTGGCGAAGAGAAGGACCAGGGGTGACATGATAGCAGTGTTCCAATACTTGAGGGGCTGCCACAGAGAGGAGGGGGTCAGGCTGTTCTCTATGGCACCAGAAAGCCAAACAAGGAACAATGGATGGAAGCTGACCAAGGAGAGATTCAACCTGGAAGTGAGGAGAAACTTTCTGACAGTGAGAGCGATCAATCAGTGGAACAGCTTGCCAGCGGAGGTTGTGAGAGCCCCAACACTTGCGACCTTCAGGGGGAGACTGGACTGCCATCTGTCTCAAATGATGTAGGAACTCCTGCTTGAGCAGGGGGTTGGACTAGATGACCTACAAGGTCCCTTCCAACTCTAATAATAAATCTAAATCTAAACTTGAGTAAGCTCTCCTCTGGCCAGAGAAATCCAGGTATGGAGACCTATCTCCAAACATATGGTTAACGTGGCTCAACAGTCAAGTTTCTTGATCTTCTTCAGACTCTGTGCTGTGAAGAACCTCTTAACACCAGAGCATGACCACTGACGATGCTCGGAAGCAAACGCAGAGAGGGACAGGTGGATCAGCAAAAACCCAATTTGTGTTTCTGCTAGCTTTGCAGGACAGATTTCCAATCTTTCCAGTGAGAATTTCCACCAAGCGTTTAATGGCAGTGTGGATTTTGAGAGTCCAAACTCTCGGTCTTGATTTTTGTCTGAGTGGAAAAGAAAAATTCTTGTCCATTCACAGCAGTGTTCCAGACCAGCTGTCCGATTTTTGCAGCTCTTCCTGCAGAGCTTATGTATGGCGCAGGGGCGGGTTGCTTGTTCTTCGGGCTATCGGTGCGCTGCGTGCACACTGCCATGTTTCAGTGTGCGTGCACACACATGCTATGCGCACGCGCCCCCTCATGCAATTTTGCTTCCTGCGCATGCGCGGAAGCAAAATCTTGTGAGGGGCATGCGCGTGCACATGATTTTGGCGCTTTTTTGCTTCCGTGCATACGCGGAAGCAAAAAAGCACCAAAATCTCACGCGCACGTGCATCCCCTCACAAGATTTTGCTTCCACACATGCACAGGAAGCAAAATCAGCCCAGAAATTCCCAAAAAAAAGATGGTGCTGCAAGAGAGACCGGTGAAGACGGCACCGGAGCTGTTGCGCGCAAATAACGCCATCTGCTGGTTGCTACCGGTACGGTAGAGTCGATTGCACCGGTAGGAACCCGCCACTGGTATGGCGGATGTTGAGGGTCAAATGAGCACAAGCTAAACATGGTTGGATTAGATTCTAGATTGCTGGACTAGAAGTTCAACCAGAATAGAGCTGGAAGGGACCTTGGAGGTCTCCTAGTCCAACCCCCTGCTCAAGCAGGAAACCCTATACCGTTTCAGACAGGTGGCTGTCCAGGGATGAAGCATCTACAACTTCTGAAGGCAAGCTATTCCACTTCCTAATTGTCCTTAGGAAGGTTCTCCTTAATTCCAGGTTGCTTCTCTCCTTTATTAGTTTCCATCCATTGCATCTTGTCTTGCCTTCTGGTGCTTTGGAAAATAAGTGGACCCCTTCTTCTTTGTGGCAGCCCCTCAAGCACTGGGATATTGCTATCATGTCACCCCTAGTCCTTCTTTTCTTTTTTTAGAAGGGTTCTGGGTCATCTTTTTATGTGCTGTACATGTGAAAGTGGAAGAATGATGAAAAGAGGGGAAAGGAGAAGACATGCATGCAAGAGCCGCAATGTGAGAATCTTCCCTCATTCGTCCTTTTCAAACTCCAAATGTTTGCCTGGTAACTTGAAGGAACATTTTAAGTTTCAGCCACATCTTGATTAGACTGAGTTTGGAAGTGGTAGATACTTCCTAAGGTCCTCCATTGGAAACCTTTAGGCTTATTGCCCTTTGCACAATCCAGGGCTTTGTGTACATCCTTCTATTTTTATCCATCTCCAGGAACTTGTGGAGTTAGTTACTGGAAATCTAGTTTGGAAGGCACGGCTTGTGCAATACCATGCGTTTTAAGAAGAGCATCTCATGGGACAAGTATTACCAAACAATGTGATGCTTAGGGATAAGAAGACAAGCCCAAACAAAGTCGGGAGTTTTCAAAATCTCTGGATAAATATTTATATCAGAGTCCATTGAAAACAACAAAAACAGAACATTTGTCCCACAAATTGTTGGGGGTAATCATGGACGCTTCAACCAAGCCTCACTTGTTGCTGTGGGGATTTATAATTTGACTGTAGTTTGACTGACAACCAGTGTCCTCTCATAGACTTGCGAAAAACTCCTCTTATAAAGACAATAATGTTCAGATGATGTTTTCCGAATGGAACATTATTTCTGTCTCTCCTTTAAGAATGTGCTTACCGATGGACTTCCTCTTTATTTTTACATTTTTATATTTTCAATATTTGGGCCTATATAAGTTTACTGATTGCAATGATTGTTTGATCTTTTTTTTTTTGAAAGTGAAAAATATTTGTTAATTCCCTGGCACTTGGCACTAACTCTTTTCTCCCATGTTTAAGAAAAGTATTTATTTTTGAATATGGGAAACCTATTGCCATTTCTCTTTATATTTTAGGACTATTTGTATTCCAGTTATGGGCACACAAGTTTTTAGGGAAAAGGATGTAGACCAGGGGTGTCAAACTCAATTTCATTGAGGGCCGCATCGGGGGTGGCGTGGGCTGGAGTGGGTGTGGCCAGCTCGAAGTCACTCGTGTTGGGGGCATCTGTGATTGCCCGAGCATTCTGCCAGTGAAAATGTCGTCCTGAGCTCCGTTTTCAGCTGCGATGGCCTCCTCAACCTTCTGCTAGTGAAAACGGAGCTTGCAAGGGGCACCCGTAGCCCTCACGAGCTCCATTTTCACTGGCAGAGGTACTGCGGGCCAGTCCTGCGCTGTTTCGATGGTGGCCCCACGGGTCGGATCTAAGGACCCCACAGGCCGGATCCGGCCCCCGGGCCTTGGGTTTGACACCCTTGATGTTGTCCATTGTGCAAAACAGGAAGGGATTTGATGGACTATGAATGTGACACGATAGCAGCGTTCCAATATTTGAGGGGCTGCCACAAAGAAGATGGGGGCCAATCTATTTTCCAAAGCACCAGAAGGCAAGACAAGAAAGAACGGATGGAAACTAATCAAGGAGAGAAGCAACCTGGAATTAAGGAGAAATTTCCTGACAATGAGAACAATAAACCAGTGGAATGGCTTGCTTTCAGAAGTTGTGGGTGTTCCATCAGTGGAAGTTTTTAAGAAGAGATTGGATAGCCGTTTGTTAGAAATGGTGTAAGGCAGGTGTATCAAACTTGCACTGGATACATCACGCACAGGCCATGCCCACCCCCAGTTTAGTGAAGGGGGGAAAAGTTGCAATACATCATGGGATGACAATGTGTCATCGCAAGTTTGACACCCTTGGTGTAAGCAGGGACTCCTGACTGAGCAGGTGGTTGGACTAGAAGGCCTCCAAGGTCCCTTCCAACTGTTATTCTGTTATGTAATCCATGAAAATCAGGATCCCAACTTTTAAAAGTGGGTTAATATATTGGCCATCCTATTAGCCTAACGAGAAAGAGAAATTGATTGGGAAGAAAGGAAGATAGTGTTGTAAGGAATATCCTTCTGGGTTCAGTTCCAAGTGGGGAAAAAGACACTGAATTCATGGAAGTTGCTTGGAAAGAAGGTTTAATGGTGGACAGGAGCACGTGGCATAAGCCCCTGTACAGAAAAGGTAGATTACATGTTTCCAGATGTGGGTGAAGAGAAAAGGGGAAGGGAAGATGCTGAGTCCCTTGGTTTTATAACCTCTGTTGGGTCCCACCTCTTAGTTTCCTGTTCCTGTGTATATAATGCACTGATTGGTGGTCAGGCTCCCAGGAGGCCATGCAGTGGCAACTTTATAGGCTTTTGTCTGTCCCAGGCTTGGCTGAATGAAAGGGCCTTGGGCAAATCCTAATATGGCTATGACTGAAGGAGATAGATCTTTGTTATGTAGAAGATTGCTCCAGGCTAGGTGGGAGGAATGTGGCAAGGGTGGGGGCAGGGAGCTGCAGGAAGCTGCTTTGTATTTAAAACGTGTTTCTCTTTTCCTCATTCAGGGAAACATATTCTTTCCTTTTTTCAATACTTCCTAGGATATTTCATTTTTTCTAGGAGGGGGTGGGTAACTTCCTACAATAGAAAGAAGGAAATATTCATAGATCACAAGATCTTCTGTTTCATGTGTAAAACCTGCATGCATTTAAAGTCCCTGAAAAACACAAATGTTCATTTTGTGCCTTGGCTAACTCTCTTTTAAACTCTGGCAAACTTGTGGTTGTTATCTTTATTCAGGGAAGAAAGATGGAATCAATTGTCTATGAATGTGCATGTCTGCAAAATATTAGAAAACAGATGGTTTGGGAGTTGCCTGGTTTTGGAGCAGACATTTTTTACTTTATTCCTTTAAAAAAAAAGAAAGAAGAAGAAGCTTACAGCCCAATATTAATTCACAGTTAGCTTTTCTTAAGCTGATTGAAGTCTGAGGGTTTACACACCCTTAGTTCTGTATATCTGGCTATAAAAACGTGAGCTTCACTTGTCTTAATTACAACCATAAGATCACAAAGACAAAAAAAAGATCATTTCTCTTTCTCTATACTTAGAGAATCTCTAAGTATAGCTGAAACATCTGCCTGCTAGTAAAATCAAAATTAAAACACATGCATGTATGGCTGTGCGTGTAATTATGGCACACGGGACATAGATTGATGAATCCAACATCCCAAAATATGTTCATGAAGCAATTTCTTTATAGATTTGGGCCAAAATCAGCCCCATTGCCATTCCTGCAATCACTGCTCCAAGGAGGTTTCTGCAAGAGGAGACAAATGTATTTTATTTTATAGATGTGATTAATCAAGGTGGACCAATGTTTAAAAAAAACGTAGGAACGATAAAGATTTGTATTCAAATCGAGACTACCATGGAGCAATAGATTTTTGGCAGTGGGAAATCATAGCATTATAGATTATGACATTACAGATCCTCAACATATGACCACATTTGAACCTCCCCTCCCCCAATTTCCATTGCTAAGCAAGGTGGTTATGGATGAGTTTGACTCCGTTTTATGACCTCTTTTGCCACCGTTGTTAAGCGAATCACCACAGTTGTTAAATGAATCATGCAATCATTGGAGCAGATCTGGTTTCCCTCTTGTTGCATGCGAAGACGACTGGGAAGGTTATGCATTGCAGCACTGGTCAAAAGGGCCCAGCAGAGATTATACTACCTGAGACTTCTCAGAAAACAACAACTGAATGAAAAACTGCTGGTGACCTTCTACCGCTGCACCATAGAGAGAATTTTAACTTACTGCACCTGTGTATGGTTTGCCACAGGGGTGGGTTCTAACTTACCTCACTGCAGATTTGCTTCTTCCCGCGCCACATGGGCGCGCCTCGTGGCAGTGCCGAAAAATCCGAAAAAAAGAAATGGAAAAAAAAGGCAAAAACAAGATGGCGACCACATGCACAGTGCCAGAAACTCGGCTTCTGCACATGCTCAGAAGAAAAAACAATTAAAAAATAAAATAAAATAAATTTTAAAAAAAGATGGCGGCGCCCACGGACTGGCACCGACCGAACCGGGTCCGTGATGTCATTGTGACATCACCAGCGGGTCGCTACCGGTTCAGGCGAACCGGTCTGAACCGGGAGGAGCCCACTCTTGGTTTGCCAATTGCACAGTGGCAGATAGGACAGCACTCCAGAGGGTTAACGTCATTGCCCAGAGGATCATTGGTTGCCCTCTTTCCCTCTTTGGAAGAGCTTTATAGCTCCCGCTGCCTTAAGAAAGTTCAAAAAATTCTTAAAGATCCATCTCATCCTGGGCAACCTTTTTTTTTTAACTATTACCATCTGGCAGACGGTGGGTTCCTCCCGGTTCAGACCAGTTCTATAGAACTGGTAGTAACTTGGCGGCTTGGGTCGCTGGAACCGGCAGCGACCCAGGCCTGCCACGCCCCCAAACTGGTTCTTTCGTCCATAGGGGCCGCCATCTTGTTTTTAGCTTCTGCGCATGTTCAGAAGCTTTTTTAAAGCACTGCGCATGAGCGTGCGCGTGTGAGAATTACGGCGCACCACTGAGCGAACCGGCAGCGAGAAAATGCAGAACCCACCCCTGAGGTATAGGATAATAAAAACAAGGACAAATAGGCTGAAAAGCAGCTTCTGTCCCAGGGCAGTAACTATATTGAATTCTACTTTATAGTGCAATATTAATGCAATATCAAGGGTTTTCAATTCAGTTGTATAGAATGGGAAGGACGTGTGTTTGTGTTTTATTTTTATAATTATAATGTACACTGAAGATGGCATTTAATTTTGTTGTACGAGATGCAATGACAATAAAGTAAACTAACTAACTAACTAACTAACTAACTAACTAACTAACTAACTAACTAACTGGTGATCACATGACCCCGGGACACTGCAACCGTCCTAAATACAGGTAGTCCTCAATTTACAACAATTCATTTAGTGACCATTCAAAGTTACAAGGGCAGGGAAAAATCTGACTGATGACCATTTTTCACACTTACGACTTCTGGGGCATTCCCACGGTCACATGATCAAAATTCAGATGCTTGGCAACTGACTCACGTCTACGACGGTTGCACTGTCCTGGGGGGGGGGTGTCATGCGATCCCCTTTTGCGACCTTCTGGCAAGCAAAGTCAATGGGGAAATGTGATTCACTTAACAGCCAGGTGACCAACTTATCAACTACAGGGATTCGCTTAACAACCATAGCAAGAAAAGTTGTACCATGGGACAAAAGAAACCCTCACTTAACAAATGTCTCACTTAACAACAGAAATTTTGGACTCAAGGGGTGGTCTTAAGTCAAAGGCTACCTGAGCAAACCAGTTGCCAACCGCCTGAATTTTGATCATGTGACCATGGGGGTGCTTGCACCAGTCCTAAATGTGAAAAACGGCCTTTTTCGGGGCTGTAACTTCGAATCGTCACTAAACAGAGAGTTGCAAGCTGAGGACTTAACTGTACCGTTGTTGGGAATCAACAGATGTCCTATCCAAAGTGGCATTGACCCAGTCCTCTTGTTCCTACCATAAGGAGAAGATCTTCTCCTTGTACTGCCCCAAAGAGTTTACCCTAGCTCAAATCACAGAGTCTAACATAGGAGAGAAATACTCACCGGGAACAAATCTAACTTTATTCTAATAGGGTGGTGGATCATGAGCACATCAGACCCCAGAGATGGAGAAACAGTCATGTCTGCATTCTTCCAAATTTGGGCATTATTTATTAAGCAATCCCTAGCAGATTTTCTCTCTCCACACCCTCCACTTGAGTGATCTCAGCTTCTTCCATGTAGGCGGCTTCATCCCATTAATGCCAACAAGCTGATAATATTTATAGGATGCCATACGTAGATCAAAGGTCAGTACTTAAGGCAGAGTCGCAAGTCTGGCAGGAAATGCCCCAAGTTGCTACAGGGAAAAAAACCAACCCGAAACCATTTACTGTTTCTATCTTCATTCACCCAGAAGAGCTACACAGACACATACAAGAGCTGCACAAAGCAGGAGAATCATTTGGCTTAAAGATAAACCTGAAAAAGAACCAGGTTGAGTTTAATAAATTCACCAAAGAAAGAAAAAAAACTTTATATCTGGAGTAGAACTAGACCAGGGGTATCAAACTCAAGGCCTGGGGGCCGGATCCGGCCCATGGGGTGCTTAGATCTGGCCTGCGGGGCCACCCTGGAAACAGTGAAGGACCGGCCCACCGTGCCTCTGCCAGCGAAAACGGAGCTCGGTAGGGCCATGCGCTTTTGGCTGCAAGGGCCTCCTGCAACCCTCTGCCACTAAAAACACCGTTCGGCCCTCCCGAGCTCCGTTTTTGCTGGCAGAGTGCTCAGGACACCACAGGCACCCCCAACACGAGTGATGTCGAGCAGGCCATGCCCCCTGGCCACACTTCCCCAGTCTCCCGAAGTAAAACATAACCCTGATGTGGCCCTTAATGAAATTGAGTTTGACACCCCTGAACTAGACATAGTAGACCCCTACATATAGCTTGGCCAACGGATCTCAATGGAAGGTGATACAAGAAAGGAAACTGAACGGTGTGTTAAAATGTGGTTGGCAGGCATTCGGCAAACGAAGCGAAATTTTCAAGGACAACCTCCCCCTCTGCCTGAAGAGAAAAGCTTTCGATCAGTGTCTGCTACCTGCTCGAACATATGCCAGTGAAACGTGGACACTGAGCTCACAATCGACACAAAAGCTACGAGGGGCACAAAGAGCCACGGAAAGAAACACGCTCGGCATCACAAGACAAGACAGAAAGACCTGCACGTGGATCAGAGAACAAACGAAAGTATACGATGCCATCAAGAGAGTCAAAGAATTGAAATGGAAAGGGGCTGGTCACAGAGGAAGAAGAACTGATGGCAGGTGGACCAAGGCAGGGTTGTGTTTGACCTCGGGGTGGGGGGGGCATAGCCAGGGGGCAGGGTCACCTCGATGTTACTCATGTTGGGGGCGCCTGTGGTGGGCTGAGCGCTCTGCCAGTGAAAATGGGCTCATCAGCTCTGTTTTTGCCTGCAACAGTTTCCTGCAACCCTCTACTGCACGCGGCCCTCCCAAGCTCCATTTTCGCTGGCAGAGGCACCGTGGGCCGGTTCTTCTCTGTTTCCAGAGTGGCCCCGCAGGCCAGATCTAAGTACCCCATGGGCCGGATGTGGCCCGCGGGCCTTGAGTTTGACACCCTTGCCCTAGATGAAAGGCTCAAGATCCAGATGGATCTTGATAGACTTGAGCACTGGGCCCCAGCTAACAAAATGAAATCCAATGTAGAGAAAAGTAAAGTCTTACACTTAGGCACAGCCCTCCCCAAATACACACAATGTATTGATCGGGAGAAACCAGACTTAATAGCAGTAACTTTGAGAGGGATCTTGGAGTATTAGTGGACAAGTAATTAAATATGAGCCAGTAGTGTGCAGCTGCAGCCAAAAAAGCCAATGCAATCCTAAATTGCATTAACAGAGGGATACAATCAAGATCAAGGGATGTACTAATGCCACTCTATAAAGCCTTAATAAGACCACTCCTAGAGTACAGCATCCAGTTTTGGTCACCACACTATAAAAAAAAGATGTTGAGACTGTAGAAAGAGAGCAGAGAAGAGCAACCAAGATGATTAGGGGACTGGATTAATCAACAAAGGGAGAGAGAGAGAGAGAGAGAGAGAGAGAGAGAGAGAGAGAGAGAGAGAGAGAGAGAGAGAGAGAGAGAGAGAGAGAGAGAGAGAGAGAGATATTTAATTAGGAAGGAGGGTAAAGGAGGAAAAATGGAAGAACCACTGATTTATAAGGGCTATTGTGGCTATTGCCAAAAACATTTGCTTATTCCAAGATGTAACATCATGTGTGAGGTCTCCCTTTCCTTAGTCAAGAGTCATAGCGAATGCAACAGTCCTGGTAAAAGATGACCAAATGTTTTTTTAAAAGAATTAGAAATCCGTATTTTCGAGGATCTACTTGAGAGATTCCCCTCTGCTCTGTTAAATCCAGGAAATCATTTCTGTGAATTTAATCCATTGGGAGTCTCTCGGGTGCAGCTGACATTTCAAGGTGTTATGCAATAGAACATCTGTATTTGCTCATTTCTGAACCGGAGCGGCACAACTAAAATTGCTGCCAATTTTACATCTAGCATTTCTCACCCTGGAAACGCTGAATCTTTGAGCTCAGAACGGGAAATTCACTCAGATTTGGTGGCCTTGAAAGACAACAATATTTGGAGGAAAATTCTGCTGCAGCAAAGGAAAACATTACCACTATTTTATCAAAAAGCAAAGTGAAAGCAACTCTCCTCTCTCTCAAATGAACTTTAACTTATTTTTTAATACATTTCATTAAACTACAAATCAAAATATCAAAAGAAACAAAAGTAAGCAAACTGAGAGAAAGAAATAGAGAACAGCAAAGAAAGAAATTAAAAAAGGTGATTTCTTACTTTTTTAACACAGCGTAATACACAAAACAAAAAATCCTTTTTGCTTTATAAAACTCACATTATTCTAGGTGATTTCTTATAATTCCAAAATCATTGTAATAATCAAAACCTAAAATTTCAATGTTTTTTAGTTTCGAGCAAAAAACAAGAACAGAAGCCATTTCCAAGTACGAACAAAACTAGATCATTTCAATTTTTTAAACTTTTTTAAAAAAATTTAAAACTTTATTTCTATAGGCAAATCTTTGCATTCTACATATGTCCCAGTTGCCGCTGTCTGAATAAGAGCTTAGATTTCTATAGGCAGCCAGTTAAATTAGCTAGTGTTAATCTTTTAGTCAAGATAATCTACTGTATTTTTAGAATTGGACAGGGTCAAATGAAGAAAGTTATTCTGCCTGTTTTTTAAAATCATTATTTTTTAAAGATCTAGATATGGGAAAGTTTCTTTCATTCCCAAGAATCATAAGCCCACCAAGTCTGTCCATGGTTGCCTCTACTCAAGAAACCAGATCTCTGTAAATATTACGTACTACGGTTGTTAAGTACTATTGAGATCACATCAGATTAACAGAGTTGGAAGGGACCTTGCAGGTCATCTAGTCCAACCCCCTGCCCAAGCAGGAGACCCTTACATCTGCCTCTACCTAGATCTTCATAGAGGATCCTTTTAAAGCGGCTCTTTAGATTCATTTAAAAAAAATACTTAGCAGGCAAAGGCCATTTGAGAGTGGGAGAAAGTGTACAAAAAATGGAAGCCCAACGAGGTGATTAGCTGACTTTGGATGATCTCAAAGATCTAAGCAAGGAAGAAGACCAACAAAGATGATTAGGAGACTGGGGGCTAAAACATATGAAGAATGGTTGCAGGAACGTCTACTCTAACGAAGAGAAGTATGTGATAGCAGTATTATAGTATTTGAAGGGCTTGCAAAAAAGAAGAAGGGGTCAACCTATTCTCCAAAGCACCTGAAGGCAGGACAAGAAGCAATGGGTGGAAACTAATCAAGGAGAGAAACAACCTAGAACTAAGGAGGAATTTCCTGACAGTGAGAACAATCAACCAGTGGAACAGCTTGCCTTCAGAAGTTGTAGGTGCTTCATCACTGGAGGCTTTTAAGAAGAGATTGGACAACTATTTGTCTGAAATGGTATAGGATCTCCTGCTTGAGCAGGACTAGACCTCCAAGGTTGTTCCTTCCAAGTCTGTTATTAGCTAAACCTGATTAGTTCTTGATTGGAAATCCTCCAAACTAGACCGGAAGGTTTAAAGAAGATTTGGGAAAAGGCTATTGGAATACACAAACAAATAAATATCCACTGATAGGGGAAGAAACCCATTTATTTTAAGAAAATAGCAATAGCAATAGCACTTAGACTTATATACCGCTTCATAGTGCTTTACAGCCCTCTCTAAGTGGTTTACAGAATTCAGCATATTGCCCCCAACAATCTGGGTCCTCATTTTACCCACCTCGGAAGGATGGAAGGCTGAGTCAACCTTGAGCCTGGTGAGATTTGAACAGCTGAACTGCTGAACTAGCAGTAGCCTGCAGTGCTGCATTTAACCACTGCACCAACTCGGCTCTTGACCAACTCGGAAAATGACTTTCACCTTTTATTACTTAACCTACTAAATGAAAGGTGGAAGTCATTTCTTTATATACTTTGCTTTTTCTTTCCTGTATTCCTAAATATAATTCTTTCCCATTTTTCTTTGGGTTTTTTTTACCCCCTTTTCTCCATTTTCTTTTCTTTCTCTGATTTTTGGTTTATATTGGTTTTTATCTCTTCAGTTATATTGTATATTGTAATTTATTTTTAATGGTAAATTTTAATATAAGAGAAAGAGAGAGAGAGAGACAGAGAGAGAGAGAGAGAGACAGAGACAGAGAGAGAGACAGAGAGAGAGAGACAGAGACAGAGAGACAGAGACAGAGAGACAGAGGGGGGATAGGGTCAGTACTAAATTGAGAGATATTTTAAATGGCCTCAGCATTTAAGCAAGACTCTTTGGTGAGCTTCAGATGCCAGACCCTAGCTGTGAAATAAATACAGAATAATGAAAGCGTTGGAAGTGTGAAAAAAGACATGCATCGTGTGAGCGTAGGAGGAAAACTGATACCAGATACGGCTTCTCAGAGCTGGCTTGTCTATTACGGGTGGGTCATACTTGGAAACGTGCCCCTAAATTTGACTTGTGTTGCAAAAGTGTCTGCATAATGCAGTGAATGTGCAAATCAGATTCCAGAGCTTTTTGTCATGAATTGTGGGTGTGTGGGTGTGTATCTCAGAATTATTAGAGGTGAGGTTAGGAAGGGGCTTCAAATGTATCCCCAACTGAGGTAAACCTTAAAAAAAAGTAAGTGGGAATCCTGCCTCCCCCTCTCACTCTGAAATCTGAGCACACCTCCAAGCTAAACTTCCTTATATGGAAGAGAGTAATCATGGGCAGTTGCCTTGATCTGGGGTTGGCCTGCTTCAGAATCAGAGTCAGTAAATGATACACACACCACAGGCTTGGGAAGCTGGAGACTTCCCCTGCCCCAGAATCTGAAGCTACACAATAGAGACCTCCATACTCTGTGGCAAAGACACACATTACTTCGTTTCAAAATCTTTCACCAACAAAAGATAAGCCTTTTGGGACGTGGGGCACAAAAACGTCCTTGCTCTTGTGTACATGTGAGTTAAAAGGAGTGAAATCAAGATTATGAGAATTGTAGCCCCACTTTATAGAGCACTGGTGAGGCCACGCGTGGAATATTGCGTCTCCACGGAAAATCTTTAGTAAAAGGCGAAAAGATTTATAAAATCTGAAGCAGTGGTGGGTTCCTACCGGTTCGGCTTGGTTCGGGCGAACTGGTAGCAGCGGAGGCTGGAGGCTCCACACACCCGGCCAAACGTCATCACGGAGCTTCTGCGCATGCTCCCATTCCCGAACCGGTAGCAAAGGTAAGTGAAACCCACCACTGATCTGAAGAGAAACCAGAGTATTGCATCCAATTCTGGTCACCACAATAAAAAAGGGTGTTGAGATCCTAGAAAAAGTGCAGAGAAGAGCATCTAAGATGATAAGAGGTCGGGAGACTAAAGCAAGGGTTTCCAAAATCCAGGTCCAAAATGGGGCCGCGGCATGCCAGAAACCGGGCCGAGCAAACAAACGAAGCCCCATTCACAGGATGTAGCCAGCACGCAAAACCATGCCCCCTCCAGGCATCAAAGAAGCCTCTCTCCACAGAACCAGTCCCTGGTGCCCAAAAGGTTTTTTGGGGGGGGCATAGGGCTAAAGTGTATGATGAACAGTTAAGAGAACTCGGTATTAGGGCTAAACATGCAGTTCAGGGGTGAGAAAAGTAAGGGCCTGTACTTAGGCAAGAAAAACCAAATGCAGAGGTACAGAGTAGGTGGTACTTGGCTCAACAGAAGTTAAGTCTGAGAGAGACCTGGGTTAGAACAATGAGAACAATTAGCCAGTGGAACACCTTGCCTCCAGAAATTGTAAATGCCCCAACACTGGAAGTTTTTAAGAAGAGATTGGATAACCATTTGTCTGAAATGATATAGGTTTTCCTGCCTGAGCAGGGGATTGGACTAAAAGACCTCCAAGGTCCCTTCCAACTCTGTTATTCTATTCTGTTGTTCTGTTCTGTTCTGTTCTGTTCTCTTCTGTTCTCTTCTGTTCTGTTCCATTCCGTTCCATTCCATTCCATTCCATTCTATTCTATTCTATTCTACTCTATTCCATTCCATTCCATTCCATTCCATTCCATTCCATTCCATTCCAATTATTTCATATTCTATTCTATTCTATTCTATTCTATTCTATTCCATTCCATTCCATTCCATTCTTCTCTACTCTATTCCATTCCATTCCAATTATTTCATATTCTATTCTATTCTATTCTATTCTATTCTATTCTATTCTATTCTATTCTATTCTATTCTATTCTATTCTATTCTATTTCTTTTCTATTCTATTCACGTACTGTTTGGAAAATATTGTTGAAACTGAATTTGGAAAAAGCCTATGAATGAAAATGAGTAAGTTTAATACCATATGATTTCAAGGTAAAGAAGAAAGTCTTGTTTGTTAATATAATGTTTGAGCAATGGGAAATTTATATTCGCAGTTTGTGCTGCCAGCTGCTAGAAAATCTAGGACCAGAGGTGGTGTCTCAAAAAATGCAGCAGACCACAGATCTAATTTCAGTAGATATGAATTGCAGGAGCAGGTGAGAGATTTCAGAAGAAGACGAGCAAGGAAAACCCTATACTGTTCTTTAAATTCCTTTTTTTTAAAACAAAAACCCTGACCTCTAGGCAAAAAATATGTAGAACAGCATTGGAAAGGATTATTTTGGTGCACTTGTTTTTGTGCACTACAAAATAACAAAGATCTTTCATAAGGATGGCAAAAGTGTAAGACCAAAAAAAAAAAAAAAAAACCCAACCAAAAATAAGAAGGGATGCAAAATGTTTAATATTTGGCAACTAACTTTCCAAGCTCACCGGCTGTTGTTTTGAGTTGGAAAATGGGTAGCTTGCTTTTTGACCTTCCTGGAAATGTTCAGAGCTTGGAACAAAAGTATTTCAGAACATGTCAACGTGACCTTGATCAAGCCTGAAACATTTCTAATTCAAAGTATTTTTTTTTCACACTGTTTGTGAAAACACACCCAAATCAAGCCATTCATTGGTTTTTTATTTTGATGCAGCTGTATGGGCTTTTTTTCTAAGTGCTTCAGTTTGTTAAGTGTGTCCTTTTTAACAGCAAATTGTTACAACTTAGCAGATGCTTCCGTCTTTTAAATATCACGATAGATAAATAGATGATAGATGATGATAGATAGATAGATAGATAGATGATAGATAGATAGATAGATAGATAGATAGATAGATAGATAGATAGATAGATAGATAGATAGATAGATAGATAGATAGATAGATAGATAGATAGATAGATAGATCAGTGTTTCCCAACCTTGGCAAGTTGAAGATGTCTGGATTTCAACTCCCAGAATTCCCCAGCCAGCGAATGCTGGCTGGGGAATTCTGGGAGTTGAAGTCCAGACATCTTCAACTTGCCAAGGTTGGGAAACACTGAGATAGATAGATAGATAGATAGATAGATAGATAGATAGATAGATAGATAGATAGATAGATAGAAAGAAAGAAAGAAAGAAAGAAAGAAAGAAAGAAAGAAAGAAAGAAAGAAAGAAAGAAAGAAAGAATAACTTTATTGTCACTTTGAATCAGGGGTGGGTTCCACTTACCTTCGCCACCGGTTCAATCGCGATGTTTCGCGCACGCGTCCACTCATGCGATTTGGCTGCCGCGCATGCTCAGAAGAAAGAATTAGCCCGAAACACAGCTGAGGAGCTCATCAGCTGTGCTTCGGGCGAAGAAATAAAGGACAGAATTCACCCGCGGGTGGGCGGGAGGGCCTTTTTTAAGCCGCGGAAGTCCCAAAAATTTGAAAAAAAGATGGCGGTGTGCACGTAATGGCACCGACAATGATGTCAACAGCAGGTCGCTACCGGTTCAGGTGATCTGATCCGAACCGGGAGGAACCCACCCCTGCTTTGAATGTACACTAATCGGCATACATTAAAATGAAATTTCGTTGCATACAGGTCTCAAAGGGTCACCACTTCCAATATACACTATTATAAACATGACAAGATAAATAAATACATACAAGTTCAAGATGAGCGAACTTCATGCTTGGGAATTCTGGGAATTGAATGCACCTTAAAGTTCCCAAGGTTGAGAAGCAAAGGTCTACACTAGAGCTTAGGATTTTCCATTCCTGTTTCATTTATAGTTTGGTGCAATTAAATAAATCAGTTGCACCAAACGTCACGATGCGAACCGGTGGGGGAGATAAGTAGAACCCACCCCTGAGATAAATAGAGATAGAATGTATAGTGGCTCTAGAAACAACAGAGATTAGTATTTACTATTTTCATTCTAATATTCATCATCAACTTTCGAGCCCTCATGTTTATATTTCTATAGACAGGAAGTACGGAAGAGGAGACAATGTTCTCCTTTCTCGATTGACTGTTTTGTCTTTCTCAATCCCGTATCTTGTAATAGTCCATTCAGAGCTTTGGCCATTCTGCTAGAAGTGCTCACTTAGATACAAGGGTGAGTCAAAAAGTAATGCCATTTTCTTTAGGACAGGTATAATTACCAACACAGGAACATGTACTGTAGCATACATCAAAATGAAGCTGGTCCTCTGTGGATCCCATCCCTACTTCTCAACATAGTCACTGTTTCTCTCAATAGCAATGTTCCACCTTCGAATGAGAGCATGTATCCCTGCCTCATAAAATTTTGTTGACTGTTCTTTGAGCTACTTCTTCACTGCAGTTTTCACTTCCTCGTCACTGGAATAATAATCCTCCATACTCACCAGATTTAGCGCCTTCAGACTATCATCTCTTCGGCCCCACGAAAGAGGGTTTGAGAGGCAAACATTATCCCAGTGACGAGGAAGTGAAAACTGCAGTGAAGAAGTGGCTCAAAGAACAGTCAACAGAATTTTAGGTGGAACATTGCTATTGAGAAAAACGGTGACTATGCTGAGAAGTAGGGATGTGATCCACAGAGGACCAGCTTCATTTTGATGTATGCTACATGTTCCTGTGTTGGTAATTATACCTGTCCTAAAGAAAATGGCATTACCTTTTGACTCACCCTTGTATAACCAGGACCCAGCTATCCAAATGGAGGACATCTTATAGAAGTTTCACCTGAATGTGCTCAAACTCAAAATAACCATCTAAAGCTAACTACCCAAGATCTGGCAGCAAATCCTGCCGAACTTGGTAAGGCCTATTTTTGCATAGATGCCCTTCATACCTGACATAAATTGAAGCTAGGCGTTCTGAAGAATCCATAGGCTTGCTCTCAACTGACATCACAGCTCTGTTTTGAAGAAAAACTGACCCCAAAATCCTCATTCAAGGCTTTTGGAAGGAAACAGGGCCCTCAGAGGAAATCAATAACAGTTCCTCAAGACTTCTGAATTCTGAAGGCCAGGAAACAGAAGATGCAACAGATAAACAGAAAGATCTCTCCAGGCTTCTCTCTCTTCAAGCTCTGATTTTAGATTTCCAAGAACCTCAACCGCTTAACAGATACTCAACGTATATTCGTGGCCTGCACAAGGAAGACCCGTTCTGTGTGATGAGGCTTATTTCCACAGAAAACTGCACGGGATGGCAACTGTAATGGGCTCTCCGAGAACATTTTATCTACTGTTGAAGAGAGGTTACTTGGCTTTTTGACTTTACGTATCCTTGCACAATTTTGTCAGCAGATGAGACAGAAAAGAAAGTTTCTATACTGCAGAGAAGAGCCACAGAGATGATTACGGGACTGGAGGCTAAAACATATGAAGAACAGTTGCAGGAACTGGGTATGTCTAGTTTAATGAAAAGAAGGACCAGGGGAGACATGATAGCAGTGTTCCAATATCTCAGGGGCTGCCACAAAGAAGAGGGAATCAAACTATTCTCCAAAGCACCTGAGGGTAAAACAAGAAGCAATGGGTGGAAACTAATCAAGGAGAGAAGCAACTTAGAACTAAGGAGAAATTTCCTGACAGTTAGAACAATTAATCAGTGGAACAGCTTGCCTCCAGAAGTTGTGAATGCTCCAACACTGGAAGTTTTTAAGAAGATGTTGGATAATCATTTGTCTGAAGTGGTGTAGGGTTTCCTGCCTAGGCAGGGGGTTGGACTAGAAGACCTCCAAGGTCCCTTCCAACTGTTATTCTATTCTATTCTATTCTATTCTATTCTATTCTATTCTATTCTATTCTATTCTATTCTATTCTATTCTATTCTATTCTATTCTATTCCATTCCATTCCATTCCATTCCATTCCATTCTATTCTAAAGCTACTCTGAACCAATCATTCAGTTCTGATATTCACTTTTTCCAAGTACAAGTGATGCCAGGAGAGAGATTGGGGGAGGGAGAGTAGCTCACACATTTGATGATTTTGGCAGAAAGAGTTTCTCTGTTTATTAAACTATTTGCGATGTATTTTCTGTGGTTTGATTGAGTTACAAACAAAACAGGCTTCACAGTCTGTTATCACATCAGGCATTTAAAAAAAAGAAAAGAAAGAAAAAAGACTGGGATGTACTCTCTTTTATACCTCCATCTTATCCCATTATCTCAGCAGGTGGCAGCATCTGCCTGACCAAATTTTCTGGGGTAGGAAGCTAAGCAGGTTAGGATTTTGGATGGGAAAATCCAAAGACAGTACAGTAGACGAATAATAACTTTGTGTTATTCCCAATAAATCTACCAGGATATGAATATGAAGTCATAATGAGTCAAGCTGAACCTAGAACTCAGCATAACAGGGTTGGAAGGGATCTTGGAGGTCTTCTAGTCCAGCCCCCTGCTCAAGCAGGAGACCCTAGACCAGTGATGGTGAACCTTTTCTGGTTTGCGTGCCCACACCCATTGCCCCTCCCCACGCATGCGCACAATGGGCAAACCGAAAGTGCAGAAAAACGCACTTCCGGTTTGCCATTGGGCTGTTTTTTGCACTCCAGTGGGTTCAGGGAAGCTTCCTGAAGCCCCAGAATGCAAAAAATGGCAAAACGGGCAAACCGGAAGTGCAGAAAATGCACTTCCGGTTTGCCCGGTTTGCCTTTTTTTGCATTCCGGGGCTTCAGGAAGCTTCCCTGAACCCTCTGGAGTGCAAAAAACAGTCCACCGGCAAACCAGAAGTGTGTTTTTCCGCACTTCCGGTTTGCCGGTGGGCAACGCTCACGTGCCCTCTGCTATGGCTCTGCGTGCCACCTGTGGCACGCGTGCCATAGGTTCGCCATCACAGTCCTAGACCATCCCAGACAAACAGCTAGAATCTCTTCTTAAAAACCTCTAGTAATAAAGCACCCACCCCTCTGGGGTGCAAGCTGTTCCATTGATCAATTGTTTTTACTGGCAGGAAAGTTCTCCTCCGTTCTAGGCCGAATCTCTCTTTAATGGTTTTCCATCTGTTTCTTCTTGTCCTGCTCTCTTTGGAGAATAGGTTGACCCCTTCTTCTCTGTGACAGCCCCATGAATACTAGAAGATTGCCCTTATATTACCCCTAGTCCTCCTCTTCATTATACTAGACCCGTAATGGTGAATTTATTAGAAGTACTAATATATCTCCTTTGAGGGTGTCATCACATGAAGAAAATATTGAATTTCTAGATGAAAAATGTTCTGTCATTGGTTACTCAGAGGAGGAAATATCTGAGGGCTCTCTCAGCTTGCTTGCTTTCTTGCAGACGTTTTATGACCCAACTAGGTAACATCATCAGTGTTAGTAAGGAGTGGGAGTTTGCTATCAGTTGTATATTCTGATGGCTTGCCCTGTCAGTATTGGTGGGTACAGTCTTAGAGATTCTTTGGTTGAGATGTTTACTGTTGGCGTCTTTGGGAATTTGGAGTGATTGGGGTGTTGTTTACTTGATTGTTGGTCTGATGTTAACCTTAGAGTTGGTCTATGCCAGTGTTTCCCAACCTTGACAACTTGAAGATGTCTGGACTTCAACTCCCAGAATTCCCCAGCCAGCATTCGCTGGCTGGGGAATTCTGGGAGTCGAAGTCCAGACATCTTCAAGTTGCCAAGGTTGGGAAACACTGGTCTATGCTGATCTGAGTGCTGATGGCTGGTGGAGAGGTTCTTGGGACTTTTTGTTTCTTTTTGTGATAGCCCCTTTTGCATATCTATGGAGATTCTCAGTCATCCAGATCACGGTGGTCCCAAAGGTGCTTTTTCAAGAGGCAACTGGACTTTCTGTTTTTTCTTTGAAAATGTTTCGCTTCTCATCCATGAAGCTTCTTCAGCTCTGATGCTTTGAAGACATTTCGATTCTTTACGAAATGTCTTCAAAGAAAAACCAGAAAGTCCAGTTGCCTCTTGAAAAAGCCTCTTTTGCCTAGTCTAGAGATGTTGTTAATGTCTATGTGTCATCTATTGATGGGCGATTTGTCAGAGTGCCAGGCTTCTACAAATTCCCTGGCATTTTTGGACTTGGTTTGGTCTAGGAAACATTTATCAATTACCCTATTTGTTTTTTTCATTGTGATACCTCTTTCCAGGACACTAATCCCAAATGAATCTGTAAGATAACCAGAAAAATTCTGAACTCTCAAAGACACGAGTTAAGTGAGGAGATGACCTTTGACCTCAGCATCAGAAACAACCGATGGATTCCAGTGTAGGCTGATACACTTGCCCGAAACTATTTTTGAAGACAATCAAGGCATTGTATAAAGAAAGAAAGATCTGCACAAAGGAAGCATTTTCTAAACACTAGTTAACCTGCATGTGGTGATTCCAGTTTAACGAGAAGCGCTAAAAGTGGACGATTTGTTACAAGATACAAACAGGGCCCACGAGCGTCCAGGAAATAGTTATCTTTCAAACCATGCAATTGACAAGGCGAGGAGATTACTTGTAGACTTGTGACAGCTTGATAGCAAAAGTCCTTCCTTAAAAGGCACCGATAAACATCGGCTGACATCTAGAAACTCGAAGGGCCCGTCCTGTTCTACTGTCAAAATGACAGCTAAAAACCACTCTATGAAGAGGCCGTCAAGATTAGCCATTTTGTTTCTGAGGAGAAAATCTGGTGAGGAACAAAGTTCAGAAGACTTCAAAAGCTGCGAACCTGGTACCTGCTGAAGAAGAAACCTATCTTGACCTCAATAACGTCTACCTTGGATGTCTCCCTGCCGACTTACTCAAATGCATCGTACAAAGCCGCACACAGCTAGCTGAAAAGGGACAATGAGTTTCACTGGCCCTCTCACTCTGTTATAGTGAGCACTCCTCGACTCAGTTGAGCCCCAACATTTATTGTTGCTAGGTGAGGTGCTTGTGAAATGAATTTTGCTCCATTTTACGACCATTATGCTCCATTTTAAGACCGTTATCTTGCCACCGTTGCTAAGTGAACTATTGCATGCATTGCGTTAGTAACACGGTTGTGAAGCGAATCCGACTCCCCCCTTAACTTTGCTTGTCAGAAGGTCACAACAGGGGATCGCATGCCCCGGGACACGGCAATGACCATGGGGATGCTACAACGGTCGTAAGTGTGAAAAACGGTCACAAGTCACTTTCTTTGAACGGTCACTATATGAACTGTTGGAAGTCGAGAACGATCTGTACTTTAGGAGGGATCTACACACATTACTACAAGTCTATTTTTATATCATTATAAAACGGCTTCACCAACATAGTTCTTATTCTTCCATTTTTTTAAAATTATTTTTTGGCTTTTGCTCGGCAGAGATTTATTGTTCTCCCTGTTTCAGACATTACTCTGCTGTTGACTTTCGTGATGCTAGGATTGCGTTTTATCACATTGAACTATCCAGGGAATATAATTAAAATATACATTCTGCAGTGCCTTACAAATTCAAAAAAAAATAGATAAATAAATGTAATCTCTGAATTTGTCTGCTTTTGAATTTGGGGGAGATATGACAGTCTCCAAGGAGAAGGAACGAGAAGTGTGAGGGAATGAAAAAGCAATAGGAAAAAATTGTTGTTGTTGTTGTTGTTGTTGTTGTTGTTGTTACTGCTTTGATTAATTTAAATTACCCTGACGAATAACTCTGCAACAGTGGCTAGTGTTGTGCTAAGCAACTATTGAATCCTAAGCTATTCATGATATCTATATTTCCTCCAGACTCTGATATAAGATTTTGTCTATTGTTTACTCATAGCTTGGCTTGCTGAAGCCTCTTCCCCACCAAAGATTCCTGCAGATTCATTAACACATTCTGAAAGAAACACTTTCGGCTGAAAGGCTAAAGGATAACCTCTAATTTTAGTTCATAAATGTAGCTGTCAGATATGGTTTAGTGCAGTGATGGCGAACCTTTTTTGGTTCACGTGCCAAAAGGGTGTGTTTCTGCATGCTAGCGCGCGCACACATGCCCACACCCATTCCCTCCCCCCACACACATGCGCACCCCCCACGCTGTCCTCTCTGCATGTGCACAACCTCCCCGGCCCGCGCATTCGCACAAGCCTCACTGAAGCCTGGGACGGTGAAAAAACGGCCAAACCGGAAGTTCGGAAAAATGGACTTCCGGTTTGCCCATTGTGCTGTTTTTCACACTCTGGAGGCTTCCTGAAGCCCGGAGTGCGAAAAACAGCACAATGGGCAAACCGGAAGTCTGTTTTTCCGAACTTCCAGTTTGCCCGTTGGGCCGTTTTTCACACTCCGGGGCTTCAGGAAAGCTTTCCTGAAGCCTCCGGAGGGCGAAATGGCCTTCCCCGAGGCTGAAAACCAGCTGGCCAGCACACACATGCCTGCTGGAGCTGAGATAGGGCAATGCCTCGCGTGCCCTCCGATATGGCTCCACGTGCCACCTGTGGCATGCGTGCCATAGGTTCGCCATCACTGGTTTAGTGCTTCCAGGTCCAGAAAACCAGAACATAGATTTTCACACTGCCTTGAAAATATTTAAACTCCTCAGAACATGATTGGAAACACAGTCTAAGGAATAGTGCAGTCCAAAAACGTACTATTTTGTTATTATTCAATCGAGCACGTTTCCAGTAATGGAAGACTACTATAATGGCAAGAGACATGAATCTTGTAACTTTCTTTATGATCTTAGAACACAGGTTAATAGAGTTGGGAAAGGATGTAATCATTTTCCTCTGTCCTTCCAGACAATCTGTTTAGGAAAAGTGGGCTTTATGGGGTCCTTGGTGCTCTCTGAGCTTGGGTGTTTTCTTGCAGACGTTTCAATACCCAACTAGGCAACATCATCAGTGGTGTTACCCAGTTAGGTAATGAAATGTCTGAAAAACATCAACAACCGAGCTCAGAGAGCACCAAGGACCACACTGTTGAACCCTAGGCTACAAATATTCTCTTCTAAAGTCATCTTTTTTGAAAGTTGGAATAAAAAGAGCGGCACATATATCACTAGTGGCATTTCTCTGCTCCACAAAAGCAGATCCAGCCAGATATGGAGATGATATCAATTGGGAAGCCAGATTCACTTAACAACCACATTACTAAGTTAACAATTACAGTGATTCACTTAACAACTGTGGCATAAAAGGCCCTAAAAGGAGGCAAAATTCACTTAACAAATGTTCCACTTAGCAACAAAAATTGGGGGCTCAATTGTGATTGAACATCACATGTCATGCCAGAATTGTTTCTTCTCAACTCAAGAACGACCGGATAGCGCTGCCACTTAGCACCAGGGAAATGCCCTTATTCCACCCACCCAGCCAAACTCCAAAACTCCTCTGCATACCGTACATATAAAAGTCTTCTGCTTCTGGACTGTGACCATAATCAAAATTATTATTATTATTGAACTCTTCTGCCACCTTCCATGTTCCTCCGTTTTGTAAAGCAGCAGGTGCCAAAGCAAATTTAGCAGCAACCTATTTTTACCAGTGGAGAAACAGCTGCGTGGAGGGAAGTCAAATAAACAAACGTCACACCGAATGAAAATTTCAGCACCGTAAGAGGTCTGGCACTCACCCGGACCAGAAATCCCTGTAATTTAAGTACATATATATATATGTTAAGTACATATATATATATATATATATATATATATATATATATATATATATATATATATATATATATATATATATATATATATATATATATATATATATATATATATATATGTTCTAGGTTAGATATAAAAGGAGATCCTGTGGGTTTTGTTTCGCTAGTCATTGCTGACTCTAGGGGGCGCTGCTCATCTCCGTTTCAAGGCCATTGAACCATGGAAGACATTTCCATGGTCACGTGGCCAGCATGACGTCATGGAGCGCTTTTACCTTCCCACTGAAGTGGTACCTATTTATCTACTCGCATTTGCATGCTTTCAAACTGCTAGATTGACAGGAGCTGAGGTGAGGACGGGAGCTCACTTCGTCGTACGACACTTGGGTCTTGAACCTGAGCTGCCGGCTTTTCAGATGACAAGCCCAGTGCCTTAACTGAGCTACCACACCGCCTCAGGTTAGCAATAGAGATAGTCCTCGACTTACGACAGTTTGCTTAGTGACTGTTCGAAGTTACAACGGCACTGAAAAAAGTGAGTTATGACCATTTTTCATAATAATGAAATAATATGAATTATGTTATGACATAATAATGACAGTCGCAGCATCCCCATAGTCACCTGATTTACATTCGGAGGCTTGACATCCGACTCACATTTATGACGGTTGCCGTGTCCCGAGGTCATGTGATCACCTTTTGCGACCTTCTGACAAGCAAAGTCAATGGGGAAGCCAAATTCGCTTAACAACCGTGTTACTAATTCAATAACTACAGTGAGTCGCTTAGCAAATGTGGCAAGAAAAGTCGTAAAACGGGCCAAAACTCACTTGACGAATTTCTCACTTAGCAACCTAGATTTTGGGCTCAATTGTGGTCATAAGTCGAAGACTACCTGTATGGGATCAGAATCATAGCTGAGTGAAATTAATCTGGTTCAAGAGCAAGAAGACTCCCTTTATGACTCCACAAGAGGGACCCAATAATTCAGGGGTGTCAAACTCAAGGCCTGGGGGCCAGAGCCAACCTGTGGGGTGCTTAGATCTGGCCTGTGAGGCCACCCTGGAAACAGTGAAGGACCAGCCCACGGTGCTCTGCCAGTGAAAACGGAGTGGCCCTCCTGAGCTCCATTTTTGCTAGCAGAGGGTTGCAGGAGGCCGTCGCAGCCAAAAACGGAGCTCGGGAGCCTGTTTCACTGGCAGAGTGCTCGGGCCGCCACA
The DNA here is from genome assembly GCA_023053685.1 of Diadophis punctatus similis. Classification (NCBI taxonomy): domain Eukaryota; kingdom Metazoa; phylum Chordata; class Lepidosauria; order Squamata; family Dipsadidae; genus Diadophis; species Diadophis punctatus. Next base: position 1,223,100 of record JALIGW010000017.1, read on the forward strand.
AGCAGCCCCGAGACGAGTAATAGCGAGCTGGCCACGCTCACCTCGCCCCCCCTGAGGTCAAACACAACCCTGATGCGACCCTCAATGAAATTGAGTTTGACACCCCTGCAATAATTGATGGCTAACAGAATAGGGACAGTTAGGTGCCTGTCACAATTTTCTGGCAAAGTAGGTCCAACAAGTCTGTGGCAAATTAAACATGATGCCCAGCAGAAATGAGATTAAAGGAATGGAAGACAGCAATGATGAAGGCAGAACTGTCTATGTTCACAACTATTAGGCAGTGGAACAGATTGCCTCTTCGAGTTGTGGGTGCTTCTTCTAACTCAGGGGTCGCTCTGCACACTCTTTAACACATCTTTTTTTTTGGCTTTTTTTGCTATTTTTTGCTATTTTTCAGCACTTTCCCGCTGCCATCTTTTTTTGGCTTTTTTTTCTTTTGCTATTTTTTGCTGGTTTTTGCTTCTGCACATGCGCAGAAGCTGAGTTTTCGGCACTGCACATGCACGCATGCACGACCACGTGGTGCACAATGCGTGTGCAGCAACGTGGCACGGGAGGAAGCAAACCAGCAGCAAGGTAAGTTAGAACCCACCCCTGCTATGGATCTATGAGTGCTCCCATTGTTTCCTCTAGTGGAGCATTCCACAACTGGGCGACCACCAGATGTGAGGACTTCAACTCCAGTATTCCCAACCCTTATTGAGTTCGGGGAAGCTGAAGTCCACAAATCTAGAGAACTGCCCAGGTTGAGGACAAGTCTGATCTACTGCTTTTATTTGTCCTAATAATATAATATTGAGATGCAGTATGTTAACAGAATCTCTGACTTAACTAGGATGATCAGATCAGGGTTGCAAAACCACACGCAACCACTAGATGTCAGCAAAGAGATTTGGTGGGAGGGAAAAATAAATTCTACTACCCACTGGTCAACTGAATTTTTGCAGTGCAGATTTGGGAATCTGCTCTTTTGCAATTGTGGGTTTTCTAGGAATAAATCCCAAAATGATTTAAGTCTCCAAGAAGTGTTTGAGATCTGCAACAGTTGCCCAAGTTTTCATGGCAAATGGCCTGCCAGGAAACTTTATTCTGCCCACACAGCTGACTCTCGCTAAGATTTACAACTTTCTTTAAGGATCCAGCAAGCTTTCCACATACCTAAACGAGGGCAGATGATTTGTTCAAAACCTAAGCATGTAAACAATGGACCAAAACAGCCATGTGAATTCCACCATCTGCAACTGAAGATCAAAAGTTTTGGTCAAAGTGGCTTTTTTCCACAGACGATTCTGTTCCTCCAGGTTACAGACGGAGCCAGGGGAAAGGAAATATTTCAACATATCATGAGAAAGGCTGAGTTTCTCCCATCCTCTTTTGTTTCAGCCTGGCCTGGAGCAACAACAACCCTGGCCCCTCTTGGCTTTCCAACCCAGTTTGGCAGGCCACCCTAAAGAGGTCAGGAAAGGTTCAAGAGAGAAAGTGCAGCATTTATCCCGTCTTTAAATATATAGCAATTCAGTCTTGAGAACAGTTTCTTAACTATCATGTCTGAAGCTCATTCAAAGGGGAAAAAAATATCCTCCTTGAACATCATCTAAAGAACATTCTATGGAATCAATGTTTTGAAGCCCAGGCAACCACACAACTATCTTCATCTCGATGTTCTTGTTGCACCAACTTCTTGTTGGACTGAAGACCTGCAACTGAAGGGTTGGGTTTTGCCTTCAAACCACAATATGAACTTTCATGTTAAAGTCCTCCTTTAAATTTAAAGTGTTCCAATATCTCAGGGGTTGCCACAAAGAAGAGGGAGTCAAACTATTCTCCAAAGCACCTGAGGGTAGAACAAGAAGCAATGGGTGGAAACTAAACAAGGAGAGAAACAATTTAGAACTAAGGAGAAATTTCCTGACAGAATAATTAATCAGTGGAACAGCTTGCCTCCAGAAGTTGTGAATGCTCCAACACTGGACGTTTTTAAGAAGATGTTGGATAACCATTTGACTGAAGTGATGTAGGGTTTCCTGCTTAAGCAGGGGGTTGGACTAGAAGACCTCCAAGGTCCCTTCCAACTCTGTTGTTGTTGTTGTTGTTGTTGTTGTTGTTATTGTTGTTGTTATTGTTGTTATTATTATTATTATTATTATTATTATTATTATTATTATTATTATTATTATTATTATTATTATTATTATTATTATTATTATTATTATTATATCTGTAGCTTTTTATGCTTTCTATCCTCTGATATTTTCTGCACAAAGAAGAGGGGAATCAACCTATCCCCCAAAGCACCTGAAGGCAGAACAAGAAGCAATGGATGGAAACTTCCTGATGGAACCAGGGGTGGGATTCTACCAGTTCGGACAAGTTCGGGCAAACTGGTAGCTCCCACAATCAGGTGGGAGCGAACCGGTTTGCTCCGATGAGCAATTGGGCCCGCCCGCTTGCCCCTGCTCTGTACTGACCTATATCGTCGCAGCTGAGTCGCCCAGCAGAGGGGATTGCTGCGTCTCAGCTGTTACACTCACCAGCAGTAACGCAGAAGGGACAGGTTCTAGAAACTGCGCACGTGCATGCAGCGCATGTCAGGTGTGAGCGCATGGAACGTTCATGCACAATACACGCGATCTCCGAACCGATTGTTAAACCGGAAGGATCCTACCACTGGATGGAACACTTAATCAGTGGGATGGCTTGCCTTCAGAAGTTGAGGATCCTCCATCACTGGAGGATTTTAAGAAGAGATTGGACAGCCATTTCTCCAGAATGGTATAGGATCCCCTGCTTGTGCAAAGGATTGGACTAGAAGACCTCCAAGGTCCCTTCCAACTCTGTTATTCTGTTACATTCCTTCCATTCTCTGCTTTGAAGAGCTCAACCCATTCTCTTTGTTTAGTCTTCTCTTACTCTCCTTTTTCCTCTGCCACTCTTTCCTTAAAGATCTGTTTGGTCTTCTCTCTCTTCAGGACCTCTTTGGTGGCAAGGGAAATTAGCAACAATGTTAGCATTATTAGCAGAAAGTTGCTATGAGGTTGTTTTCCAGCCAATGGTGAAATTTGGAGCTGCCTCTGTATCGTAATTCTATACAGCCGCCAAACAAGGAAGAGTGAAATATTGCATACAGCATTAATTTTCTGAAAATCCACATGTTGCATTTTTGGCCCCTGAGATCTGTTAAGATACATATGAACGGGCATGAATAATGTTACAGTAAAACTTCTTAAACCACAGAGATCTAAGGCTTCTGCGGTCTGTCTAGTTCCCTATTCCCCCCCCCCCAGCTGAGTCCCTTACGATCCCTAAACAAAGTAGAATAAATTATGCAAAACAATATTAAATGCAGGGAACACAGAGAACAACCTTCTTTCATCAAGCATGCACAGCAGAAGAAGAGGTCACAATAGTATGGAACGAGTAGAGCTCTTTCCTAGACTGGCTGTGGGGGGGCGGGATATATCATGTTGGCCGGTATTCCCAGCCACAGCAAAGAATGCAGCAAGGAAGTTTCACAAAACATTGAACTGTAGAGTTGGAAGGAACAGTTTTGTTACAGATTCCAATCCGCAGCAGGAATTCAAAGAAAGCAATCTCAAACAGATGTCTGTTCTGCCTTCTCTTGAATATATCCAATGGAAGGCAGCACACCAACCTCTTTGTCATGAGTTCCTCATGTCAAACTTCTGGGTTAGAAAGACACCCCTCCCCCCCACTTAAAATGTAACTGGAATCTGCACTTCCATAACTTAAAGCCATCGTTCCACATTCTTCCCAAAAAATGGGTCTTGAGCTTCTTCGCTTGAGATTCAGAATAGAATTCAAAATAACAGAGTTGGAGGTCTTTTATTTATTTATTTATTTATTTATTTATCCATTTGTTTGTTTGTTTGTTTGTTTGTCAAACATGTACAAGATAGTAGGTGTTTGTATAAACATAACATAAGCAAAGTAAGTACAGATAAATGAGGACAATAGGACAGTAAGACAGGGACAGTAGGCACAGTGGTGCGCTTATGCACGCCCCTTACAGACCTCTTAGAAACGGGGAGAGGCCGACTGTAGACAATCTAAGGTTAAAGTTTTGGGGGTTTGGGGAAGAAGCCACAGAGTCAGGTAGTGCATTCCAGGCATTGATCACTCTGTTCCTGAAGTCGTATTTTTTGCAGTCGCGTTTGGAGCGGTTTACATTAAGTTTGTATCTATTGCGTGCTCGTGTATTGTTGCAGTTGAAGCTGAAGTAGTCATTGACAGGAAGGACATTGTGGTATATGATTTTATGAACTACATTTAGATCAGATCGAAGGCGATGTAGTTCTAAATTGTCTAATCCCAATATTTCAAGTCTGGTGGAATAAGGTATTTTATTGCGAGCAGAGGAGTGGAGGATATTGAAACACTGCTATCATGCCTCCCCTAGTCCTTCTCTTTGTTAGACTCCATGATGAACTTTATATTGTAGGAAGTTAAAATGCACCCCTCTCCTAGAAAATGAAATGTTTTAGGAAATATTAAAGGGCAGAAAGTTTCCCCCTGAAAAGGGAGGCAGAAACTCATCCCCCCCCCCACACCTTTGTCAATGGGCCAGCTCATCTGCAACACAAAAGACATGGCCACCAGGAAATCTAGCAACAGAAATTGACCACATGGCACCTGGGATGATTACATCAGCCAGCACTCAAGCAACCCTGGGAGACAGCCTAAAAAGTTAGCTAAGACTAAGACTCCCGCCCCCTGGGTGTCTGACAACCAATCAGGATACATTTCTTACACAGGAACAGGAAACTAAGCTGGGCCCCAACAGAGGGTATAAAACTCAGGCACTCTCAGCATCTTGGCCCTTTTTTCCCCCCTTCACCCAACATCTTGAAGCATGTGATCGCCTTTTTCTGCTCAGGAACTCAAGCCACGTAATCCTGTTCATCATTAAACCATCTTTCCAAGCGGTCTCCATGTTTCCAGTGTCTTTTTCCCCACTTGGAACTGAACCCAGAAGGATATGTCTTCCAACAATTTTTTCAAGTAACGATGCAGGAAGAGAATAGAGTTCACAGTTTTCATGGTGGGTACGTGCTGCGTGGAAACCAAAACTCATTCTCTTCTCCTTGGAGAAATGTCTATGAGAGTGCAAAGGGACCATGATAGAACTTGCCCATTCCTGCATCATCAAAAAGAAGGGACGGAGTAATAAATTACCGCACTTCTTTTCCACTAAAGTTGACTAAATCATTAAGCACAGCCGAAAGATGATGGCACCATGGGTGGGTTCCAGTTACCTTTGCTACCGGTGTGCATTGCGACGTTTCACGCATGCACACTCACTCCGCTCGCGCACGTGCGTGCGTCCCCTTCCGCGATTTTATTTCCGTGCATGCCCAGAAGGAGGTTTCAGCCTGAAACACAGCTGAGGAACTGCTCAGCTGTGCTTCGGATGAAAAAATAAAGGTTGGTATTAACCTGGGGGCGGGCGGGAGGGTTTTTTTTCAAAGCAGAGGATGAGGAGAAGCCATCCAAGCCCACGGACCGGCACAGACAGGATTACTTACCTGCGGGCCACTACCGGTGCGCACATACTGGTCCGCACCGGTAGGAACCCACCCCTGGATGGTACAGGGTTTATCTGCGGGTCCTCAGGAACTGATACGAAGCTCAATCTCAGCTGCCTCAGCAGAGCAAAGGGAAGTGGTGGGACTGCTGGATCAGCAAACGATCTCAAAAATACAACGTCCCCTTTTCAAAAACTCACATCTGGCAGGAAGCTTTCTCTTTTGATTATGAGGTTTTTAATTTCCTTTTTTTAAAGCAGAGGCCTGGCCTCTCTGTACCTCCCCCCCACTTCTCTATGTGCTCAGTGCCCCACATCCCTTCTCCATCTTTTCTTTTGGGGGCCACCTATTTTCTTAATTTAGATTAGAACCACTTAGTCTTTTGGAAGAAACATAAACAGGCTTCACAATGTGCCGATTAGCCCTGAGCTGCTGATACAATATCAGTGGAAGGGCTGTTGTTTATTGTAAGTAGTATAAGCAGAAGCTATAGCAGCCGTTGTAGTTCAAAACAGACCACAACACGGAATAGCTCAGTGTTCACACTCAGTCCTACTAAGCAAGAAAAACATTTTCCCCAAAGAATCTCCTACCCAGAGATGAAATCTACTTACCTTCCCTACTGGTTTGGAAGTCTGTGCGGTGCACGCGCCATCATCACATCCAATTTTTGACCCTCTGCACATGTGCAGAAGGCATTGCGCATGCGCAGAGGTTTAACCAGGAAGTAACAACGTCCGGGTGGGTGGGTGGAGCCTCGCGCTGCCACCGCTACAGAGGGTTAAAACCAGGAAGTAATGATGTCCAGGTGGGTGGGCAGAGCCTCGCGCTGCCGCCGCTACCAGTTCGCCGAACTACGCGCCGCCGCCGCTACCGGCACGCGGAATCCAGACAGAACCAGCAGGATTTTAGCACTGCTCCTACCTCTTCGATGAATTAAAACAATGTTATATTTCCTATTTCCAGGTTCTGACACTCCAGGGTAGGGATTGCTCCAGCTAAGAAGGAGCTGTATCTAGTGCTGCATATGTGTGTCTGTTGGTAGATGTGTTGTATAGATGATTTTATATTAAAGCGTGAGAGCTATACAATTGTCGTTCTCAACTTATGACAATTGAACCTAAAATTCCTGTTGCTAAGCGAGACAGTTGTTAAGTGAGTTTTGCCCCATTTTACGACCTTTCTTCCCACCGTGGTTAAGTGAATCACTGCAGTTGTTAAGTAAGTAGCCTGCCTGTCAAATGAATCCGGCTTCCCCGTTGACTTTGCTTGTCAGAAGGTCTCAAAGGGAGAATCACGTGACTTTGGGACACAGCAACAGTCATCAGTATGAACCAGCTACCCAGCATCTGAGTTTTGATCACGTGAGCATGGGGCTGCTGCAACCATCATAAGTGTGAAAAACGGTCAATGGTCAGTTCTTCGGTGCCGTTGTAACTTTGAACGGTCACTAAACGAACTGTTGTAAATCAAGAACTATCTGTAGTCTCTGTTATGCAGAGGTTCATAAGTAGAATTGAGACTGAAGGCAGGGTAATGAAAACATATTGCTACGTGGTATGGGTTAGAAGATTAAACAGATTAACAGAATTGGAAGGGACCTTGTAGGTCATCTAGTCCAACCCCCCACCTAAGCAGGATACCCTACACCAGGGGTCAGCAACCCGCGGCTCTGGAGCCGCATGTGGCTCTTTCATCCCTCTGCCGCGGCTCCCTGTTGCCAGTCGGTTCCACAATTGATAGGGCTTTCGGTTAGGACAGGTAGAGGAAAAAAGATGCCGCGCTAGGAGGAGACTCTATGATGGGGGAACCGAACTTCCAGTCGGCAGAGTAAAAAGGACGCCACGCTAGGAGGAGACTCCATGGCAGGGGAAGTGGACTTCCGGTTGGCTCCAGAATTGAACAGGGGGCTTCCGGTTAGGACCTTTGTGGCTCTTTGGGTGTTTAAGGTTGCCGACCCCTGCCCTACACCATTTCTGACAGATGGCAGTCCAGTCTCTTCTTGAAAGCCTCCAGTGATGAAGCTCCTTGTCAGATAGGAATTTTCCTACCAGAGGCGATCTTAGGATCTTGCTTCCTTGAAGTCATTCGTATTTAGAAAATAAAACCGAGATTCAAATCTAATTAACAAAATATTTATTTCGGTACAAAAGTAACAAAAATAAACCCTTAATAAGCTACATCTTCTCAGCTAATGAATTCACGTCTGCCTTCGGGCAGGCATCGAAGAAGAAAGGATGCACGCATGCGTAGTAAAACATATCACATGTCTGCTTGATTAGAAATACAATAAACCTTAGAAAACAGTAGAGATGCACAACTGGCAATTATTCACATCGTGACACTCCTCTACTTCACCGAAGACTTGTTACAGCATCGATAAGCCAAGATTGTCGAGAATGGCCAGTGGAACAAAAATCCACAGGATTTCCCCCACCGCCATTTCAAACAGGAGTTGGACAAGTCCCATGTTGTGATAACCTTTGGGGAATGTAAACATTCAGCTGCTCACTGGCTGACCAGCTTTGGTTCTCCTATCTCGTATTACACCAGATGTCAGGCAACTGCCTTCCTCTCTCTAAGTCCCACCCCACACCCCTCTCAAAAAAATAAAATAAAAGCACTTCAGACTCTTATTCAGCACAGTTGCTAATCTTGGCCCAGAAATCAGAAACATCAGGATGGCCTGAAAGAAAGAAACAAAACGTACACATGTGTTCAGACATGCATGCTTCCTAGCCCAGGGGTGGGTTCCTCCCGATTTGGACCAGATCACCCGAACCGTTAGCGACCTGTGGTGATGCAACGATGGTGTCATGGATCCGGTTCGGTCAGTGCCGGTCTGTGGGCACCACCATCTTTTTTTGGGAATTGTTGGTGAATTTTTCCATGTTTGGATGGCTTCTCCTCTTCCGCGGCTTGAAAAGGAGCCCTCCCGCCCGCCCCCGGGTTAATACTCACCTTTATTTCTTCGCCCGAAGCACAGCTGATCAGGTCCTCAGCTGTGTTTTGGACTGAATCCTGCTACTGAGCATGTGCGGAAGTAAAATTGCATGGGGTGAACGCGCGCGTGCACAAGCGCAGCAAGTGTGAATGCGCGCAAAATGTTGTGATGCGAACAGGTGGTGAAGATAAGTGGAACCCACCCCTGCCCTAGCCTTTGCATGCATCACTCCGGTTCTTAAATGTGCAGCTACGGCACCGTAGAAGGAAAGATCTCTGACACCGGTTTGATTCCGAATACGAAAAACAACCAACAGGTAGTCCTCGATTTACGAGCACAATTCATAAGCCCTAAATTTCTGTTTTTAAGCGAGATGTTTGTTAAGAGAGCTTTGCCCTGTTTTACAACCTTTCTTTGTCACAGCTGTTAAGTGAATCACTGCCGTGAATAAGTTAGTAACCCCGGTTGTGAAGTAAATCCGGCTTCCCCATTGACTTTGCTTTTCAGAAGGTCACCAAAGGGGATCCCATGACTTTGGGATGGTCGTAAGTTGTAACTGTGAAAAATGGTCGCAAGTCCTTTTTTTCAGTTCCGTTGTAACGATGAACAGTCACTCAGTGAACTGTTGTAAGTCGAGGACTACCTGTAATTGCTTCCCTGGCTGTTTTGTCAACATTTTTTTTCTTTCTTTCCATAATTAGATCACTTATTACCCTGTTTCCCCCCAAATAAGACATCCCCTGATAATAAGCCCAATCGGGCTTTTGAGTGCATGGCAATAAGGCCGAGCGCTTATTTCAGGGTTCAAAAAAATATAAGAGAGGGTCTTATTTTCAGGGAAACACGGTATATACATAGCGGTATCAAAGCCCAGAAGAGGGCAATTGAAATAAACAAGCAAAGGAACACCCCAAAATATCTGGAAAAAGAATGTGTGTGCCAGAATAATATCAGCTCAGCTCTCAATTTTGCTCCATTTTTTTTCCACTTCAAGGCATCACATAGAGTGGTACCTTGGTACTCAATTGCTTTGAACCTCATCAGATTCGATCCTCAACACACTTTGATGTGAACGTTTTGTCCCGGTGCTCATTGTTTGTTTGGTACTTGACGCACAAGCTAGAACTTATTGCTGTTGGCTCCTTGTGACCCACTACATCAGGGGTGTCAAACTTTATTTCGTTGAGGGCTGCATCAGCATTGTGTTTGACCTCGAGGGGGCTGGGGGGGGGGGCATGGCCAGCTCGGATTCACACCTGTCGTGGGCGCCTGTGGTGGCCCGAGCGCTCTGCCAGCAAAAACAGGCTCCCGAACTCCATTTTCAGCTGTGACAATCTCCTGCAACATCTGCCAGAGAAAACGGAGGTTGCGAGGGCCACATGCGGCCCTCCTGAGCTCCGTTTTCACTGGCAGAGGCACCGTGGGCGGGTCCTTCGCTGATTCCAGGGTGACCCTGCAGGCCAGATCTAAGCATCCTGCGGACCAGATCCATCCCCCGTGACTTGAGTTTGACACCCCTGCACTACATTATTCCTTCTGGGGGGGAAATTGTCAGGTACTCATCGTTTTTGGTACTCATCGCACTTCCCAGAACCAGTTGAGGTACCACTGTTATCTCGTACTACACTGCCCAAACAAATGGCTGTGTTAGTTGGAAGCATGGCATTGTGACAGCCCTAACCCGAGAAAGACAACATAGCCTACTCCCAGCATTGCCTGTTGTCTACCTTTTGCGATTTTAACAGAGACATAAAATTGCACATGTTCTCCTATCCCCAGGAATCTTAACAACAACAACAACAACAACAAAAGGAATTAGCTTTGCGGACTGGAACCTGGACAAGGATTGCACACTTCCTTCCTTCCTTCCTCTCTTGGGGAATCGCACGGCCAGAAAACCTGTGATTTGCTCTCCGCGGTTCCATCCCCCCCCCCAGCTTTGCTTCGAAACATTTCCAGTGTTAGTTACTAGTTGGATTCTAAAGTTTCAGCTCTTCTAGGAATCTTCTCCTCCAAGAAACCCGATGCACCAAAAGGGAGGGTGGTTTTTTTTTTATTTGGAGGAGGGGGGGTAAACCTCACATCTGGTTCCCATTAGCAGCTTCATGCCTGCCGTGAAGTAGGAACAGAGCAGTTGAGCATTTAGAAATGTATTTCAGAACCAAGGGGGAAAGAAAAAAAAATCCACCCTGTTTCAGTGCGCTGAACAAGGAATGCTAACTGGCCTGCAATTCTTATTTTGTTTTTTTCCTGCACATGCGGATAGTCCTGGACTTATAACCATTCATTTAGTGACCGTTCGAAGTTACAACACCCCTGAAAAAAATTGGCTTAGCACAGTGGTGGGATGCTGCCGGTTTAACAACCGGTTCGGTGATCGCGCACGTAATGCATGCTGCGCGCACGCACAGTTTTACAAATACTAACCTTCTGTGTTACCACTTGGGAGTAACACAGCTGAGGTGCGGCAATCCGCTATGCTGCACCAATCAGCTGATAAGATAAAGGTAAGTAAAGCACAGGGGCGGGCAGGCGAGCCGACCTGATTGTCAGAGCGAACCGGTTTGCTCCCAGCTGGTCATTGGAACTTCCGGTTTGCCCGAACCAGTCTGAACCGGTAGAATCCAACCCCTGGCTTAGCACCAATTTTTTTGTACTTCCAACTGCTGCAGCTTCCCTATGGTACTGGCACGTATTTATGACGGTTGCTGTGTCCCAGAGTCATGTGATCCCCTTTTATGACCTTCTGATGAGATTCACTTAACAACCGTGTTACCAGCTTAACAACTGCGGTGATTCACTTAAGAACTGTGGCCAGAAAGGCGGTAAAAGGGGGAGAAATCCACCGAATTGCTGGCTTAAGGAAAGATAATCTGAATGCCTTACGATAATTTAGCAAAAAAAAAAAAAGAGATTATTTATTTCATGGTTATAAACAGGCCAGTTTCTCAGAGCTTTGCAATCGCATCAATCTACGTCTTCAAATGAGAACTCTGGCAATTTCCCACAAGTTGCCAGGTGTTTTGAGCGCTGTGAGAACCAAATGTTCGGTCCCCAGACCCTTTTTTTCCAGTTCTGCCAAATAAATCTGAGAGGGTCCATCTCCTTTAAGAAGGCCCTTGTTCCTTGTTGAATATCGTTCGGGGAATGGTAATTGCTAAAAAAAAAACCAATTGGGAGGGAAGTGTGAAAACAAATAAAAGTGAGGAAAACTTTGCTTGATGTTGGACTGAACCGGTCTTTTCAATCCAGATATTTTACCTGTTTCTATTACAAAGACACGTTTGAGTTTGAATTTGCTTTGGCCCTGTAGGTCAATTCAGTTTGAAACTTACTAGACAATCAGTTGTTGTTGTTGTTGTTGTTGTTGTTGTTGTTGTTGTTGTTGTTGTTGTTGTTGTTGTTTGAACACCTTTTCCTTCTTCTCCATTTTTCTGAAAAGGGGGTCCATTCTTAAATCATTTTGAACCATGTTTACACCATGGTAGGTATGGTTTTCAGGATCCATGGCCTCTGATCTCTGATTTTTGCCAGGTTGGGGCCTATAGGAACTGTAGTCCAAAATCATCTAGAAAGCATCAGGTTGCTTTCATCTGGCTTGAAATTAGATGATATTTCCTACAAAGTCAGTGAAATGTTTTTTTCCCCAATACTGATTTTCCAAACATTAAATATAGGGTGTAAAAGCCAAGTCCACCAATAACAAGAACATTTTCTTGCAACTATTATCTTCCAGATAGAAGGCTGAATACTAAAAGAAACAACCTCTTTGTCAGGCAGACAGTTCCAAGCAGTTTGGCACACACAGTGGGAAGAAACAGCAACATTTTTTTACTCCCAAAACCACATGTTGATATTTGAATAACAAAGCTTGCTTGATTCCTCCTTTTCTTTCTTTCTTTCTTTCTTTCTTTCTTTCTTTCTTTCTTTCTTTCTTTCTTTCTTTCTTTCTTTCTTTCTTTCTTTTTCCTTCCTTCTTTCATTCCTTCTCTTTCCTTCCTTCCTTCCTTCTTTTCTTCCTTCCTTCCTTCCTTCCCTTTCTTTCTTTCTTCCTTCCTTCCTTCCTTCCTCCCTCCCTCCCTCCCTTCCTTCTCTTTCCTTTCTTTCTTTCTTTCTATTTTTCTTTCTTTCTTCTTCCTTCCTTCCTTCCTTCCTTCTTTCCTTCCTTCCTTCTCTTTCCTTCCTTCCTTCTCTTTCCTTCCTTCCTTCCTTCCTTCTCTTTCCTTTCTTCCTTCCTTCCTTCTTTTCTTCCTTCCTTCCTTTCTTTATTTCTTTCTTCCTTTCTTCCTTCCTTCCTTCCTTTTTTCCTTCCTTCCTTCTCTTTCCTTCCTTCCTTCCTTCTCTTTCCTTTCTTTCTTTCTTCCTTCCTTCCTTCTCTTTCCTTTCTTTCTTTCTCCTTCCTTCCTTCCTTCCTTCTTCCTTCCTTTCTTTCTTTCTTCTTTCTTTCTTGTCCTTCTTTCTCTCTTTTACTTTCTTTCTTTCCTCCCTCCCTCCCTCCCTGCCCTTCCTTCCCCTTCTCCCTTTCTCTCTCTCAAGATGATTTAATGTAGGGTCAGAAAGCTAGAAGACAAAAAACTGAGGAAGCAGAGTTTGGCAGAAGCTCAAGACAAAAATCCTGGCAAGAAAATTTGCTCTTCAGCTGGTTGATCTGTGTGTCAACAACATGCTAATATCTTAACTTGAATCTACCTTGGTTGAGAAGCAGGAGAGCAGCAGGAGGCACTAAATAAGCCAGTTTGGTAAAGAACTTAACATTTGTGATATGTTTTATTTTCCCCCCAAGGACCTTATCCAAATTCGAGGTGAAAAAAGATGAGAGGAAATCAAAACTGAGGCTGTGGGATCCTCCCTCCTTCCCTCTTTCTCTCACACACGCATAATCAACATTAAATAGGTCCCTTAGCAAAGGAGTAAGCTCAGTCTAAACGTCTCATTAACAGAAGGTGAACTTGTAAGGGCTTTTTTGAGGCTATGAACTGGTTCACATCCATGCATGTTTGTTATTCTAGAGCCGGGATGTCAAACTCATTTCATCACGGCGGTGTCACGCAATGTATCGCGACTTTTTTCCCTTCGCTAAACCAGGCGTGGGCGTGAGCAGTGTGTGACGCATCTGGCCTGCGGGCCACAAGTTTGACACCCCTGTTCTAATGGAAACAATCCAACACATATCCAAGCACTAAGAAGGCTGACATCCTCTAACACTTCCTGAAAATCCACAATTTTTAGTGGAATTAAGTGTGGTATTGCTTATAAAAACCCTGTAGTAGATACACAGGAGTACCTATTCCTCAATGCTTAGCAGATGTCCACTTTGCCCACCATTCTTTGCATCTGGTCTTTGCTAACTTAGGGGAAAAAAGTTGATTGGGCAAATCCCTAATTCAACTGAGCCTCAAATTAGTGTAATCTTATCTAATACCAGAAAGCTCAGATTATTTTACATCAGCTGCTTGTTTTCTTCTGCTATTCTTGATTGTCCTTATCACTATGTATCTGGTCAGCTTCCTTATCTCTCCTGGGGGCTGGTTCCAATTTTCTATTGTTTGAGATTTTTCCCTTGCCTATACATACACAAAAAGGAGTACCGTATTTTTCAGAGTATAAGATGCACTCCCCCCCCTAAAAGAGGCTGAAAATTTGAGTGCATCTTATACTCCGAATGTAGACCTGCTCACCCACCAGCCCCCACCCTTCAGCCTCCGTGCAGCCTCTTCCTGCCTGCAGAGATTGCCACAGACAATGGCTTGGGTTTTTGGGCTCCGTGCCTCGCGTTTTCAGCCTCCAAATGCTCTGTTTGAGAGCTGTTCAAGTCTGTGGGGACTGCCAAAGCACATTGCCATTGATTGCAGCCTCCGTGCATCGCGTTTTCGGTCTCTGCGCATTGCGTTTTAGGCCTCCGCACAACCTGTTTTTGGCACCTGTCGCATCACATTTTCAGGTGGCGATCAGCCGCAATGTGCTTTGGCAATCCCTGCAGCCTTGAACAGCTCTCAAACGGAGCATTTGGAGGCTGAAAACGTGAGGCGCAAAGCCCAAAATGGCAACCCAGAACAGCTGCTGCCTTGTCTTACCACTTCCGCGCTTCACCTGCTTTACTCACTGGAGCTCCCTCCAGTGATCAGCTGTGCTGTTGAAGATGCTTAGCAGCCCCAATGAGGTGCGTGTGAGTGATGCGAGCATTCACGCACATGCGCTCACAACCAGCGAACTAATGTGCTGAAGCTGACCAGGCTAAAGATGCTGGTAGGCAGAGCCAGAATCCCCCCCTTGTTTTCCTCCCCCAAAACTAAGATGTGTCTTATACTCCAAAAAATACGGTATTTTTAAACCTGGTTAAAAAGAAATCTAACTAATTCTAACATATATAAGATTGTTCGAGTTAATTGTTATGCATTCTCCCAATCTTCATGACCTTTAGAACCTAACTCCAAGCCAAAACCTGAGCCCTATCTAAGAAAATGAAATTCAATGTAGATAAAAGTAAGGTTCTACCCTTACGTATGGAAAAACCAACTGTATAGGTACAGACTAGGTGAAACTTGGCTTGATGCCAGTAACTCCTGCCCTCATCACCTTCTGGCTGGACTACTGTAATGCGCTCTACATGGGGCTACCCTTAAAGAGTGTCTGGAGACTGCAATTGATGCAAAATGCAGCTGCGCAAGCTGTGGTGGGTGTACCAAGATACACCCACGTAACACCTGTTCTTCGCCAGCTGCATTGGTTGCCCATTAATCTCCGGTCGCAATTTAAGGTGTTGGTTATGACTTTTAAAGCCCTATATGGCTCAGGACCAGACTACCTTTGGGACCGCATCCTGCCACATACCTCCCTATGACTGGTTAGATCCCACAGAGTTGGTCTCCTCCAGGTCCCATCAACCAAGCAATGCCGGTTTTCTCTGTGGGAGCTCCCTCTCTTTGGAACCAACTTCCACCAGAGATCCGGACTATCCCCACCTTACTGGCCTTCCGTAAAGCCATGAAATCATGGCTTTTCAAGCAGGCGGGCTAAAATAAGACCAACGAGAACATCTGTGATCTTCCCATGTATGAATGATGATAATGTTTTTTTTTAATTTTTATAACTGTTTTTAAATTATTACTGTTGGGTTTCTTTTTAATAAATTGTTCTTCTTGCATGTTGTACACCGCCCAGAGTCCCGCGGGAGTTGGGCGGCTTATAAGAATGAATGAATGAATGAATGAATGAATGAATGAATAAATAAATAAAAATTAAAAAAAAATAAAAAAATAAAAAAATAAAAAAATAAAAAATAAAAAAATAAAAAAATAAAAAAATAAAAAAATAAAAAATAAACAAACTGTGAGAAGTGGACAGTCACTTAAATATGGGCCAACAGTGTGCTGCAGCAGCCAAAAAAGCCAATGCAATCCTAGGCTGCATTCATAGAGGGACAGAATCAAGATCACATGAAGTTCTAGTACCGGTTTATAAAGCCTTAGTAAGACCACACTTGGAATACTACATCTAGTTCTGGTCACCACAATACAAAAAAAGACGTTGAGACTCCGGAAAGAATGCAGAGAAGAGCAACAAAGATGATTAGGGGACTGGGAGCTAAAACATATGAAGAAAGGTTAAGGGAACTGGGTATGTGTAGTCTAATGAAAAGAAGGACTAGGGGAGACAGTGTTCCAATATTGGTGGGGCTCCTACAAAGAGGAAGGGGTCAAATTGTTTTCCAAAGCACTAAAAGGCCAGACAGGAAACCAGGGATGGAAACTAACCAAGGAGAGAAGCAACCTAGAACTGAGGAGAAATTTCCTAACAGTGAGAGCAATTAACCAACGGAACAGCTTGCCTCCAGAAGTTGTGGGTGCTCCATCACTGAAGGCATTCAAAAAGAAACTGGGCAACCATTTGTCTAAAATGATATAGGGTTTCCTGCTTGAGCAGGGGGTTGGATCAGTAGACTTCTGAGGTCCCTCCCAACTCTATTATTCTATGTTCTAAGAAAGTTATTCATTGGATACAACTATAAAAAGGATTTCAATATTCCTAAAGCAACTTTTTCAACTCTGCACTTGGCCCCCACCTTCTCCAAAACAAGTTGTTCTACCATCGGTGTCTACAGGAAGAAAATGACCTCATGGCACAATGTGACATTGCTGTGCATCAGAGGCAAAGGGATTGCACGTCATTTGGGTCATGATGTGATTGAAATTACATAATGCCCCCATTATGACCCGTGACACTTCTGCTAGATTCTGATGCTTTCCATGTTGATGCTGCAACTTATGGCCACAGAGTTCAAGTTTGTATGTTACCGTATTTTTCGGAGTATAAGACGCACCAGATTATAAGACGCACCTTAGTTTTGGGGGAGGAAAACAAGGAAAAAAATGTTTTCTATGCAAAGCCCATTAAAAGTCTTCTACTTACAGTGGCCAGAAGTAAAACAAGCCCAAAAGTGATAAGCAAAAGGAATTTTAGCAGGTATATCCTGCTTATCATCTGGTCATCCCACATAAAAGTAATTCAAACAAGCAAAAGATTTATTTAGGATATCTTTTTCAATAAATTATGCCTAGATATAGGGACCTTGACAGGGACCTTGACAGACAAGGAAAGGAGAACTTTCCTATGGTACTTTTTTTTCACTAAAAGGAACTTCATTCTGATTAAAACTGCCATAATCATGCTGCCATTTAGATAGTTAGTTGTCTAGTTCTTAAAATTATCAGACATTGCAGTGGCTGCTAAAAGAAAATACGGTAAGTAGATTTCCAAATGTTGGGAGAGAAGAGTTATAAACATCCATACTATGTTTTCTTCTTTAAAAAAAGTAAATACTTCTGAGGAATATTTCTGCTTCTTTCCAGTACACTAAAGCAGATATAGGAATAATAAGAATCAATAAATAAGATTGAGAAGTAGCATTCTTCTATTTAAAAGAAGATACAAAAGCACTGGGCCTCTTCAGATCAAGCATTTATTTTAAAAAGCTGCTTCATTTTGTTAAGTTTCTAGAACAATAATAAAGCAGTCTTTAAAAAATAAGTCTAATAATTTGAACATTCTATAGACATTTATAGTTATTGCCTTACCTCCTTGCCAGAAGTCCACCTCCCCAATTTGCCTCCGTGCAGCTTTAGTTTCACTTTCATTTTACCACATGGTAGCCTCTCAGCTGTCTGTCCGGAGGCTGATTCTGACCTGCTTGTGCTAATGGGGCTCTGGCTGTTTGCTACAGAGGTAAATTGATGGGAGGCAGAGACCAAAGGGTGGGGGTGGCTGGGTGGGGCTACATTCAATGTATAAGACGCACCCAAGTTTTCACCCTCTTTTGGGGGGTAAAAAGGTGTGTCTTATACTCCGAAAAATATGGTATGTGCTTGGGAATTCCATGACAGCATGGAAGAAATACAGGTCAATGGGGAAGCCAGACTCATTTAACAATAGTGTGATTAATTTAACAACTTCGGTGATTCGCTTAACAACTGTGTGGCATGAAATGGGGCAAAACTCACTCAGCAACTATCCCACTTAGCAACACAAATTCTGGGCTCAATGGTGGTTGTAAGTTGAAGGCTACATATGCTCAACCTCGTTTGTAGATAACGGTGCAGGAAATAGGTCTCCAAAGATTGTACTGTCCTTACCTGTGGGCAGTCTTTGATGTAGTGTCCCTTGTTAAAACAAAGGTGACACAAATAGTTTGGCGGAGGTCTCTTGCTTGGCTTTCTGGCATCCGATGATAGGGAAATGTCGGAGAAATGTTCCGTAAGGGAATTCAAGCCATCCACGATGTTATTAAGAGAGCCGTAAGGAGAGGCACTCTTATACAGACTGCTGTTCAAGGCCTGGGAAAGAAAAAGATAAATCTGGTTGTTGTCATTTTTCCCAAGCTGAGCGCTTCTGATTTAACTTGCATTCAAACAAAAGCCACATTTGAAATCATGACAGTTGCAATCATAGGGACAGAGGTGGGTTTCTGCTGGTTCGGACCGGTTCTTTAGAACCAGTAGTGGGAATTTTCCCCCGCTCGCCGAACTGGTAGCAATGGCCAGCTGGACACGCCCCCAAACCGGCTCTCTTCGCTGACATCTTGGTTTTTGCTTTTGTGCATGTGCAGAAGCTGGATTTTAGCCACCGCATGCACATGCATGCATGAGGTGCACGCGCCCACGCGGCGCAGGAGGAAGCGAACCAGCAGCAAGGTAAGTCAGAACCCACCCCTGCTAGGGACATATATCAATCAAACCAGAGAGCAGGAAAAGAAAGAATGGGCGGATATGAGCTAAAGAGAGATCCAACTTGGAACTAAGGAGAAACTTAGAAGGTCCATCTGGCAGAAGAAGGGCCTACTCCATGGTGGCTCCCTTCCTTTGGAACATCATCCCCACAGAGATTAGATTGACCCCCTTTTTTGATCCTCTTTTGCAGGCTCTGAAAATCTGATTTTGCCCCACAGGCCTGGGGAATATAGGGTGAGATGGAGAACATCAAGTGGCTTGTTTGGTTGATTGTTTTTTTTATAAAAAGTTTTTTTATTTATAAAACAGATAAAAAGACAAAAACATACATAAAACATAGAAACAAGTACATGGCGGATCTTCATCTAGTATACATATTTACATTCCATTAATTTTGACATCATCATTCATCTTAAAGAATAAAACAAAAACAAAAACAAAGTCTCAAATTTTCTTTACATCTCCTCCAGCTTAGTCTATATTCCTGGTTCTCCTTTTTCCCCACCAATAATATAATTTATTCCAGGTTTCAAAATATTTAGTTTCATCTTTTCCTTTTATTTCTAACGTTAGCCTATCCATTCCCGCACATGATAATATTTTATGTAAAATCTCTTCCTCTGTGGATATATTTTTACTTTTCCAGTTTTGAGCAAAAGTTAACCTTGCGGCGGTCAAAATATGTAACATCAGATACATTGTGCTTTTGTCATATTTGTCTATTGCTATCCCTAATAAAAAGAGTTCTGGTTTAAGGTCCAATTTTATCTTCAGTATTTCTTCCAACCATTGTTTAATTATTGTCCAGAATTCTCATGTTTTGTGGCATTCCCACCACATGTGATAATATGTGCCAGGTAACATTTTACATTTCCAACAAATTGGTGAAAGGTGTGTAGTTGTTTGGTTGATTGTTGTCACTGTGGGTGGGGTGTTTTTTTTCTTGTATATTGGGTTTTCATTTTTTGGTAAGCTGCCCAGAGTAACAAAGAGTGAGTGGACCACTATATAAATTCAATAAACAAACAAATAAATAAAACTTCCTGACTGTGAATACAATTCATCAGTGGGATAGCCTGTCTTCTGGTGTTTGTAGTTGCTCCATCACTGGAGGTTTTTAAGAAAAGATTGGCTAGTCATTTGTCCAGAATGGTATAGGAGGGTTGGAATAGAGGACCTCGAAGGCCCCTTCCAATCCTGTGAACTTTTGTTCTATGATAATCGAAGGATAGACAGAATTTATTTATCCGACTCCCATCAAAAATCAAATGAATACAGCCTAAGTTGGGGCCCAGTTCGTAACAAATCTGCGGCGGGATTTCAGTAACTGAGCTGAGTTCAAAGCTTTCTTGCTCACTTCTTACTTGTAAACAAAGCTTTGTTTTAACAATATACATAACTGCATCAGGGGTGGTATTCCCTTCCCTACCTGTTCGCAAATGTGAGCGTGCATCTCCGAACATGAGCACAGCCTCTCGTGCATGCACTTTACTCTCAAGTGCGCACCTTCTGCGCATACGCCCAGCCTCAAAAACGTGGCTAAATAGGACAGCATTACATCTGGACACTACCAGTTCGACCGAATCAGTCGAACGTCCGACACTACCAGTTCACCTGAACCAGTCCGATCCGGCAGAATACCACCTCTGAACTGCATCAAACAATCACTGCCCATTCTATTAAACAAGAAGTTCATGTTTCATTGCCATGATAGGTGTGTTACAATATTCCCTTGGGCTGGAGGGGAGGGTGTTAGGGGGTGGGATTACTGTTAATTTTGAGCTTGCAACAGTCAATGTAAATTGCACCCAGATTTAGTTTCAGATATCCTCCTGTGATCTCCTTAGAGAGAGAGACCATTTAGGCCAACAGACAAACAGAGGCAACATTTCTTTGACTGAAATAAGCAAGACTGGCCTTCCTCTTCCGATGTATTGGACTTCTGGCTGAGGATTATGGGCACTGAAGTTCGCCACCCATCTGCAAGTCCCCAGGAAGAAGAATGAATTGGTGCATTCATGAAATGGGAAAGCAACACTATTCGGATACAAAGAGCTATTATTTGATGTTCTTGCTTTCAACAATCCTTGTGTGGTTAGAAGTTTGACGAGAACCGTTTTTAAAAAAAAATTACATGCACACACACACACACACACACACACACACACACAAAAAAAAAAAAGCCAGGACATTCTTGGCACCCAAAGCTATTGAAATTTTTTTTTGACATTTTAAAACGCCAGGAAAGGTCAAACACGTAAAATAAGTAATTGCTTATTCGTGGCGGGTTAAAACGGCCTTAAACACTCTGTTCTGAATTTTACAAAAAGAAACCATACAGAGAAGTTAGATCCACATCTGTTTTTGTTTTGTTCCTGCAGAAAACCTGTGGTCATTTAACTATTCCTTGTTAATTGCTCCCTGGATTTTTTTTCCTCCCCTTGCTTTGGGATGCCTGCTGGCTTTAGTGTCAGTTCAAAGTCAGGGGGCGGGGGGGGGGAGGACCTTGTCTTCCCAGGAATATTCTGTTTGCAAAGCTCTATCAAACAAAAACTTTGCCCAAGGCCTGACACAAAAAAATGCACTTCCTTACAAATGTATTCAAATTCTGGCTGAACCGAGAAATTAAAATCCTGAGAATTAAAAGAAGGGCGAATATGCAAAAGATGGCTCCAAAGTGCCAAATCTTCTGTCAAAGACATTCCAAGGGTAGATAAATAATTTTCCCAAGAGGCCACATGAGAAACTGGGAGTGTTGTGGAGGACTGAACCAATAGGACCAAGACATTATTGTGAAGGTGTGTAGGCACGCGCGCGCATACACACACACATACACACACACAAAAACATGTAAATTGAAAAAAAAGCTGTTGCCTTCAAAATAAAAGCAATGCAGTTGTATTGCATGCAAGCTCTACATTTATTTACACTTGATTTCTAATTACTGATTGACCAGTATCCTTCCCCTGGAGTGGGGTGGGAATGGAGATTTTTCAGTATCCTTCCCCTGGAGTGGGGAGGGAATGGGGATTTTTCAGTATCCTTCCCCTGGAGTGGGGTAGGAATGGAGATTTTGCAGTATCCTTCCCCTGGAGTGGGGAGGGAATGGAGATTTTGCAGTATCCTTCCCCTGGAATGGGGTGGGAATGGAGATTTTGCAGTATCCTTCCCCTGGAATGGGGTGGGAATGGAGATTTTGCAGTATACTTCCCCTGGAGTGGGGTGGGAATGGGGATTTTGCAGTATCCTTCCCAGTGGAGGGTTCTCAAAATTTTTACTACCACTCTGTGGGCGTGGCTTATTTTGTGGGTGTGGCTTGATGGTCATGTGACCGGGTGGGAGTGGCTTGCCAGCCATGTGACCGGGTGGGAGTGGCTTGCCAGCCATGTGACCGGGTGGGAGTGGCTTTGCAGTCATGTGACTGGGTGGGGGTTGCTTGGTGATCATGTGACTGGGGGGTCATGTGACTGGGTGGGCATGGCCAACTTGACGTCACTCACGTCAAGGGTTAGGGTTAGGGTGCCTGGCCTCTCCTCGCCTCAAAGGCCTCAATGAGATACAATTTCCCTATCTATTTACTACTACTGAACATCCAAAATATACTATTTAATCCTATGTAATGTGTACATACATATTACACACAGGCACACAAAAATATACATTATCTACTATATATACTGTATGTGTATGTACACACACACACACACACACACCTCTCTCTTCTAAAACTATACACATTCAACCTTACCTACTGCATTTGGAAAAACGCACCCAGAGTCCACTTTAACTTTTTAAAAATCAGGAAATTTCTTTCAAAGTTTAGCTACACTTCGATTTATGAAGGATCTGGATATTTTTGTTGCATTTTCTGTACCATTTCCTGGAATTCTTTTATTTAAAAATCCAGATTTTCATCAAATGTTTATCTCTGTGGAAAACTGTAACTTATGCTACACAATGTTGATAGATTCTTGGAGAGGAGGTATCACCCTCCCATTCTCTACGGATGGTATGGATATGACAGGATTTTAGAGAACCTTCCTGCTAGCAAATGTGCTGCTTTTTGCAGTGAGAGCAGAGATCATAATGAAGTATCAGAAAACAAATTAGTATTTCTCTGCCCTGCAGATCTCTTCTTCCGATGTCCAGGAAGTATTGTTTCACTTGTATGTTGGATGGGGATCTTTGAAACCAAAGATATAGGAATAGGAATTATATGCTTCTTTTTGCAAGATGCATTATTTACAACAAAATAAAGCTATAACAATAACAAGTATGCCTCTAGAGTATTGGTTTAACAGACCCTTAGTTTAGTGACTTCAGATGCAGCAGACAAAATCTGCCTATGGAATTTATACTTCTGCATAAAAATCCCTTATACCATTGGCTAAAAATGAAAAATTAACTTAAGAAAAATCCCACTTACCATTTGAATTTAACAGACATTTTGTTTTAACAGTCTTCTCCCCATTAGTCCATTAAACTGATATCTTACTACAACTTTCAGCCAGTTGTGCTCCCTAAAAGAAACAATTGCACCCCCATTGCCAGCCTTCCTTCCTTCCTTCCTTCCTTCCTTCCTTCCTTCCTTCCTTCCTTCCTTCCTTCCTTTTTCCTTCTTTTCCTTTCTCCCACCTTCCTTTTCTTTTCATCTCCTTCCTTCCTTCCTTCCTTCCTTCCTTCCTTCCTTCCTTCCTTCCTTCCTTCCTTCCTTCCTTTTCACACTTTATTGCATACTTTCCTACAAGTAAGACTCCATCTGATGCCTTTGCTATGCATTTTTTGACAAAGAACCAATAACAGGAACCCTTTTCTTCTACCTTGGATTTTTTAATTTCTTCACAATTGCAAGCTTTGTGATAAACAATTAGGCAACATATGCCTGTACTGTGAAAACTACTTTGCTTCCTTGCTCCACAGTGATATTCGTCTTTGAGTTGCTGGTTTCCATCATAGCATTGGTAATTATTTTTTCTTTCTTTCTTTCTTTTTTTCTTTCTGTCTGTCTGTCTTCCTTCCTACCATCTTTCTTTCTTTCTTTCTTTGTCTTTCTTTTTTTCTTTCTGTCTGTCTATCTGTCTTCCATCTTTCTTTCTTTCTTCCTTCTCCCTTCCTTCCATCTTTCTTTTTCTTCCTTCCTTCCTTCCATCTTCCTTCCTTCCATCTTCCTTCCTTCCTTCCTTCCATCTTCCTTCCTTCCTTCCTTCCTTCCATCTTCCTTCCTTCCTTCCTTCCTTCCTTCCTTCCTTCCTTCCTTCCTTCCTTCCTTCCTTCCTTCCTTCCTTCCATCTTCCTTCCTTCCTTCCATCTTCCTTCCTTCCTTCCTTCCTTCCTTCCTCCCTTCCATCTTCCTTCCTTCCTTTTCTCCCTGCAGTGCAAACCAATCTCTTTCTCCCTTGCCCAGCCCTCTTCCAAGATGCCAAGTGCGGGGAACCGCACCAAGCGAGGTAGGTGGGTGTGTTGCTCCCCTCCCCTCGAAGGAAGAAGGGGCCTCTGCCGCTGTCTCTCGTGGGGCTGCAGCCACCTGACTGAGTTTCTGACCGCAGCCGGCAGGGAAGGAGAGCGCGTGCTACCGCTGCTGCTTTCGCCGCTGCGATATTTCTTCGGTGTTTGCGCGCGGGAGGGCCTGCTGAGCAGAGGCACCCCGCGAGCGGGGTGAGAGGCGCGGGGATACCAGAAGTGGCGGCATCAGCGGAAGCTCCTGCCCGCCTCTTGCCTTAAGCCGCCTCTGCTCCGCGGTCCCTCCCGCGCGCAAACACCGAAGAAATATCGCAGCGGCGAAAGCAGCAGCAACAGCGGTAGCACCCGCTCTCCTTCCCTGCCGGCGCCGCCCCGACCAAAGGAAGGAGACTCTTGCGCTGTCTCTCGCAGGGCTGCAGGCCTGCAGCCACCGTCCTGACTGAGTTTCCGACCGCGGCGCCGGCAGGGAAGGAGAGCGCATGCTACCGCTGTTGCTGCTGCTTTCGCCGCTGCGATATTTCTTCAGTGTTTGCGCGCAGGAGGGACCGCGGAGCAGAGGCGGCTTAAGGCAAGAGGCGGGCAGGAGCTGCCGCTGACGCCGCCACTTCTGGTATCCCCGCACCTCTTACCCCGCTCGCCGGGTGCCTCTGCTCAGCAGGCCCTCCCGCGCGCAAACACCGAAGAAATATCGCAGCGGCGAAAGCAGCAGCGGTAGCACGCGCTCTCCTTCCCTGCCGGCCGCGGTCAGAAACTCAGTCAGGTGGCTGCAGCCCCGTGAGAGACAGCGACAGAGGCTCCTTCTTCCTTCGAGGGGAGGTGCCGTTTTTGAGCTCCCCCGGCTCGGAACTTTCAGTACCCAGAACGCCAGAACTTACCAGGTGAGGCCGGGAACTGGGGGGTGGGGTCACTGGGGTGGGAGGGGCGGGCGGCCTCTGAAAAGCCTCCCAAGAGCAGCGGGGTACTTTGCAAGTTGCAACTTGTAAATAACATAGCCCCGGTCTCCTGGAGCCCTGGGAATGCAACGGAATGCATTCCCAGGGCTCCAGGAGGGGGCCGCCGCCGCCATCCTTGTGTCGCGGGGGGGGGGAGCGATGGTTTGCTCCTGGCTGGTCCGTTCCCCAGCCTCAAGCCCAGCACAAAGTGGCATTTCTCAGCCCTCAGACCTCCATGCCTACCGGGAGGGGGCCGCCAATCTTGCGCCGTGCAGGGGGAGGGAGGAGGAGGAGGACGCTATCCCCAGGGCTCAAGCAAGCCCAGCACAAATCGGCATTTCTCAGCCCTCAGCTCTCCATGCTTACTGGGAGGGGGCCGCCATTCTTGCGCCGCGCAGGGGGAGGGAGGAGGAGGAGGACGCTATCCCCAGGGCTCAAGCAAGCCCAGCACAAAGCGGCATTTCTCAGCCCTCAGCCCTCCATGCTTACCGGGAGGGGGCCGCCATTCTTGCGCCGCGCAGGGTGAGGGAGGGGGAGGAGGACGCTATCCCCAGGGCTCAAGCAAGCCCAGCACAAAGCGGCATTTCTCAGCCCTCAGCCCTCCATGCTTACTGGGAGGGGGCCGCCATTCTTGCGCCGCGCAGGGGGAGGGAGGGGGAGGAGGACGCTATCCCCAGGGCTCAAGCAAGCCCAGCACAAAGCGGCATTTCTCAGCCCTCAGCCCTCCATGCTTACTGGGAGGGGGCCGCCATTCTTGCGCCGCGCAGGGGGAGGGAGGGGGAGGAGGACGCTATCCCCAGGGCTCAAGCAAGCCCAGCACAAAGCGGCATTTCTCAGCCCTCAGACCTCCATGCTTACCGGGAGGGGGCCGCCATTCTTGTGCCGCGCAGGGGGAGGGAGGGGGAGGAGGACGCTATCCCCAGGGCTCAAGCAAGCCCAGCACAAAGCGGCATTTCTCAGCCCTCAGACCTCCATGCTTACTGGGAGGGGGCCGCCATTCTTGCGCCGCGCAGGGGGAGGGAGGGGGAGGAGGACGCTATCCCCAGGGCTCAAGCAAGCCCAGCACAAAGCGGCATTTCTCAGCCCTCAGCCCTCCATGCTTACTGGGAGGGGGCCGCCATTCTTGCGCCGCGCAGGGGGAGGGAGGGGGAGGAGGACGCTATCCCCAGGGCTCAAGCAAGCCCAGCACAAAGCGGCATTTCTCAGCCCTCAGACCTCCATGCTTACCGGGAGGGGGCCGCCATTCTTGCGCCGCGCAGGGGGAGGGAGGGGGAGGAGGACGCTATCCCCAGGGCTCAAGCAAGCCCAGCACAAAGCGGCATTTCTCAGCCCTCAGCCCTCCATGCTTACCGGGAGGGGGCCGCCATTCTTGCGCCGCGCAGGGGGAGGGAGGGGGAGGAGGACGCTATCCCCAGGGCTCAAGCAAGCCCAGCACAAAGCGGCATTTCTCAGCCCTCAGCCCTCCATGCTTACCGGGAGGGGGCCGCCATTCTTGCGCCGCGCAGGGGGAGGGAGGGGGAGGAGGACGCTATCCCCAGGGCTCAAGCAAGCCCAGCACAAAGCGGCATTTCTCAGCTCTCAGCCCTCCATGCTTACTGGGAGGGGGCTGCCATTCTTGCGCCGCGCAGGGGGAGGGAGGGGGAGGAGGACGCTATCCCCAGGGCTCAAGCAAGCCCAGCACACAGCGGCACTTTACTTACATTAAAGAGCCGCGGCAGGACAGGAAGAGTAAATAAAGTAGCAGAATGCAGACACTGTAGCCAGTATCAGCAAACGGAGCCCCGGGAAGTCAAGTAACAACAAGACTCGAGGGACAGACCGCGTGGTGAGCGCGCGGTTTATATTTGGCGCTGAGAGAGAGGCGGGGCAATTATGGCCAGCAAATCATCAATGTGCAAACAGTAAGGCCGCGCATGCGCAGAAGAATTTTTTTAAAAAAAATGATTTTTTTTTAAAAAAGATGATGGCCACCTGGGACCTGTTACTGACGGTGACGCCATGACAGTGACGTCACCAGCCAGCTGCTACCGGTGCGATAGAGTGGACCGCACCGGTAGCAACCCACTACTGATCCTTCCCCTGGAGTGGGGAGGGAATGGAGATTTTGCAGTATCCTTCCCCTGGAGTGGGGAGGAAATGGGGATTTTGCAGTATCCTTCCCCTGGAATGGGGTGGGAATGGAGATCTTGCAGTATCCTTCCCCTGGAGTGGGGAGGGAATGGAGATTTTGCAGTATCCTTCCCCTGGAGTGGGGAGGGAATGGAGATTTTGCAGTATCCTTCCCCTGGAATGGGGTGGGAATGGAGATTTTGCAGTATCCTTCCCCTGGAATGGGGTGGGAATGGAGATTTTGCAGTATGCTTCCCCTGGAGTGGGGAGGGAATGGAGATTTTGCAGTATCCTTCCCCTGGAGTGGGGAGGGAATGGAGATTTTGCAGTATCCTTCCCCTGGAATGGGGTGGGAATGGAGATTTTGCAGTATGCTTCCCCTGGAGTGGGGAGGAAATGGGGATTTTGCAGTATCCTTCCCCTGGAGTGGGGAGGGAATGGGGATTTTACAGTATCCTTCCCCTGCCATGCCCATAAGCCATGCCCACAAGCCAAGCCACAACCACCAAGCCACGTCCACAGAACCGGTAGTAAAAAAATTGAATCCCACCACTGGAATTGGCCATGGTGAGTTGTCCCATTCCGGACAGGGACAGCCAAAAGGCCAGATGTGGTCATAAAATGCCGATGTCTGTTCTATGCTTACTAGAAGAACAGATACAAGTGGACACTCTGCTAGAGAAATATTTGGCAGGTGGTAATGGATACCTGTGAAAGATAAACTCAAAAAAGCAGCCATTAAGGATCTGAGGAGAGTTACTCATGGCTAATCCACACCAACGTGAGGATGGGACATCTTTGATTTGGGGATGGGATGGAGAAATGGGTGATGTCTTCAACTCACATCAGCTTTTGTAGGAAGTCCCAAAGGTGTTTTTTTTTTCAAGAGGCAACCGGACTTTCTGGTTTTTCTTTGAAGATGTTTCGCTTCTCATCCAAGAAGCTTCTTCAGCTCTGACTGAATGGTGGACTGATGGAAAGATTTATATTCCTTGCAGTCATCTGGTTGTTAGCACTCTCTCTTCAGCTCTGAGCTGAAGAAGCTTCTTGGATGAGAGGCGAAATGTCTCCAAAGAAAAACCAGAAAGTCCAGCTGTCTCTTGAAAAAAACAACTTTGGGACAACCATGACCTGGAGGACTGAGAATCTCCACAGACTTTTGTAGGAAGGAGACCTCAAATCTGAATGGTTTGGCTATGGCTCAAAATTTGTATTACTTCCTCTCCCTTGTAAAGAAAGCCTTCCTTAAGATGGGATGTTCTCTAGAGTTAATGAGACTATATTAATATGAGAGGGAGGGAGGGAGGGAGGGAGGGAGGGAGAGGACTCCCTACTCCCTCCCTTTGACAGACATTTTGTTGCTGGGCTGCCTGCCACAAAAGCCAGACCTCTGGTGTCTTTCCTTCCTCTTGTTTTAATTCCTTGGTTTTCTGATTTTTTTTTTACAGATTCAGCAGTTGAACAAGGAAGTGTTGGTTGTTTCTTGCTTTCTCTTGTTTCTCCCAGGCTAAGGGAAATAAAAGGAGAAGGCAGTGAATGAAATAGATAGTCAGGATGGTTATCACAACAAGAGTTCTGGGTTATCAGCATGGACAGGTTGGGATGGCAGATATCTCCAAGAGACAAAATCAGCCACGATGTAAAAAAGATGGTGAGACTCTAGAAAGAGTGCAGAGAAGAACCACAAAGATGATTAGGGGACTGGAGGCTAAAACATATCAAGAACGGTTGCAGGAACTGGGTATGGCTAATCTAGAGAAAAACAGGACTAAGGATGGCATGATAGCAGTCTTCTGATATCACAGGGGCTGCCGCAAAGAAGTGGAAGTTAAGCTATTTTCCAAAGCACCTGAAGGCAGGACAAGAAGCAATGGGTGGAAACTAATCAAGGAGAGAAGCAACCTAGAACTAAGGAGAAATTTCCTGACAGTGAGAACAATTAACCAGTGGAATGACTTGCCTCCAGAATCTGTGAATGCTCCAACACTGGAAGTTTTTAAGAAGAGACTGGACAACCACTTGTCTGAAATGGTATAGGGCAGTGATGGCGAACCTATGGCACGTGTGCCACAGGTGGCACGCAGAGCCATATCTGCTGGCACGCGAACTGTTGCCCTAGCTCAGCTCCAGCGTGCATGTGCACGCCGGCCAGCTGATTTTCGGCTCGCACGGAGGCTCTGGGAGGGTGTTTTCGGCTTCTGGAGGGCCTCCGGGGGGGCGGGGGAGGCTGTTTTCGCCCTCCCCAGGCTCCAGGAAAGCCTCTGGAGCCTGGGGAGGGTGAAAAATGGGCCTACCAGGCCCACCAGCAGTTGGGAAATGGGCCATTTCCAGCCTCCAGAGCAGGGGCGGGTTCCTAATTTTTTACTGCCACTCTGTGGGCGTGGCTTATTTTGTGGGTGTGGCTTGCCAGCCATATGACCGGTTAGGCGTGGCTTCTCGGACTGCTGAAAGGAGGGGAACTGAGATATGTCCTGCTGCCCATTCCCCCTCCCCTCAGCAGCTTGAGAAGCCTTGAATGTGCAAAAATGCCTGGGATCATCACCGCGCGTTCGTGGCTTCTCGGACTGCTGAAGGGAGGGGAATGGAGATAGCTCCTGCCGCCCGTTCTTTCAGCATCTCATGCGCTTCCTCAGCCATCCTCCCCTGCTTGGACTCACTGTGGGGTAGGAAGGAAGCGCATGAGCAGTGCTGGCAACTCGGCTTCTGGGCATGCACAGAAGAAATTTAAAAAAAAAATTTTTTTTTTTAATGGTGGCGCCCAGGCACTGGCAATTGACCGCACCGGTACTGTGACGTCACCAGCGGGCCGCTACCGGTGCTATAGAGTGGACCGCACTGGTAGGAACCCACCACTGCTCCAGAGGGCCTCCGGGGGGCAGGGGAGCCCATTTTCGCCCTCCCCAGGGATTGAATTATGGGTGTGGGCACTCGCGCATGCGCGATAGTGCACGCAGACGTGCTTTCGGCACCCGAGGAAAAAACGGTTCGCCATCACTGGTATAGGGTTTCCTGCCTGAGCAGGGGGTTGGACTAGAAGACCTTCAAGGTTCCTTCCAACTCTGTTATTCTATTCTGTTATGCTCTGTTAGCCTCTTTGGGCTCTTTAGAATAGAATTCTTTATCCTTTATTCTTTATTGGCCAAGTGTGATTGGATACACAAGGAATTTGGGTTTGGTGCATATGCTCTCAGTGTACATAAAAGAGTTAACAAGACTCTGATTAATTTCATAGATTGTTTGATCTGCTCCTTCCTTCTCTTCAGTCTTTGTTTTTCTCATTTCTGGCCAGTGGAATGACACTTAGTTTCATCTTGAGTGGCAGGGAATGGAGAACCTTTAATGGTTTGTGTATACTATACACAATTAAAACTTTTGCAAGAAAAGGAAGCAACTTCTGTCTGAACTTCCTCCAGAACTCAACCAATTTAGGGTTTATTTGAGGAAGAGCTAAGGACCTCAGCGAAGTTCCATCAAGTAGGACTCAAGAACTGGAGATTAGATCGAAAAACATCATCCGTTCCATTTGACTTTATGAATATCACCATTTCTTTTTCGTTTGTGGATTTTTTTTCAAGGCAAGTTAATTGCGATGTTGTGCAGAGTGCAGAAAGGAAGAGCGTCTGTCGAAATATTTACTATGTAGGTAGTCCTCAACTTATGACCACAGTTGAGCCCAAAGTTTTAATGGCTAAGTGAGACATCCGTTAAGTGAGTTGCCCCATTTTAACAACCTTTCTTGCTATACATCTGTTAAGTGAATCACTGCAGTTGTTAAGTTAGTAATGCGGTTGTAAAGTGAATCCTGTTTTCCCCATTGACTTTGCCCATCAGAAGGTCACAAAAGGGGATCACAGGACTCCAGGACATTGCAACCATCATAAATACATGTCAGTTGCCAAGTGTCTGAATTTCGATCACGTGACCGTGGGGATGTTGCAACGGTCGTAAGAGTGAAAAATGGTCCTTTATTAGGAATATCCCAGGAAAAAAACGAAAAGGGACAATTTTACCTAATGTTACACATAATAACTGCGGCAAGGTTAATATACACACAGTACTGGAAAAATGAAAATACACCAACTGAAGAAGAACTAATAGAAAAAATAATGGCTTGTGTGGAAATGGACAGATTAACCATGGAAATGAAAGATAAGGATGAGACAGAATACTACAAAATTTGGGAGAAATTTTATCATTGGTTAGAAAAGAGAAACACTCAAAAGAACTGAAAAATAAGGATAGAAGGAGAACATGGATTGGATAAAAATAAGTAGAAATGAGGGATGATCATGTAAGACAAATAACAGTGTAATGTAATGTAAATAATAATGATATTACTTGTTATAGAACTATTACTGATGGAATGACAAAACAGGATGGTCACAATGTGTCCATGTTTCTAAAAGTTTGTTTTATGTGTGTGTATATAAATAAACTTTTTATTTAAAAAAGTGTGAAAGATGGTCCTCACTTTTTTCATTAAATGACTATCATGTTTCCCCAAAAGTAAGACCCTGTTGTATATTTTTTGAACCCCAAAATAAGCGCTTGGCCTTATTTTGGGGGAGGTCTTATTATTTTGGGGCACATGGAGCAAGACAGGGCTCCTCTTACCATCTTACCTGATTTCCAGCTCTGTCTCCCTAACCCTAACCAGAGGAAATGGTGGGGACTGGCTGTGCATGCATTTAAATATTTCGGGGGAGGGCTTATTTTTGGGGAAGGGTTTATTTTTGGAGGAGGGCTTATTTTCGGGGGATGTCTTATTTTAGGGGAAGCACGGTAGTTGTAAGTCAATGACCACCTGTATTCCTTGACTGTGGTGTCAAACTTTCTTGCCAATGAAGACCAATGAATTCATGTTACAGTATATTGATCTTCCTTCAAAGTTTCCCCCAGATCACTTTCAGACAACATAATTGTTTGCAGAGAGAAAACAAAAGGAAACTTGTTTATAAAGAAAAAAACAATAGTGAGACAATTATTCCCTTTGTAGTCCTCAAAGGTTCAGTAATATCTCTCTCAAACTGGTGAATGGAAGAACAGGTGAGTACAGCGAACGAAGGTTTTGAATTCACTTTCCAAAAGGAGGCAGCAAAACTGATGGTTCTAATCGAAGAGAAGAATTGACGTAGTTTTGTTTCTCTTTGGAAACCCCGTCTGAATATTGTACTTGAAAAGTGGAAAAAAGCGAAACTTTAACTTTTGACGATTAGAATGACTTTGTTCTTAAGGAAGTGACTTGAAGCGTTTGGAAATGTGAAGCAAAAGGCTGAGGTTGAATATTTTTTTTGCACTCCTGTGCAGAGTAAATAGGAAGTCACTATTTTTGAGTGGGTTCTTGATGCCCTCCGAATTTGGCGGTTTTCTTGAAGACGTTTCTTTGCCCAACTAGATAACATCCTCTGTGCTGGAAGGGAGATGGGTTGGCTCTTCTTTGTTTTCTCTTTCTTTTTTACTTTGTTCCGTCTCTCTTCTCTCTGTCCCTCTTTAAATTTTTCTCAATTCTTGTTTCTATTTGTATTTATCTTTAAAAACAAAAAATTAAAAAATTACTTTCCAAAGCATACCCTTGGAGTTTAGATTTATTATTAGAGTTGGAAGGGACCTTGTAGGTCATCTAGTCCAACCCCCTGCTCAAGCAGGAGTTCCTACACCATTTGAGACAGATGGCAGTCCAGTCTCTCCTTGAAGGTTGCAAGTGTTGGGGCTCTCACGACCTCTGCTGGCAAGCTGTTCCACTGGTTGATCGCTCTCACTGTCAGAAAGTTTCTCCTCACTTCCAGGTTGAATCTCTCCTTGGTCAGCTTCCATCCGTTATTCCTTGTTTGCCTTTCTGGTGCCATAGAGAACAGCCTGACCCCCTCCTCTCTGTGGCATCCCCTCAAGTATTGAAACACTGCTATCATGTCACCCCTGGTCCTTCTCTTCGCTAGACTGGCCAAGCTCAGTTCCTGCAACCGCTTTTCGTATGTTTTATTTTCCAGACCCTTTATCATCCTGGTTGCTCTCTTCTGCACTTTCTCTAGAGTTTCAATGTCTTTTTTGTAATGTGGTGACCAAAACTGGATGCAGTACTCTAGGTGTGGTCTGACCAAAGCTTTATAGAGTGGTACTAGTACCTCTCTGGTCCTTGATTGTATCCCTCTATTTATGCAGCTCAGGACTGTGTTGGCCTTTTTGGCTGCTGCTGCACACTGCTGGCTCATATTTAGTTGGCTGTCTACCAGGACTCCGAGATCCCTTTCGCAATCGCTGCTATTGAGTGTGGTTTCGCCCAGTTTGTATGTGTATTTTTGATTCTTCTTGCCTAGGTGCAGAATTTTACTTTTCTCTGTGTTAAATTTCATTTTATTTGTTTGGGCCCAGTGTTCGAGTCTGTCGAGGTCCCTCTGGATTTTGAGTCTGTCATCTGGGGTGTTTGCTACTCCCGCCAGCTTGGTGTCATCTGCAAATTTGGTTAGTTCTCCTGCTATTCCCTCATCTAGGTCATTTATAAAGATATTGAAGAGTACTGGGCCTAGGACGGAACCTTGTGGTACCCCACTGCTTACTTCTCTCCATGTGGACTTAGAGCCATTGAGGACTACTCGCTGGGTATGGTTGGTCAGCCAATTGTTAATCCATCTGGTTGTGTAGCTGTCTATCCCGCTTTTTTCTAGCTTATGAAGGAGTAGGTTGTGGTCTACTTTGTCAAATGCTTTGCTAAAGTCCAGGTATATTATGTCTACTGCATTACGCTGGTCTACTAATTTGGTCACAATGTTGAAGAATGAAATGAGGTTGGTTTGGCATGACTTGTTCTTAACAAATCCGTGTTGGCTGTTGGTTATTACTTGGTTTGTTTTTAGATGATGGGAGATCTGGTTTTTAATTATTTTTTCCAGTATTTTCCCAGGTATTGATGTTAGGCTGATTGGTCTGTAGTTTCCTGGGTCTGTTTTTTTACCTTTTTTGAAGATGGGGACCACGTCAGCTCTTTTCCAGTCCTCAGGTAGTTCCCCTGTGTTCCAGGATTTGTGGAAGATGTGGTGCAGTGGTTCTGAAATGACTTCTGCCAGTTCCTTTAGGACTCTGGGATGTAATCCGTCTGGTCCTGGTGCTTTGTATTCGTTAAGTTCAGATAGGTGATCTCTTACTGTATTTTTGCTTAGGTTGAGTCTTGCTTCGAATCTGTTTTTTATATTTGTGTTGCTGGGTAGTTGAGCTGCAGTTTCCTTTTGTGTGAAGACTGATGAGAAGAATGTGTTCAGTAGCTCTGCTTTGTCTGTGTTGCCTGTTACTTCTTTGCCGTCTTCTCTCTTTAGTGGACCAACTGTTTCTTTGATTTTTTTCTTGTTGTTAATGTGTTGGAAGAAGCTTTTTTTGTTGTCTTTGACTTTTGTTGCGAGTCTTTGTTCATTCTGGGCCTTTGCTGTCCTGATTGTTTCTTTACAGATTCTGGCTGTCTGTTGGTACTCTGCCTTGGTTATGTGCCCCTCTTTCCATTTTTTGTATTTATCTTTTTTTTCATTCAGTTTATCGGTGAGATTTTTGTTTAGCCATGCTGGTTTCCTTTTGGATTTCTTGTTTTTCTTCCTCATCGGTATTGTGGTGTTCTGGGCTTTTATGATCGTGTTTTTCAGGATCTCCCAGGCTTCTTGAGTTGTTTTACCCTTTAGTACTTCCATCCAAGAGATCTTTCCCAGGTTTTCTCTGAGTTTATTGAAGTCAGCTTTTTTAAAGTCTGGGATATAGGTGTCGTTATGTTCAGTTATTTGTGTTTGCGTTATGGTGAATTTTAGTATTACGTGGTCACTCTCGCCCAGTGTTCCCGCAGCTTCGACTCCTTCTATTGTTTCTTCTCTGTTTGTAAGTATTAGATCCAGTATGGCTGCCCCTCTAGTTCCCTCCTCCACTTTTTGGACAATGAAGTTGTCGGCTAGGCTGGTTAGGAATCTGTTAGATTTCTCACTTGGTGCTGAGTTGGTTTTCCAGTTGATGTCCGGGTAGTTGAAGTCTCCCATTATTACAATGTTGTTTTTCTTGCATATGTTCTTTAGCTGGTTGGTAAAAAGGGTGTCCATTGTTTCTGTTTGGTTTGGTGGTCTGTAGTAAACTCCTATTGTTGTGTTGTTCTTTTTTTCTTTTATGTTGACCCATATGCATTCTAATGGGTTTTCTTCCTTGGTTACTTGTAGCTCTGTAGCTACATAGTGGTCCTTTATATACAGTGCAACTCCACCTCCTTTTTTGTGTGATCTGGTTTTTTTGTAGAGTTTGTATCCTTTTATCTGTGTGTTCCAATCGTGTGATTCGTCCCACCAAGTTTCTGTTATTCCAACTATGTCATGTGTACCTTCGTGCATTAACATTTCAAGTTCACCCTGTTTATTCCCTAGGCTTTGTGCATTTGTGTAGAGGCATTTGAGTTCTTTGTGCCTGATTGTGGGTGTTCTTTCTTTGTCTCTTGTTTGGCGTTTGAGTTTGTTTTCTTCCCCATCCCTTTTTGGTTTGTTGTTTGTTTTGTTTGCTTGGGGTCCATTCTTGGAGTTGGGCCCCAGGGGTCCTGTGGATTGGTCACCCTCCCCTCGTGATTTTAGTTTAAAGCCCTCCTGACAAGTTGGGCCAGTCTTTTTCCGAAGACATTCTTCCCAGTCTTTGTGAGGTGTAACCCATCCAGGTGTGCAATTCTCAGATGGGAGACATGATTGTTTACAGATGGTGCTACAGTCACAAAACTGCAGTTGTTGATATTGTTCAATGTCTAACTCTTTGTGATCCAATGGACTGTAGGACGCCAACCCCCCCCCCCACCATCTCCACTGTCTTCTGGAGATTGCCCAAACACATGTTCATTGTGTCAATGACACAGGGGTGAAATGCTCCAGGTTCGCTCGTGCCTGTCGGTCGTCGGAGAGCCAATCACGAAGGCAGCGCGAGGCTCCGCCCACCCGCCTGGATGCCACCATTTGAGTTCTTTTACCCTCTGCGCATGCACATAATGCTTTGTGCATACGCAGAGGGTAAAAGAACTCAAATAGCGGTGTCCAGCGGGTCGCTGCCTTCGCGACCGGCTCTCCGACAACCGACAGGCACAAGCGGACCGGGAGCATTTCACCCCTGCAATGACACCATCTAACCATCTCTACCGTCCCCTTCTCCTTTCGCCTTCCATCATTCCCAACCTCTGGCTCTTCTCCAGGGAGTCATCTTTTCTCATTAGGTGGCCAAAGTATTTGAGCTTCAGCTTCAGTATCTCTTCTTTCAAAGAAGGGTTGGTTTCCTTTTGGATTGACTGATTTGATCTCCTTGTAGCCCAAGAGACTCTCAAGTGTCTTCTCCAACACCGCAATTCGAAAGCATCAATTCTTTGGCACTCGGCTTTCCTTATGGTCCAACTCTCACAGCTGTAGATCACTAACAAGAAAACCATAGCTTTGACTCTACAGTCCTTTGTTGGCAAGATGATGACTCTGCTTTTTAGTATGCTGGCTAGGTTTGCCATAGCTTTCCTCCCGAAGAGCAAGGGTTTCTTTTAATGTCATGGCTGCAGTCACCCATCTGCAGTGATCTTGGAGCCCAAGAAAACAAAATCAGTCACTGCTTCACTTTCGTACCCTGAATCAAATTGAAAATGTCAGAACGTTAGAAATATTCAAAGCAAGCTCCTTAGAGAGATTGAGTCTTGATACGGGATGGTGATTCCAGCAATGGATGGAAGCTTGTCAATAGCAATAGCAATAGCACTTAGACTTATATAGCGCTTCATAGTGCTTTACAGCCCTCTCTAAGCGGTTTACAGAGTTCAGCATATTGCCCCCAACAATCTGTGTCCTCATTTTACCCATCTAGGAAGGATGGAAGGCTGAGTCAACCTTGAGCCGGTGAGATTTGAACAGCTGAACTGCTGAACTGCAGTGCTGCACTTTAACCACTGCGCCATCTCGGCTCTTAATTTCTCAACCTGGAAATAAGGAGGATGTCAGGCCAAAGCCATTTTATTCGAGATCTTTGGCCTGCCACACTTTATGCTATTCTACTATGCATTTTCTATTGTGGAAAAATGGGAGGGGGGATTGTATGAGGTTGTTAGTATGTAGCCATCACAAATTCTTTCTAGAAAGCCAAAGTCATCCTTTGTCTCTGCACCTCTGCACCTGCACGGAAGGAGATGGCTGGACCCTGCCAGCATGGCAAATGAAGATTGGACAACGTGATGGATTTGTGGGTGTGGGGGCAAGAACTTGAACTTTCAACTGGGTGGTAAAACCCGGAGGACTTCAGATTCGGGTTTCACCCAGATGTGCCAACATAGCTCTAATAATAAATTGGGACTTTGAGGAATACTTTGCTTCGAATTCTGATTTAATTTTGGATGCTATTTGGAACCCTGACAGAGGAGTTTTTTCTAACAGTGACAACAATTAATTAATGGAACGGCTTGCTTTCAGAAGTTGTGGGTCCTCCATCACTGGAGGTTTTCAGGAAAAAATTGGACAACCATTTATCCGGGATGGGCAGGGGGTTGGACTGAAAGACCTTCAAGGTCCCTTCCAGTAATGTGATTCTCGATTCTATGCCATTTTCCCTACATTTCTACCATTGTAGTTCATTAAAAATGTAGTTCATCATTATGTATGTGATGATTATGTAAATTGAGAGCAAAAAGAAGCCTTTGTTGGTTTACATGTTGCTCCTTCAAAAGTGACCACCGCATCTAGCAATGGATCGTTCTGAGGCTCACAGTAGGCAAGGAGGAGCAATTTAACTCCGCTTCTCCAAAAGGTGCCCAGAGACCTTTGCAGTCACCTGAGACCAAGAGAGTCTGCTCTTGTGTTATTGCTCTCTGCAATCTCAGTTTGACCATAGGCTATCGACATGCTTGGCAATGTTCCTGCTGTCCTTCAGATGAACCTCACTCCTAGCCCTTCCTGCTGTTTGCCTGGCGTTGCCTGCTTCCTTTCGCCTTCTCAAACATACTTCTCTCCTGGATTTTGGGTTATAGTTTGTGCACTGGAAAACGTAATGGCCCCGTGCTTTCATCTTGCGAGCCAGGTATGGTCTTCCTGATTAAGGATGCAGAGACAGAGATTGATAAGGCCGAGCCAGACTCACCATCTGGTCAATCAACCCACAACAGAGTGGGTGAGACACCCATTCTTAACGTCCGCTGGAATTGGAAACACCTACTTATGAAAGCATTATGGAAATATTTCTGGAACTTCTTGACTAAGTCTTGGTTATCTGCAGTTGTCTCCTATGATTTATGGGGATTGTGTTGAGTTCATCCCTCTCGAAGCTATATTGCAGGAGGGAAATTCATCATTGGCAAGAAAACCACCAGAGGAAGTGTTATAGATGTCAACCTACTGGGAGCCTTCCAAAACCCTTTCTCCACCTCTCCAGGCTGATTTTACTCACACGCCCTTACTCACACATGTTCCTGTTATGCACACACAAAGAAAAGAAAGCTTTTCGGTTCCATTTCAGAAGAGGAAACTGAAACATGGTTAATTGTCTCTGTGTAACTCACTATGTCGGGTTTTTTAAGTTAAAAAAAAAATGGGCAAAGACCCAGATTAAGATCCAAATTGGAACCATCAGCAGAAAATATTACTTCCCGCCATCTGTGTGGAAAGACATCACTCAGAAGGATTCTTCAATCATGCATTTTATTATTCTCTTTTCTTCCCAAACCTATATAGAATAACAGAGTTGGAAGGGACCTTGGAGGTCCTTTAGTGCAACCAAGTTGGGCACCTATAAAAAGGCTATTTAAGAAAGAATTCATGGAAAGAGGTGAGATGAGATTAGGGAGTAGAAAGGCATTCTTTCAGTCCATCAATCAGAATAAAGCTGGATGGGACCTTGGAGGTCTTCTAGTCCAACCTCCTGCTCAAGCAGGAGACCCTATTTCATTTCAGGCAAGTGACTGTCCAGTCTCTTCTTAAAAACCTCCAGCGATGGAGCACCCACAACTTCTGAAGGCAAGCTGTACCATTGGCTGATTGTTCTCACTCTCAGAAAATTTCTCCTTAATTCCAGGTTGCTTTTCTC
The DNA here is from genome assembly GCA_023053685.1 of Diadophis punctatus similis. NCBI lineage: Eukaryota > Metazoa > Chordata > Lepidosauria > Squamata > Dipsadidae > Diadophis > Diadophis punctatus. The sequence continues at coordinate 1,262,353 of JALIGW010000017.1, forward strand.
CTTGATTAGTTTCCATCCATTGCTTCTTCTCCTGCCTTCTGGTGCTTTGGGAAATAGGTTGACCCCCTCTTCTTTGTGGCAGCCACTCAAATATTGGAGCACTGCTATCGGGTCTCCCCTAGTCCTTCTTTTCACTAGACTAGACATACCCGATTCCTTCAAGCATTCTTCATATATTTTAGCCTTCTGCCCCCCAAACCTTTGCTGCAATTTTGGTAGGTTTGGTAAACCTACCAAAAGGATAAATTGTTGCATGTCTCATCCCAGACTGGATTAAGGGGAGAGCGGGGAGGTTAAGACTGTGTGTAAAAGGTAATGGCCATTCACATACATTTCATTCAACAATATGCCTAATTCACACGTAATAGAACTTTAGATGAAGACATTAGTCAGAATCTGTGTAAACGTTGAAGTTATCCATGGATTAGGCAGCTGGTTTTTGTTTTACTTTTTTTAAAAAAAATGTGTATATAATTTTACGCAGTCGATTAAAACAATATTTTTACGTTTTTATTATTGCCGTTAGTTGCTCACCGTTGTGCTCCACAAGACGAGTGGCCATATCAATATTTTAAATGAAACAATAACACATTACAAGCCCCCCCCCCGGACATGTGGGCAGACTACAATTCATTTCAGATATTAATGGGCACTCCATCACTGGAGGTTTTTAAGAAGAGACTGGCGAACATTTTCGGCACCGAGTGCCCAAACCGGAATGTGTGTGTGCGCGCATGTGCGTGCGCGTGCCGGAGAGCCAGAATCCCAAAGACCAGCTGGCTGGTGCACACATGGTCTTCTGGTTTCCGGTGCATACATGCGCGCTGGCAAGTTGGTCTTCGCGCATGCTGGAAGTGGCCGGCCAGCTGGTCTTTGGGTTTCTAGCACTCCGGCACATGCGAAGATCAGCTGGCTGGTGCGCATGTGCATGCCGGAAACCAGAAGAGCAGCTGGTGATGGCACGTGTGCTGACCGAGAGGGCTCTGTGTGCCACCTCTGACACGCGTGCCATAGGTTCGCCATCACGGGTATAGGTTCTCCTGCTTGAGCAGGGGGCTGGACTAGAAGACCTCCAAGGTTCCTCCCTACTCCACTCCACTCCACTCCACTCCACTCCACTCCACTCCACTCCACTCCATTCCATTCCATTCCATTCCATTCCATTCCATTCCATATTAATGCACTGCATATACCTTGGTGTTGCAAATTCTTGCTTTCTTCCAAGATATGCTCAGCGCTGACAAAGGATAGAAAGCTAATTCCTCTGGAGGCTGTGCTCACCCATAAAAACCAACCCCAGATTTTAAGATATGATTTGTTGCACATGCCTGGAATGAGGCCTCTCCAGCCACAATGGAGAGATTTGCAAATCACACTAAGCTAAACAAAGAAACAAAGGACATTATCGCCTAATGTTATTGTACAACGGGCCAGCAGGAGATTACACAGCGGCAACATTTAACAATCAACATTCTTTGATAAAAAATACATTTAAATCAAACAACAGCCATATTGCTGATGTAGAGGAGTCAATTAATGGACTTTAATTTGGCCTGCAAAATCATACAGGTTTTTTTCTTCCAAATGAGAGCTACAGGCAAGGCTTCCAAATTGCATCCCGCCAAGCGGACTTTGAGGGTGGAGGAACAGCGATAGTAGGTCAGCTCCTCAAACATGTTGCGCTGTTGTGGTGAGTTCCTAATCTTAAAAAGAGTCAAGTGCCTCATCCTTTTCTGCCAATTTCTAGCACAGGGGACAGACTTAACTGAAATATAAGCCCCTGTGATTTCAGTGGAAATTATGACATCGCCTGGGCCTTCAAATGAAAGGAATGAAAATTTGGAATGTTAAATATTGCAGCCAAACTGGATCCTTTGGGAAGGGAGGAGGCTAGGAGGGATTACAGTTTTAACAAGCCTTGGACATAGAGCAGAACAAGTCTGAATAAGCAATTTGTTGGTGTAACCTTCACTTATCTCCAGATTGAATGCAACCTCAGCAGATATCGTGTTTCCCCGAAAATAAGACATCCCCTAAAATAAGCCCTCCCCCTGAAAATAAACCCTTCCCCAAAAATAAGCCCTCCTCCGAAAATAAGCCCTCCCCTGAAAATAAGCCCTCCCCCTGAAAATAAGCCCTCCCCGAAAATATTTCAATGCATGTGCAGCCGGTCCCCGCCATTTCCTCTGGTTAGGGTTAGGGAGACAGAGCTGGAAATCAGGTAAGATAGCAAGAGGAGCCCCATCTTGCTCCACACGCCCCAAAATAATAAGACCTCCTCAAAAATAAGGCCAAGCGTTTATTTTGGGGTTCAAAAAATATAAGACAGGGTCTTATTTTCGGGGAAACACGGTAGATATTTGAGGCAGATCAAAGCAATTGTGACAATTTGGTTAGATTCCAAGCTCTTTCATGTCTAACTCATTGGATAGGCAGATTTCAAACATACACACCCCTGGCATCACCAAAAACAGATATTGTATGAATTTGTATAAAAAGGAGTGGGGGTAGCCTGAAGAGGGGGGGGGAAAGAATGCTCTTTTTAGAATTTATCTTGTAAGAAATGTGTAAAGGTTTCAAAATGAACACCTGTCCTTGTACCAATTTGACATTTCAGGATTATGCGCAATGGCATTCATTGAAGCCAGATGAGATGGTTTGGTATTTGAGTACCGTGATTAGCCGTGATGGCACAGTGGTTAGAATGCAGTACTGCAGGCTACTTCTGCCGACTGCCGGCTGACTGCAATTTGGCAGTTTGAATCTCACAGGCTCAAGTTTGACTTGAACTCACAGTCTCCTGGTGGTTGACCCAAAGTCACCCACCTGGTTTTCATGCCTAAGGTGGGACTAGAACTCACAGTCTCCTAGTGATTGGCCCAAAGTCACCCATATCATTCTCATGCCTAAGGTGGGACTAGAACTCACAGTCTCCTGGTGATTGGCCCAAAGTCACCCACCTGGTTTTCATGCCTAAGGTGGGACTAGAACTCACAGTCTTCTGGTGATTGGCCCAAAGTCACCCAGGTCATTCTCATGCCTAAGGTGGGACTAGAACTCACAGACTCCTAGTGATTGGCCCAAAGTCACCCAGGTCATTCTCATGCCTAAGGTGGAACTAGAACTCACAGTCTCCTGGTTTCTAGCCTGGTACCTTAACCATTACATCAAACTGACTCTGTTTTTACTGTTTATTTTTCTGCAATATGGCAAAACAGAGACATAGTGAACTGTTGGGATACTTTTCAGAATCACATTTTTAAAGCTTTACTATTGTTGCTATACATTCAGCTAACCTGACCTCTATTATTTTATTGTTGGCAAATGCTTCCTTTCAAAAACTTATTGGGGTAATAACAATAGCACTTAGGCTTATATACTGCTTCACAGTGCTTTACAGCCCTCTCTAAGTGGTTTATAGAGTCAGCCTATTGCCCCCCAACAATCTGGGTCCTCATTTGACCGACCTCAAAAGGATGGAAGCTGAGTCAACCTTGAGCTTGTCAGGATTGAACTCCTGGCAGTGAGCAGAGTTTGCCTGCAATACTGCATTCTAAACACTGCACCGCCATGGCAGAGTTTGCAGGCAAACTCTGCCCACAGCCTGCAGTTTGATCCTGATGGGCTCAAGGTTGACTCAGCCTTCCAGCCTTCCGAGGTTGGTAAAATGTGGACCCAGATTTTGTTGTTGAGGACAATATAGCAATAACACTTAGACTTCACAGTACTTTACAGCCCTCTCTAAGCAGTTACAGAGTCAGCGTATTGCCCCCCAACAATCTGGGTCCTCATTTTACTGACCTCAGAAGAATGGAAGGCTGAATCAACCTTGAGCTGGTCAGGATCGAACTCCTGTTAGGGAGCTGAATTAGCCTTCTTACCACTGTGCCACCACGGCTCCTAAATCAAAGAATTAAAACTTGGTGTATGCATGTCTGTTACATATCTATGTTTGGTATCAATTTAACCTGATATGATTCCTGGAAATTATCCTTTACTGAAATAGCTGTGTCCTGTGTTGAAGAACACCACCACATCTTTAAATCAAGCTTTCTCAATTTTCACTGGAAGGATTGCAATTAAATACACTTAAGTCTATGCAAAGGGCTTTGAATCCAAACCATTTCAAACTCAGAATACCTCATGTTGTTTTTTGAAAGAGTTGTTTCAAGGCCAAAATGGCTTGCTCCAAGAGTCCTACCGTAGGATTATTTCCAGCTCAAAACACCAATTCCTCACTCAAATGTTCTCTGAAGAGCTAAAACAATCATTCAGAATGGTCAACACAATCCACTACAAGTCCAAAACAACTGTATTTCAACTCAAAAAGCAGCTTTTCAGATTCATAATGTTGCCAATTCAAAACGTATTTTTCGGAGTATAAGTATATACTCCGAAGTATAAGAGGCACCTAGCTTTTGGGAAGGAAAACAAGAAAATAAAATCTGCCTCTGCCTGCCAGCAATTTGCCTCCTTGCAGCAAACAGCCTGTTTCAGTTTCAGTTTCAGCACAGCCTGATTAGCTCAAGCAGCTGATTGTCGGTTGGATTGGCCTCCCGACGATCAGCTGTTTCAGGCTGCAGGGATTGACATAGCCTATTGCCGCCTCCGCGCATCCCATTTTTGGCCTCCTCATCCAGTTTTCAGCCTCCCCACGCCCCGTTTTCAGCCTCCGCATGCTTTCACATCTTTTCTGCCTTCAGAGCCAACTGGAAATTGCGTAGAACTTAGAAAAGGAAGAGATGTCTTCAGAGGTGGTATTCAGCTGGTTCTATTTGGTTTGCCTGAACTGGTAGTGGAAATCACGGCTGGCCCCGCCCACCCGCCCTGGCTCTATGCTATCCTATTTGTGCCTGTTTTTGAGGCCGTGCGCATGCGCGGAAGGCTGATGTGCAAGTAAAGCACATGCACGGGTGGCCGTGCGCATGTGTGGTGGTGGCGCGCGTGCAAGTGTAGCGAGCGTGCGAGCTCACATTTGCGAACCGGTAGGGAAGGTAAGTGAAACCATCCCTGGATGTCTTACTCCTGAGTTCACACCATGACAAAGAAAGAAAGTCCTAGTCAAAAGAAACAGCATTAACCCAACAATGCAGAGGAGAACGGGGCCTACAGGAGGCCAGTCCACAGGTTATAGTCTTAGTGAACTTTCCGTGGCGCGGTTCCGAACAGCTCAAGGCCCGGTAGTGGGCCGCAGCCCAGGGATTGGGGACTCCTGGCCTAAAAGCTAAACAATTGGCTACTTTTACTGAAGAGAAGCCATACACGCATGGGTACAATATAAGGAACAAAAATAGCATTCACTCTGCAAATTATACTTCACACACACACAGAGGCCTGCAAACACACACTGGCTTATTGGTTGTTATTGTGTTTAAATTGCCAAGAGTTCAGCTCTTTGACCTTTTTCCAAACCCAGAAGTGTACAAATCCGGATCCATTTCTGGATCTTCCGTTTAGGCTGTGCCTGTGTTCCAATTTAAAAATAGCCAGAGCGTTTCCACTGGTGTCTGATACTCTGAAAGTTAGAAGAGGAGAGGAACAGAGGGAGGTGAGAGCAGAGCAAGGGCATTGTTAAATCCAGTAGTGGGGGGGGAAGCAGGCCCGGAAAATATGTGATAAAAAAATAAATAAATGCAGGCTTATGGAGGTCGTTATGCCTCCTGCAGAGCACTCCATGGTGATTAAATGTTTGGCTAAGAAATCTTGATTGTGATTCCATTTTGAGCTGGAGTTTTGTTGATATATAATTTCAAGGTAGTTCAACACCCTTGCCAAACTGAGAGACATTAAATGCCAGGTCATAAAAGAGATATGTCTGGAGGTCAAAGCAGAAGAAATTTACTATCTGCCCAAGGAACAGCATGGCTACACACTAATCGAATGACTTAGTTGTAAATATATCAGTATGCAGAAAATCAAGGAAGGTAAGAAAGTTGTTCTGTTTCCAAAACAATATACAACAGAACAGAATAACATAGTTGGAAGGGACCTTATAGGTCATCTAGTCCAACCCCCCTCCTAAGCAGGAGACCCTCCACCATTTCTGACAGATGGTAGTCCAGTCTCTTCTGGAAAGCTTCCAGTGATGAAGTTCCCACAACTTCTGAAGGCAAGCTGTTCCACTGATTGATTGTTGTCACCGTCAGAAAATTTAACCTTATTTCTAGGCTGAATCTCTCCTTGATCAGTTTCCAGAATATTAATATTTTTCCAATAATAATCATTTCCATAATGCATTTGTAGAAATTGCTGTAACTGAGCAGTGGTACCATCTGAGTGAGGAAGTCTTCCGTACGACATTGATTAGTCAAACAACATATTAGTGCAATCTTTTTTTAAAAAAATAAAAAATAGTACACATAAATAAATAGTTTCAATTTCCAAGAGAGTAACATTTTTTTTAAAAGCTTGATTTATTTTGTACCCTAATATCTGTCAGGGAAAAAGCCTTGTTGCTCAATAAGATGGACATTAATTGGCTCTGCGGGAGACTTAAGAGCCTGGTTCTCTTACTTCATGACTTTGAGAGAGAAACACCAAGAAAAATATTTTGCAAGACTGTGGCTCCATGCAGATGAGAAGGTAGAAATCATATAAATTATTCAACATGTAGATTTGTCATATTATTGTAGGAGAAAGAGAGGCAGAGCTGGGAGGGGTGGAGTCAAGAAGGGAATCAGCTTGGAGTCATTACATTTCCACAAGTGATCCAAGTCCCCCCATGAATGGCATTAACTCTTATCTAGTGCCAATCATCTAGCGCTAAGTAAATTTAAATTAGTTAGTGCTGAATTTAGATTCTTTTGAATCGGCATGAGCAATAAATCAGATTTAAAGGTAAAGGTAAAGATAAAGGTAAAGGTAAAGGTTTCCCCGCACAGGCGTGCTAGTTGTTTCCAGCTCTAGGGGGCGGTGCTCATCTCCATTTCTAAGCTGAAGAGCCAGCGCTGTCTGAAGACGTCACCATGGTCATGTGGCCAGCCTGACTCAATGCCGAAGGCGCACGGAACGCTGTTACCTTCCCACCAAATGTGGTCCCTGTTTTTCTACTTGCATTTTTTACGTGCTTTCGAACTGCTAGGTTGGCAGAAGCTGGGACAAGTAACAGGAGCTCAGTCCATTACGCGGCACTAGGGATTCGAACCGCTGAACTGCCGACCTTCTGATCGACAAGCGCAGCATCTTAGCCACTGAGCCACCACATCCCTTAAATCAGCTTTACTGGAACTTAAATCTTTGTGCCTGACATTTATCTAATACGTCACCATAAGTCACCAAAGTAGAACCACCAGCCCATAGAGATATATTCCATCCAATTTTTAAAAAGCAACATTTTAATTTTTTTAAAAAAAATTGCAATTATACATGCTAACGCTTGCCAAGGATACACAACGTGGTTGTAGAGTTTCTCCATCTAGCTTCAAGAGACCGCTATGTACAAACCCAGAGGCTGATAACATTGTTCAACCCTCATTCCTGCACTTACAGATCACATCTGATACAAACTATGATTGGAGTTGATTAGATCATCAGGAAATCAGGCTTGATCAGGAATAAATATTTTTTTAAAAGAATTCCAGAAAAAGACAAATGTCCTATTTCATGACCAGCTACGTGGTTGTGTCCATAAAGTTACTTTCACTCACAACAAGATCAACGTTCCTAAGTTTCCAAGAGGCACTGCAGAGAGATCTTACGAAAACCCTGAAATTTTGCAAGTCCATCCAAAGATTTACTCATATCTTGGAAGATCTGAACATTTTATTAGGGCTTGTCTGTTTATTTTAGTTTCCTCTGGGTATATTGCAGTCCTTCATTTGTGGTAGGGTGGAGTGTGAACTGATGGAAACTCCAGTGTCCATCAGAGCAATATTACTAAACCATGCCTAATTATTCTGAATATTGCTTTTAGTTAATCGTTTCATTATGATCAACTTGAATATCTGGCTAAACCTTTTGCCTTTCAAAATAAACATGTTAATTTATGTATAAAAACGCACCAAACAGATGTTGGGACTAATTAGCTCCAATCTGGAATTTCTAAAGGCTGAATGATTTGGCCGCAAATAAGACTTGACACTTCAACCTACGAGAAACACAGTCTATCTGGAATCAACTGGATTGAGATAGCTGGTTATAGAAATTGAAAAAATGAATACATATCTGTAGGGTATTCGGTGCTCCCTGAGTTTGGCTGTTGTCTTGCAGATGTTTCATTATCCTTGCTAGCACTGATCATGTTGCCTAGTTGGGTCATGAAACATCTTCAAGAAAACAACCAAATTCAGAGGGTACTAAGGATCCCATATTCTCTTTTTAACAGCTGTGGTGGCGCAGTGGTTAGAATGCAGTATAGCAGGCTAACTTTGCCCACTACCAGGAGTTCAATCCTGAGCGGCTCAAAGTTGACTCGGCTTTCCATCCTTCCGAGGTCAGTAAAATGAGGACCCAGATTGTTGGGGGCAAATATGCTGACTCTATAAACTGCCCAGAGAGGGCTGGAAAGCACTGAGAACTGGTATATAAGTGCTATTGCTATAGCTATCAACTCCATCCTTCTGAGGTAAGTAAAATGAGGACCCAGATAGTTGGGGGCAATAGGCTGACTCTAAACCACTTAGAGAGGGCTATAAAGCACTATGAAGCCGTATATAACAGAGGTGGGTTTCAGCAGGTTCTGACCAGTTCTGGAGAACCGATAGCGGAAATTTTGAGTAGTTCGGAGAACCAATAAATACCACCTCTGACTGGCCCCGCCCCGTCCCCAATGAGGACCCAGATTGTTGGGGGCAATGTAAATATATATTGCTTACTGGTGTAAACCGCTTAGAGAGTGCTTGCACTGTGAGGCGGTATATAAATGTCACTAATAAATAAATAAATAAATAAATAAATCTATTCTCTGCCTGAGAGTCCCAACTGATTGGGAGGAAATGGGGATTTTGCAGTAACCTTCCCCTGGACTGGGGAGGGAATGGGGATTTTGCAGTATCCTTCCCCCGGAGTGGGGTGGGAATGGAGATTTTGCAGTATCCTTTCCCTGGAGTGGGGTGGGAATGGAGATTTTGCAATATCCTTTCCCTGGAGTGGGGTGGGAATGGAGATTTTGCAGTAACCTTCCCCTGGAGTGGGGTGGGAATGGAGATTTTGCAGTATCCTTTCCCTGGAGTGGGATGGGAATGGGGATTTTACAGTATCCTTCCCCTGCCATGCCCACCAAGCCACACCCACAGAACTGGTAGTAAAAAAAAAATGAAACCCACCACTGGTATATAAGTTTAAGCGCTATTGGTATGGCTCCTGAAATAAATATCTACCGTTCCACTACCTTACTTTGCCACATCTCACTGCTCTAAGCTAACCTATTATCCCCAGACGGGTCAATTCACACCTCACTGCTCTAACCTATTATCCCAAAACTGGCCCATTCTTATACTGAAAGTACTGGTGTCTACAGGGAGATCAAAATCAGCAAGATGGTAGGTATAAGGTAATCAGAGGCTGCCCCCAGCATGTTGCTGTTGCCTGCATGTTCACAAAGGGAGGGATTTGATTGCAACAGTCCACCGGCCGTCTCGCCAATGTTGAGCCCTTCCTGGTGGATACCATTGCTTGAAAATGAACCGGATGAGGTGCGGAAACCCAAATCTCATTCCCCGTCTTTATCTATCTATCTATCTATCTATCTATCTATCTATCTATCTATCTATCTATCTATCTATCTATCTATCTATCTATCTATCTATCTATCTATCTATCTATCTATCTATCTATCTATCTAAAAGGATGTATGTATGTATGTATGGAACACCTCGAGTAATTTTAACCAAACTTGGTACACAGATGACTTACCCTCTGGAAACAAATACTGGGGGAGGGGTAAGACATCCCTCTGTGTCTGTGTGTCTGTGTGTCTGTGTCTGTGTCTGTGTCTCTGTGTCTCTCTGTGTGTGTTCCAGCATAACTCTGGAATGCCTGGGCCATTAAGGAGAGCGAGTGCGACATCCTAGAGCTGCAAATGTTTGTGATGTCAGTTCCTTCGCAGCTTCCCCTGATGTTCACCCTCCAGTGGATCAATGGGGAAGCGCCTGATGGATTTGGGGCAAAGTGCCAGGACTGTAGACAGGGCGGGAAAGAGGAGTGCATGGGAGGGGGAAGGGATGATGAGCATCAGAATAGGGGGAAGAAAGGCCTCTCTCAATGGCTCCCTTTCAGACAAAGGCTTCGACGTCTATGAATACCTGGGCAACGCTGGGTTATCAGCTACTTTAGTATAAAATACTGAGCCTTTTTCCAGCCCAGTGCATGTGTCTGCCTTTAACAGACCTGTAGAGACTTATATGTTTCTTTACATCATGGGTATCAAACTCGATTTTATTGAGGGCTGCATCGGGGGGCCAGGAGGGCGGTGTGGTCAGGATGGCTGTGGCCAGGGTGGACATGGCCAGCTCGACATCACTTGTCAAGGTACTGTTTTCGGCTGCAACAGCCTCCTGCAGCCCTCTGCCAGCGAAAATGGAGCCCGCATGCGGCCCTCCCGAGCTCTGTTTTCGCTGGCAGAGGCACTGTGGGCCGGTCCTTCGCTGTTTCCAGGGTGGCCCCGCAGGCCAAATCTAAGCACCCTGTGGGCCGGATCTGGCCCCCGGGCTTTGAGTTTGACATCCCTGCTTTACACGGTCCAATTGTGAACAATATCTGACAATCTATTGTTAAATCGGGCCTATGTTCTATTTCACGACTGGGGGCTTTAATGTACTGTGCCCCCTGAATAAAGATTTGGAAGAACAGACTTGACAGAGAAGATTTGGTTGTGTCACTGCCACAACTATCAAGGAAGAATGGAGCAAAAATGGTTCTGCAAAGTATATTCAGGATGATTGTCTACTCACTTAAGATGGGGAAGGCCTATAAATATTCTAACAAAATAAATAAATAAAATTAACATCTCTAACATGTGCTGAAAAGGATGAAGAATGAACCAAGGAACAGAGGTGGGGAAACAGATCTCTAACATGTGCCGAAAAGGATGAAGAATGAACCAAGGAACAGAGGTGGGGAAACAGATCTTCGAACTGCTGCTTTCTGATTTTCTGCTCACATGATGAGCTAACTGCTCCTCGATCCCAAAGCACAAAGCTAACCTTGTTAAAATGTCATTATTTCATTGCCGACACCCAAAAGTCAAACCCAACCTTTTCAATGTTTGCAATCCAACTGCCAGCGCGATCTGTATATGTCCCAACAAATAGTTATCTCAAATATTGACACAGCTCATTTCCTTTCCCCGCTCTGTTTTCTGACATGATTTTGCAAGGATTTAGGCAAAATCTTTTTCTAATTCTGCGGCACTTCATGACAGAGAAGGGGTGGGTTCCAGATTATTCTACTGCCGGTTCACTCAGGGACATGCCGCGTGGGCGGGCGCGCTTCTCTCTCGCGCGCGTGCATGCGCAGTACTAAAAAAAAAGCTTCTCTGCATGACCAGAAGCAAAAAACAAGATGGATTAGAGAACCGGCTCGGGGGCGTGACAGACCTGGGTCGCTGCCTGTTCCAGTGACCCAGGCTGCCAAGTTACTAACGGTTCTGTAGAACCGGTCCGAACCGGTAGGAACCCATCTCTGTGACAGAGGCAACAGACTGAACTGATAGCTACAAAGTCTATCTTCCCCGTTGTTGTTGTTGTTGTTGTTGTTGTTGTTGTTGTTGTTAATATATTATTATTGTTGTTGTTGTTGTATTGTTACTGTTACTGTTACTGTTACTGTTACTGTTACTGTTACTGTTACTGTTACTGTTACTGTTACTGTTACTGTTACTATTATTACTATTAGCAAAACGGAAACCAGTCAGCATTTCCAAACTTTGTTTTTCGGTCCAAAACTCCCCCCCCCCTCTTCATATTCTATTTCTTTTCCAATCTCTGGCTTATCGTTTGACTTTCCAGGGCTTTTGGAAAGTAGGGGGGGGAAAACCTTTCGTGACGCAGTTTGGTTATCTGGTTACTTAACCGGTCGGGAAGACAAAATAGCAGAGAAAGGAAATGCATTAACTGTCTGAATTTTCTCTGGGGCAATGTTCAGCTGAAAGAGTGGATTCTGTGTCTCTCTTTCCTGATTTATTTTCTGAGATTTTTTTAAAAAAAAGAAGAAGAAGAAGAGAGAGGCTTTTTTTGCCCCTGACTTTTGTCTGGAGGGTAGATAACTTTAATAAGTTTCTGGGCTCTGTTTCTTGGACTGTTCAGAGAGCAAAAAAAATGTTGGAAACAGACGGACAGAAAGACAAATAGATAAGAGCCCTGTTTGAATAGCAGGCCAGAGTGGTGAAAAGAAATAAATGTAATTTAAGCAGCAGGCAAAAACATCTGACTATCAGGAGAGGAAATGGGTGGAATTATAAAAAGAGGAGCAACTATTCTCCTATGTTAATATTCTATTCGTTCAACCCTTTTTGCACATTTTAGAACTTCGGGAGTTTAGTGCAATGTCATTGAATCAGACTCGGCTCCTACAAAATGAATTAATGATAGGTAGTCACATTAGAATTTCAAATTAGATAAACAAAGTTGGAAGGGAACTTGGAGGTATTCTAGTCCAACCCCCTGCTCAGACAGGAAACCCTATACCAGTGATGGCGAACCTTTTTTTCCTCGGGTGCCGAAATAGTGTGTGTGCGTGCTATCGCACGCACCTGCGTGCCCACACCCATAATTCAAAGCCCCCCCCACTCACCCCACCCCCCTGCACATGTGTGCAAGACATCTCCCACTCCCCCACTTCCCGACTTCCAGTGGGCCCAGTAGGCCCATTTTTCGCCCTCCCCAGGCTCCAGAGGCTTTCTTGGAGTTTGGGGAGGGCAAAAACACTCCCCCCGCCACCCCGGAGGCCCTCCGGAGGCTGAAATCGCCCTCCCAGAGTCTCCACGTGAGCCAAAAATCAGCTGGCAGGCATGCACATGCACATTGGAGCTGAGCTAGGGCAACAGCTCGCGTGCCAGCAGATATGGCTCCGGGTGCCACCTGTGGCACCCGTGCCATAGGTTCGCCATCACTGCCCTATACCATTTCAGACAAATGATTGTCAAATCTCTTCTTAAAAAAACTTCCAGTGTTGGAGCATTCACAACTTCTGGAGGCAGGCTGTTCCACTGATTAATTGTTCTAACTGTCAGGAAATTTCTCCTTAGTTCTAGATTGCTTCTTTCCTTGATTAGTTTCCACCCATTGCTTCTTGTTTTACCCTCAGGTGCTTTGGAGAATAGTTTGACTCCCTCTTCTTTGTGGCAACTCCTGAGATATTGGAACACTGCTATCATGTCTCCCCTAGTCCTTCTCTTCACTAGACTAGCCATGCCCAGTTCCTGCAACCGTTCTTCTTGTGTTTTAGCCTCCAGTCCCCTAATCATCTTTGTTGCTCTTCTCTGCACTCTTTCTAGAGTCTCAACATCTTTTTTTTACATCGTAGCGACCAAAACTGGATGCAGTATACCAAGTGTGGCCTTACCATTGAGGGCCCAAATTTCTGTTGCTAACAGAGGCACTTGTTAAGAGGGCTACTCATTATTTTACAACCTTTTTAGCCCACAGTTGTTAAGTGAATCACTGCAGTTGTTAAAGGAATCATATGTGGTGGCTAAGCCAATCTGGCTCCCCCTATTGGCTTTGCTTTGTTAACAGAGCCATGGTGGCGCAGTGGCTAGAACACAGTACTGCAGGCGAACTCACTGCTCATTCCAGGAGTTCGATCCTGACTGGTTCAAGATTGATTCAGCCTTCCGTCCTTCCAAGGTGGGTAAAATGAGGACCCAGATTGTTGGAAGCCATAGGCTGACTCTATAAAGTGCTTAGAGAGGGCTGTAAAACACTGTGAAGCGGTATATAAGTCTAAGTGCTATTGCTATTGCTATATAGTGACCCTGTTTCCTTTCTGTCACGTAGTGAATATTGTCAGTTGTATGTCTATGCAGGGTGATGCACCCCTATCGTAATATTATGGTACATTCCATTACAAGCAGGACACGTGATGTGATCTTATGCGCATGTGTACATTCCTGATTCTCCATTATTTTTTCTTGTGGTTTGGCTCTGACCGGGAGCGGTCACATTTAATTAGCAAGAATGTAATTATTCAGAATTTATTGTTTTTGTACCTAAATAAATATTTTATTAGACTTTTAACTTTCGGCTTTATTTCTAAATGTCTGAGCTCCGAGAGAAAGATCAAACATTGCCTCTATGGAGATTTATTCTCTTTAACACTTTCTTGTAAACGCTGATCCTTTATTTTAGAAAGTTGTCCTTTAGATTTATTTTATTTATTTATTTATAAAGAGTTGTGATGGTGCAGTAGTTAGAATGCAGTATTGCAGGCTAATTCTGCCCACTGCCAGAAGTTCGATCCTGACTAGCTCAAGGTTGACTCAGCCTTCTATCCTTCGAGGTTGGTAAAATGAGGATCCAGATTGTTGGAGGTAATAGGCTGACTCTGTAAAGTGCTTAGAGAGGACTGTAAAGCACTGTGAAGCGGTATATAAGTCTAACTGCTATTGCTATTGTTGGAAAGGTCACAAATAGTGATCACATGACCCTAGATTGGTACCAACCATCATAAAGACATGCCAGTTGCCAAGTGCCCAAATTTTGAAAGTGTGAAAACTGGTCACATGACCCTTTTTTTCCAGTGTCATTGAAATGTTGAACTGTCACTAAATGAATGTTAGTAAGTCAAAGACTAGCTATTAAACTTTTCCACCTTCATGTCTCCATGGTGATATCTGGAGCTCTTCTAAGAACATTGTGGGCAACTTCTTGATCCCTTCCCACCATTTAATTCCTCCTTGATCCCTCACACCATCTTCCTCTTTTTCTCAATTTTTTTTATTTATTTATTTTATTTTGTGAGATTTATATACCACCTCACAGTGCAAGCACTCTCTAAGCGGTTTACACCAGTAAGCAATGTATATTTATATTGCCCCCAACAATCTGGGTCCTCATTTTACCTACCTCGGAAGGATGGAAGGCTGAGTCAACCTTGAGCCGGTGAGATTTGAACCACTGACCTGCGGATCACAGTCAGCTAAAGTAGCCTGCAGTACTGCACTCTAACCGCTGCGCCACCTCAGCTCATTAGCATTTTTCTAATCCAACCTCCACTCTCATTGGCTGTGAAACGTTACACAGGCAGTCATTGGCTGTGACGATGCCTGAAGATTAATTAGCATCGGTTAAGTAGAAAAAGAATGCAATGGACCGATAATATTTAGCATCATTTAAAACGAATAAGCCAATTCTGGAGTTAATTAGTTCTAGGCAAATCTGCTGGAGTTTGCAGATGTTTCTTGGCAAGGAAACAATCAGATTGTGAGATATTACAAAAAAACTACACAAACAGGCAAAGGTCTCTGTCCACTTTAATTCAGGGTGGGTATCTCCCTTAGGGCTACCAGAACGGGGCTGAAAAAAATATAGGTGCCCACTAGAGGGCATCAAAGAGTTACGTAAATGTCTAACCCATTGTTGCCACCTAGAGGACGCCTCTATTTTTTCATATTTTCCAGAACGCTTCCAGCATGCCTGTCTGATTACCAACTAATAGAATTCTTTATTGGCCAAGTGCAATTAATGATGAAAATGCCATTTTAAAAGGAGTTTACAGCATTTCCAAAAGGAAGCTGCTCCCATGAATTTTTTTCCAAAGACTTTTTTTTTTTGCAAAATAAATACATTTCAATAATGTTTCATGATAAAATTAAAGTGCTGTCATCCTGATTGAATGAAGCAACCCTGAATGAAACCAAGAGAAAATTAAGATAAAAGGCAAATTAAGAGTATCTGCACTTAAATAATAGGTGAATGTCTAGAGTACATGATCTCGCCTTGGAATTTTGGTGTGATAGCTGATTACATGAAGAACAAAAAAAACCATTAAAAGAGGGGAAATCTTCAAATATTTTGGTATTTACTGATTTTTGTTGTTCAGTTGCTAAGTCATGTCTGGCTCTTCACAACCCCTGGACCATAGCACACCAGGCCCTTCTGTCCTCCATTGTCTCCCAGAGTTTGTCCAAGTTCATGTTCATTGATGACTCTATCTAACCATCTCATCGTCTGCCATCCAGGGTTGGCCTTCATAATTTTTAGCAAGGGGTTTTCTGCCCGGTTGCTGGGTGGGTGTGGCCATGATGGTGCATGGCCTAGTCAGCCTCCTGCACCACAGCAGGGGGGGATGGCTTTTTGGCCTCCCTGGGCTCCGGAGGCTTTCCTCAAGCCTCCAGGAAGGCAAAAACGGCCTCCCCAGGCTTCGGAGGCCCTCTGGAGGCTGAAAACAGGCCTGTTTCCGGCCTTCACGAACTTTTAGTAGGCCCGTTTTTCACCCTTCCCGAGCCTCCACACGCGCCCTGCACTTACCTGCATCCAAAACAGGCCGTATGGGGACTCCTGGGAGGGGAGGGGCAGGGTGGGTGGAGCCAGACAGGAGTGGGATTTGGGGGTTCTCCAAACTGCACAGAATCTTAGCTAGAGGTTCTCCCGAACCCCTGTGAACCCCCAGTAGCCCACCCCTGCTGCCGTCCCCTTCTCCTTTTGCCTTCCATCTTTCCCAACATCAGGGTCTTCTCCAGGGAGCCTACTCTTCTCATTTGATGGCCAAAATATTTGAGCTTCAAGCTTCACTATCTGTCCTTCCGAAAAAACAGTCCGGGTGGGTTTCCTTTAAAATTGACTGATTTTATCTCCTTGCAGTCCAAGGGACTCTCAAGGATCTTCTCTAACACCACAATTTGAAAGTATCAATTCTTCAGCGCTCAGCTTTCCTTATGGTCCAACTCTGAGAGCTAAACATTTCTACTGGGAAAACCATAGCTTTCGCTATAGTTTGCTGAGGGCCCACTGCTTTTGTTACCTGAGAAAATTTCCAAAATACTGTAGTTGGAAATAAGGATCTTTAGATGCTGGTATTTTGCATTTTGGCATATTAACATCCAATCAATCATCATAAATCATTATCTCCAAACTCCAAATTGCAGATAGTACAACAGTGATTGGTCTCATTCGAGACAATGATGAATCTGCATACAGACAGGAGGTTGAACAATTAGCCTAGTGGTGCAACCGGAACAATCTTGAACTAAACAATCAAAACCATAGAAATTGTGGTGGATTTTAGGAGAAACCTTGCTATACTACCACCTCTTACAATACTAGACAACACAGTATCAACAGTAGAGACCTTCAAATTTCTATGTTCTACCATATCACAAGATCTAAAATGGACACCTAACGTAAAAAGCGTCATCAAAAAAGCACAACAAAGAATGTTCTTTCTGCGCCAACTCAGAAAGCTCAAACTGCCCAAGGAGCTGCTGATACAGTTCTACAGAGGAATTATTGAGTCTGTCATCTGCACCTCTGTAACTGTCTGGTTTGGTTCTGCAACCCAACAAGACAGACACAGACTTCAACGGATAATTTGAACTGCAGAAAAAACAATTGCTACCAACCTGCCTTCCATTAAGGACCTATATACTGCACGAGTCAAAAAGAAGGCTTTGAAAATATCTACAGACCCCTCACATCCTGGACATAAATTGTTTCAACTTCTACCCTCAAAACAACGCTATAGAGCACTGCACACCAGAACAACTAGATACAAGGACAGTTTTTTCCCGAATGCCATCACTCTGCTAAACAACTAATTCCCACAACACTGTCAAACTATTTACTAAGACTGTATTAATATTATTCTTCTCATCCTTCCAATTACCTATCTCCTTCTATTTATCACTATAACCTTGTTGCTTGCATCTTTACGATGATATTGTTTTATTTAGTTTCCTAGCATGATTTGATTGCTTATTTAGTATCCTATGACTATCACTAAGTGTTGTATCTTATGGTTCTTGATAAATGTATTTTTTTTCTTTTTATGTACACTGAGAGCTTATGCACCAAAGACTAATTCCTTGTGTGTCCAATCACACTCAGCCAATAAAATAATTCTATTCTATTGATTTGGATCTGGTGGGTTGCTTGGGAATTCCAAAACACTCATGGTTACTACATAATTTCTTCCGGGTGCTAAGATGGGGAACTAGGGGTTATTTGAACCAGGAAAATCAGCAGGGGTGTCTATAAGGCTGAGTCAAACAAGTTAAGCTGTCGGCTACCACCACACCTAAGTAAGGGGCAAGACTTTGATTGCATCTTGACTTTTTTTTTTAAAAAAAATTCCCCTTGGCCCATCAGGGACGCCACTCTGAAAACGGGGTCTTTTTGGCAAAAACAGAGTTCTGTGCTTTCTTTCCACGCAATTTGTGAGTGCCAAAAGTGGTCTTTTTTTAAAAAAAGTTCATCTCTAAGGAAAAATGGACGTCCATGCCAGCTAATGGGTGAAATAAACCCTAGATCCCTCTCAGCCAGAATCCCTAACACAACTGGGCCATCGGATCAGCCTAACTGAATTAACGCCGAACCTTTTTCCAATCGCCAGATTTATTTACCACAGTGTCCAATAATGGTTTGATCCAGAAGTATCAAGCAAGCCACTCTTGCACGACATCCAAAGGCTGGTTGAAACATGTGGGGCCTGAAGATCCTTTGCAGATTTGATAGATAATAACAAAAGCAACAACCGGAAAGGGATTATCTTTAAAAAAAACCCTCCCTCTTCGGAAGGGAACAAGTACTCCTTTTCAGCTGGCGATTTAATGGAGGTGCTGCTGCTTTTTATGCAGCCAACGAGGTTTGTTAAGGAGGCAGCTACTTTGGTGGGAAAAGTCAGAGGGAGAGAAAGGTTGGAGCATAATGGTGCTTTTTATTTTTCCTATCCAGTTGCTTTGGTCAGCATGCCAGTCACATACGCAGACATTGCTAGGCAGTTTTGTAAGTTCTCGTGAACGGGACCCATTCAGAGTCTGTCTGCTCTGGCCTCTCTCTCTCTCTCTCTCTCTCTCTCTCTCTCTCTCTCTCTCTCTCTCTCTCTCTCTCTCCCTCCCTCCCTCCCTCCCTCCCTCCCTTCCTTCTTTCTTTCCTTCCTCCCTCTCTCCCCTCCCTCTTTTCTTTATTTCTTTCTTTTTCGTTCTTTCTTTCCTTCCTTCCTTTCTTCTTTCTTTTTCTTCTTTTTCTTTTTCTTTCTTTCTTTCTTTCTTTTCCTTCCTTCCTTTCTCCCTTCTCTGTTTCTTTTATTTTTTCTTTCTTTCTTCTTTTTCTTTCTTTCTTTCTTTTCCTTTCTTTCTTTTCCTCCCTTCCTTCCTTCCTCATTTCTTTCTTTCTTTTTCTTTCTTTCTTTCTTTCCTTCTTTCTTTCTTTCTATGTTTCTCTCTCTTTCTTTTCCTTCCTGCCTTCCTTCCTTCCTTCCTTCTTCCTTTTCTTTCTCTTTCTCTTTCCCTCTCACCTGCCTTCCTTCCTTCCTTCCTGTTGCCATGTTTTCTCTTCATTTTGACCCTTTCCAAATATTTTACCTACGTTATGTGGTGCAGACACCCATCACCCTTCAATCTCAGCTACGCTAAGACAGGTTACAGTTGACAAGGGTTGGGGAGGGAGAAGCAAGAAAATAAAGAGTTTGTTTTTGGGTTAAATCGCCTAGCGAATGAGGGACACCTTCTGCATGACAAAAACTCACAGGAGTTTCAAAAACTAGAAGCCCAAGTCAAGAGTTGTTCGAGGAGGAGGATTGAATTATATTGTAAACATATAATTACCTCCTTTTCAAGGAAAAAAACACACTGAAGCATGATTCGTTCAGCATCAAAAAATAGAACAGCAACATTAAATTGCAATGCTCAGTGTAATGGTGTTTTGAGGTTTTTTTGCTATTTAGCTGTGCATTGAAACGCTGCTTCCAAATATATTATTGCCAATGAGATTTCCTCTATAAATTAAAATGTATATTTGAGGAACGTTTTGAGCATGCCAAGGCTGTATAAAGGGAAACGTCTTCACTTAAGCATATGACATGACATGATTAGCATGTGACAGCAGCATGTGACACTTCTCCAAATTAGAAATGGTAAACTTTCTAAGCTCTGCTGGCAGAGGTGAAGCACAATGCTGTCTTTGGTGGCCACGCCCCACTCTTTGCAGTCAAAAGGTTTTCTTAAAAATAAATCAGGAAAATAGTTCCACAGTTAGCGATCATTAATTAATTTACAGAATAAGAGAGTTGGAAGGGACCAACTTGTAGGTCTTCTAGTCCATCCCCCGCCCAAGAAGGAGACCCTACACCAGTGTTTCCCAACCTTGGCAAGTTGAAGATGTCTGGACTTCAACTCCCAGAATTCCCCAGCCAGCATTCGCTTCAACTTGCCAAGGTTGGGAAACACTGCCCTACACCATTTCTGACAAATGGCAGTCCAGTCTCTTCTTAAAAGCCTCCACTGATGAAGCTCACACATCTTCTGGTGGCAAGCTGTTCCATTGGTTGATTGTTCTCACTGTCTGAAAATTTCTCCTTATTTCTAGGTTGAATCTCTCCTTGATCAGTTTCCATCCATTGTCCCTTGTCTGGGCCTTCAGGTGCTTTGGAAAAATAGCTTGACCTCCCTCCTCTTTGTGTTGTTGTAGGGTTACTAAACAGAACTCCTAACACTTGTAAATCAAAACTATCCTATGAAAACTCTCAATGCCTGCTATTAGTGCCAAATTTACTATTACGAAACGTTAGCATTTACCTCTTGATCAGGATTGTGGATGTTAAGATACTTATATTTCTCCTAAATTATGCACTCTAAATGTTTTTTTGCTCTTGCTGATTTTTTTCTAATAACAGTGATAAGACAAGATACGAGCCGAGGTGGCGCAGCGGTTAGAGGCAGTACTGCAGGCCACTTTAGCTGACTGTGATCTGCAGGTCAGCGGTTCAAATCTCACCGGCTCAAGATTGACTCAGCCTTCCATCCTTCCGAGGTAGATAAAATGAGGACCCAAATTGTTGGGGACAATATTAATATACATTGCTTAATGGTGTAAACCGCTTAGAGAGTGCTTGCACTATGAGGTGGTATATAAGTCTCACTAATAAATAAAAATAAATAAAATCTCACAAATAAATAATATGCCACATAACACCCCTGACTTTACCACTCTCAGTAAGAAAGACAAAAAAAGTCAGGATAACGGTCGTTGTAGGACCTGGAGACAGCAGAATAGAAGAGAAAGAACTGGAGAAGATCACAAAATACAAAGACCTACAAAGAGAAATAGAACGACTGTGGCAAAAGAAAGCAAAGATAGTACAGGGGGTCCTCGGCTTATGACCACAATTGAGCCCAACATGTTGTTAAGTGAGACATTTGTTAAGTGGGTTTTACCCCATTTTACGACCTTTCTTGCCACAGTTATTAAGTGAATCTCTGCAGTTGATAAGTTAGTAACCCCGCTGGTTAAGTGAATCTGGCTTCCCCATCGACTTTGCCTTTGTGTCAGAAGGTTCCAGAAGGTGATCACGTGACCTTGGGACCCTGGGACCATCACAAGTACGAACCAGTTGCCAAGCATCTGAATTTTGATCTCACGGGGAAGCTGCCAAGGTCGTAACCCTGTGAAAAGGGGTCCTAAGCCACTTTATGCCGTGCCGCTGTAACTTTGAGCGGTCATTAAATGAACCGTTGTAAGTCAAGGACTACCTGTACCGGTAGTGATAAGTACCTTGGGTTGCAACCTCAAAACATCTGGAGCATCCACTTGAAGACCTTCATCGGCATTGAGAAAATCGCCAACAGTCAATTGCAAAAGGCAGCTTACTCATATCCTGCAAGTATCTATAGAGATTCTCAGCCATCCAGGTCATGGTTGTCCCGAAGGTGTTTTGTTTTGTCAAGAGGCAATTGGATTTTCTGGTTTTTTCTTTGAAGACATTTCACTTCTCATCCAAGAAGCTTCCTGAGTTCAAGAAGAAGCTTCCCATCCAGGAAGCGAAACATCTTCAAAGAAAAACCAGAAAGTCCAGTTGCCTCTTTCATCCCGTGACGGATATCCATAACACCACAAAATATATCAACGTCTGTCTATCCTAGATCCTTGGGAAGGACTCCATGGGCGAATAAAAATGCCAAATTCGGTCTGAACTTCTGACTGACTGCGCAACGAACCATAATAATAAATACATTCTCCTTTTCTCTTCCTTCCTCTCTGCTTTCCTTCTACTAAAAAGCCATTAAAATTATAAAACGGGGGAACCAAATACAGACAAATCCTCAACTTATGGCCATGATTTCATTGCTAAGCCAAGTGGCGATGAAGTGAATTGTAACATATTTTTCTAACTACTTTTTTTTTTGCCGGTTGTTTAAGTCAATCATCAGTGGTGGGTTGCTACTGGTTTGGACCGGTTCGTGTGAGCCGATGGCGGAAATTTTGCCCCATTCACCGAACCAGTAATGATGACCGGCTTGCCACAACCCCGAACCGGTTCCCCGGTCACCGCTGCTTGAAAGTGGCTGGCAACAAACCCTCTGTGCATGCGCAAAGGCTTGTGCGCATGCACAGAGGGTCAGTACCTGGATGTAATGTGAAGCACGCACTTCCAAAGTGACGCACAGACTTCCAATGCAAGGTGTGCACTTCCAAACTGGTAGGGAAGGTAAGAGAAACCCACTCCTGTCAATCATGCAGTTGTGAAATGAATCCGGGGTCCCCACTGACTTTGCTTTTTGGAAGTCCACTAGAAAGATCCCCAGTGGCAACCATTGGAAATAGATAGCAGGACTGCGAGGATACCACGAAGGTCGTAAGTGCAAGGACCAGTCACAAGTCACTTCCCCCCACCAGGGCTCTTGTAACTTCAAGTGGTTACTTAGCGAATGTTGTACGGCAAGAATGTTGTACGGCAAATGTTGTACCTATAACCTAAACTTTGCAGGATTGCAACTACGGATGTGCTGAGAAGCCGCTCTGATAACACAAGCACCATTGCACAAAGATCGTTTGTGCATTCGTTCATGCACACACCATCATTCATGCGACATCGCTTCCCTCCCCCCCTAATCTGTTCCTGCACATAATTTTGTGGTCGTTCTTTTTAAAGGTATCCTAGGATTGTACATTTGAGTCCTCGTTCCAAAGTAAAGTTCATAGTCTTTCTGGAATCTAGCGAGCCTTTGGAAGCACAGCAGGATATATTTTCTTTCTGAGTTTTTCAACATGTTTTCTTAGTACGCACACATTTTAAATGGAGATGCCAGAGACCCAACTTCTGAAAATGAGCCGATCTGAGGTGAGGTCTCTCCCCCTCTTCTTTTCATTGGAACAGCACAGAATAACAGAGTGGGAAGGGATCTTGGAGGTCTTCTAGTCCAACCCCCCTGCTTAGGCAGGAAACCCTATACCCTTTCCTTTTCTTCGGCCTCCTGGATGATGACCGATTGACCTCGAAAGATGGCAAGGAGCTTTCAAACAAGAGGAGAAAAAATTCTTCAACTAAGATCCCGTTACTGGGACCAAGAAGCTGTTATGCTGTTGTTGTTTTTGATTTGCTCCCACCCACCCCCCACTTCTCGGTGGGTTACAGCTAGAACGAGGCCACCGGAGATGTATCTAGTTGAGGCCACACATTGGCTGGGAGGACACTCAAGAGGGAGTGTTTTCACGCACACGTACACACACGGCAGCTGTATTTGCAGATGCACTTAACTGGGTCATGGGCAGAAAGTGTGCCAAGAGAACAGCTGAACCGAGTCAGCTGTAGGGTTACAAAAAGGCCCAGGATTCATTTGGAGTGAAACCAAGCAAAGTAATTCCAAAGTCACTCCAGTGAGGCACAAGGGAGTTAATAAAAAGGGGTTTGCTTTTCTCTTGTACCTGCCTTCCAAGAGGAACATCTAGAGCAGGGGTGTCAAACTCGATTTCATTGAGGGCTGCATCAGGGTTGTGTTTGACTTCGGGGGACCGGATGGGCGTGGCCAGGGTGGGCGTGGCCAGCTTGACATCACTCATCGAGGCTCTGTTTCCAGTGCGGCCCTCCTGGGCTCCATTTTCACTGGCAGAGGGCTGCAGGAGGCTGTCATGGCCACTAAATGGAGCCCAGGAGCTATGCATGTAGCCCTCCCGAGCTCCATTTTTGCTGGCAGAGGCTGTTTCCAGGTCAGGCCTGTGGGCCAGTTCCAAGCACCCTGTGGGCCGGATCCAGCCCGCGGGCCTTGAGTTTGACACCCCTGATCTAGAGTGATTCCTCAAAAGTGTAGAACTGCCTCTGCCTTGTGGCCTGTTCACAGCCACATCTCTCTTCCCACAAGGGAACGAAACACAACATGGGCATTTAAGCCTTCGGATAACTCCATCAGTAGTGGGTTCTAAAACCCTTTACTACCGGTTTGTGCGCACGCTTGCAACGCTTTTGCACATGCACAGAGGCATTCTGGGTAGGTGGGCGGAGCTTCCCGCCGCCGGCGCTACCAGTTCTAAGAACCGGGCCGAACCGGGAGCAGCCCACCGCTGAACTCCATCCATGGTGGCTCCAACCCAATCAGGCTATCCATTCTGTTTTTCTTTCCTTTTCATCCAGGCAGATTAACAAGCAGGAAGGAACAGAATCCCAACTGTCTTTGCAGTGACTTCCTGTGAGGATTACAGCTCTCCCTCCATTCCTATCACCACCCTTAAAAAAAAATCCCTCCCCAACATTGAGAAACCTCCACTGAAAAGAAGAAACACTTCGATCCCTCCCATGGGCGAACGGTTGCAGAAGTTGATGGAGTTGGCTGAAAGGGCAAAATGGATGACTTTGATTAAAGAAAAGAACATACGTTCTTTTGTTTCCACATGGAGACCGCTTCCGAACTTCGTGCTTGAAGTGGAAAAGAATGCAATGATTTGGGGTTTTACCAAGTAGATTGATAGATCTTTACAGAAATGGCTTGTTCCAGGGGTGGGTTCCTCCCGGTTTGCCTGAACCAGTAGCGACCTGCTGGTGACATCACAATGATGTCACCGACCCGGTTTGGTCGGTGCTGGTCCGTGGGCGCCGCCATCTTTTTTTTTTTAATTATTTTTTTAATTTTTTTTAATTTGTTTTTAAAAAAATTTCTTCTGAGCATGTGCAGAAGCTGAGTTTCCAGCACTGTACATGCGGTTGCTATCTTGTTTTCGGCTTTCAAAAAAAAAAAATAGGATTTTTCGGCACTGCACATGCGCACGCGTGCACCCATGAGGCGCGCCCATGTGGTGTGGGAGGAAGCGAACCGGCAGCGAGGTATGTCAATAAATAATATTGTTAATATTATAAAATATTCTCTTTTATTGATACTGGACAAGGTCCAACAAGAGTTGGGTTGGGTGAGGTCGTCTTGTAAGCAATAGGGCAGGAAAGTTACAACTGGTGTGGAAAAAACAACAACTCCAAGCTTGAGACAAAATGCGATGTTTCGTTTTCCTGATTGTTCTAACATCCCAGGATGACTGCAGTAAGAAACATTCATATAATCTAAAACATTGTTTTCCAACCAGATAAGTTCCAGATGTATGAACGTCAACTCCCATGACTCTCAGCAACGGCCCATCATGGCGGAGGCATTCTGTGAGTTGAAGTTCAAACAATCTGGAAGGTACCTAGATTGGGAAACAAGTGATTTAAAAGCTTGAAAATGCCAGCTTTGGGAAGACTTAAATAGATGGAGCAATTCCCCGCACTGAGAGCTGTATTAATCTGTAGCCACAGGAATAGTGAAGCAGCTTATGGCATGTCAATAAATAACAGCTGTATTATGGATTATGTTTTTATGAATGAAAGGAAAGTTCTGCCTGTCAAGGCAGTCCTTTAGAGCAGGGGGTGGGGAATAATGGCCCCTTTATGACTTGTGGACTTCAACACCCAGAATTCCTGAGCCAGCCATGTTGGCTCAGGAATTCTGGGAGTTGAAGTCCACAAGTCATAAAGGGGCCATTATTCCCCACCCCCTGCTGTAGAGGATGCAACAGTCATTGTGTTGAGTAACTTAACCAATCCTTGACCTTTGCAAACTGGACCAAGACATAGTTTTACTCAAGCGTTACTTGAGCATTGCAACCCACAACACAAACAATGGCTCGTGTGTGTACATTGCCAATCAGTCTACTCAGATCTACTTTCTTTGGTTACTTTGGTGGGTTAAGATGGAAGAGCAACTAATTTGTAAAAAAATGTCCTTACTTCATCTGCTGGCGGCCATCCTTTCTCACATTTGGCAAGTCGCTTTCATACAATCCATACAATTAACCCACACAGATATCCCACAGAGGAGGAGGTCTCAAGCACACAACTCTTGTTGTGATACCCAGCCCATTCTGTGATGTCATTTCCCTGCATTGCCTGAAGACATTCTGCAAACATTGGCAGAGTGACCACTTCACTGGGAGTGTTAAAAAGATTTGAGGAGAAAAGTTTCACAACCGAGTGCAAAGGTCAACATTTACACACAACCAAGATCAAACTGTGAAAAGGAAGAGTGGTTCAGAACCTAAGAGGGATTCTGCTCTTTTCACAGCTCATCAACGTAGCAATTTATTCTTATTTTTCAATCGCGTTTGTCTACAACCAATGTTCCCTCTAAGCTGCGCGGCCGTGCAGCCGCACACGTGATAAGAAATGCCGCACAGCAGTTTCCAACTGCCGCACAGCGTTTTCTAATGTCAGAGGGAACATTGAAGCGCGGCCGTGCACGTAATAAGAAAACGCCGCGCAGTAGTTTCCAACTGCCGTGCGGCGTGTTCCAATGTCAGAGGGAACATTGTCTACAACATGTCCATTGGGGTTAAAATTGGTGGTAGAAATATCAGCAAACTCTGATATGCAGGCGATATGTTTGCTCGTGGAAAGCAAGGAAGATCTGGAGTGGCTAATCCTGAGAATCCTGATGAAAGTGAAAAATTTGGACTGCACCTTAACATCAAGAAAACAAAGGTAGTGCAGAGAAGACAGAGGTGGGAGTGCAGATAGACAATGAGACCATCGAAACAGTAAAGGAATGTATCTTCCTGGGCTCCTAAAATCGACCAAAGTGGGGACTGCAGCCCTGAGATCAAAAGACGTAAACCACTTGGAAGAACTGCAATATCTGGCGTAAATAACATCTGGAAGAGTAAAGACATCAGACTCAGAAGCCACTCATCTGAGATGGTATAAAGGTCTCCTGCTTGAGCAGGGGGTTGGACTAGAAGACCTCCAAGGTCCCTTCCAGCTCTATTCTATTCCATTCCATTCCATTCCATTCCATTCCATTCCATTCCATTCCATTCCATTCTATTCTATTCTATTCTATTCTCTCTAAATGTACCGTATTTTTCGGAGTATAAGATGCACCTTTTTCCTCCCTAAAAGAGGCTGAAAATTTGGGTGCGTCTTATACAATGAATGTAGCTTTTCCGAAGCTTTTTTTTCCAGCCCTAAAGAGGTGCTAATGGCTTCCTACTCCATCCGAAGAAGTTTTTTTCCAGCCCTAAGTCTTTGCAGGCTTGTTTTCATTCCTACTCCCTCTGAAAAAGGTTTTTTCATCCCTAACCAGGAGATAAAATAATGTGCTGAAGCTGAACAGACTAAGGACGCTAGCCAGATGAATACCTGGTAGGTAGATTTTTCCCTTATTTTCTTCCCCCAAAACTAAGGTGCGTCTTATACTCTGAAAAATACGGTAGTTTATTGCAATAATTTTTCCAATTGCTATTTATGGCCCCAAGACTTTGACTCTGAAAAAGGTAAATAGGAGAAAGGTGGATGCCTTTGATCTGTGGGGCTGGAGGCAACTATTACACATCCCATGGACTGCATGAAGTCCTAGACTGGACTTCACTTGAAAATATCACTTGAAGCCAAGATCGCCAAACAGAGGCTGTCATACTTTAGTCATGTCATTAGAGCTGACTCATTTGAAAAGTCAAAAACCTGGCTGGACACTATAAAGGATGATGCCGGGATGACCATGATGGATCTGAAGGAGGCGGTGCGAGACAGAGGGGCATGGAGAGTGCTGATCCATAGAATGGCCGAAGGTTGGACATAACTGAATGGCTGACGACGACAATGACAACAACATGTCCAAGCAATACTGGATGCCTTGGGTGGGAATTATGGTAATTGCAGCTAAGACACTTTTCCAATGCTTGTACAATACTGTAACAGGCAGGAGGAAGAAAGAAAGAGAGAAAGAGAGAAAGAGAGAGAGAAAGGAAGGAAGGAAGGAAGGAAGGAAGGAAGGAAGGAAGGAAGGAAGGAAGGAAGGAAGGAAGAAAGAAAGAAAGAAAGAAAGAAAGAAAGAAAAAAGAAAGAAAGAAAGAAAGAAAGAGAGGAAGGAAGGAAGGAAGGAAGGAAGGAAGGAAGGAAGGAAGGAAGGAAGGAAGGAAGGAAGAAAGAAAGAAAGAAAGAAAGAAAGAAAGAAAGAAAGAAAGAAAGAAAAAGAGAGAGGGGGAAGGAAGGAAAGTGGAGGGAGGGAGGGAGGGAGGAAGGAAGGAAAGAAAGAGAGAAAGAAAGAAAGAAAGAAAGAAAGAAAGAAAGAAAGAAAGAAAGAAAGAAAGAAAGAGTAGAGGGAAAAAGGAAGGAAGGAAAGTGAAGGGAGGGAGAGAGGGAGGGAGGGAGGGAGGAAGGAAGGAAGGAAGGAAGGACGGAAGAACATCAACCTTTTTGACAACAAAACTAGGAAATTAATTGCTTTTCTCCAGGATGTTTGTTCGACTTCCTAGATCAGCCTACTGATGATGGCCTTAGATTTCTGCAGGGCATGGAAAGAGAAGATAGGGAGACATTTGTCTCCCTCTGTCCATCCACTAGGATCAGAGGTCATCCCATGAAGCTTACTGACAGGGAATTTAGAAAAGTGCCTAACTCAACTGTGGAATTCAGTCTCACAAGATGCAGTGATGGAGTTTGGATACTTTCCCTTAAGGACCAATCTCTTAAAGACCATGATCCTAGATCAGTGTTTCTCCATCTTGGAACCTTGAAGACAGTAGATATCGACTCCCAGAATTCCCCATCCAGTTCTGCTGGAATTGAAATCTACACATCTTCAAGCTTCCAAGGCTAAGAAACCCTCATCTAGAGACTCAATGTTATCTTTGGACTGGGGACAACATGCCTCCAAATTCTGGTTGCAGAAGAAGAACAACAGTGGAAGTAGAGTTTCTCTCCGCCTTCTGCTTGCAAGCATCCTCAAAGTATTCTACTCGCCGTTGTGGTAAGCCAAATCCATTCCACTAGTGATTTCTATCATCTGTCCCAAGACATTCTTGAAGGGGGAATCAAGCCCATCTAGTTTAGCCCAATGATGGTTGAGGGAGTCCAAAAGATACTGTGAGCCCCCCAGTGACTGGACCATGATAGACCTTGGCCTGATCCAGAAGGGCTACTCTTGGGTGATCTGAGATTCAGAAATTCATCGTGTCCCATGCAAAGGTTGACTTGCAATGGTAACATGTCTGCCCACATCTCCTTCCCCCACAGATTTTACGTCTCAATATTTCTTCTCATCAAGCCCCGATCCTGGGTCATTATTGATCATAATACCCACGTGGTGAAGCTCTAATGAAGTCTGAATTGAGTTTGAGAGGTGAGGGCATTCTTCAGATA
Source organism: Diadophis punctatus similis (assembly GCA_023053685.1). Classification (NCBI taxonomy): domain Eukaryota; kingdom Metazoa; phylum Chordata; class Lepidosauria; order Squamata; family Dipsadidae; genus Diadophis; species Diadophis punctatus. The sequence continues at coordinate 1,291,882 of JALIGW010000017.1, forward strand.
CTGTATACTCCCCCATGTCTCTCAAAATAACTCAATCCCCAGGGATCAAAATAGGAAACCCACGTGAACTGTGTCCCAGTTCAAGTGACAACCCATTACTCAATTGTCCGATGCATTCAAGCCCACCACTTATTTCTTCTCCTCACTGCTTTCCTTAAGACCAGAGTCTAAACTGAGCCAACAATTTGACTTAGAGATCCCACATCTGCTTCCCAAGAAGAGAAACATCTTTCAAAAGTCATTTTTCCTTATTGTGGGTAAAATCTTCTGATTGAATCACCAAATACCTTCTAGTTTTCAAATAATCAAGCAAAGAGATGAAAGAGAGGGAGAGAGGGAGAGAGAAGGATGGAGGGAGGGAGGAAGAGGGGAAGGAAGAAAGGAAGGAAGGAAGGAAGGAAAGAAAGGAAAGGAGGGAGGGAGGGAGAAAGAAGGGCATAGGGAGGGAGGGAGGGAGGACGAGGGGAAGGGAGAGAGGGAGAGAGAAGGATGGAGGGAGGGAGGAAGAGGGGAAGGAAGAAAGGAAGGAAGGAAGGAAAGGAGGGAGGGAGGGAGGGAGAAAGAAGGACATAGGGAGGGAGGGAGGGAGGGAGAGGGGAAGGGAGGGAGGGAGAGAGAAGGATGGAAGGAGGGAGGAAGAGGGGAAGGAAGAAAGGAAGGAAGGAAGGAAGGAAGGAAGGAAGGAAGGAAGGAAGGAAGGAAGGAAAGAAAGAAAGGAAAGGAGGGAGGGAGAAAGAAGGACATAGGGAGGGAGGGAGGGAGGAAGAGGGGAAGGGAGGGAGGGAGAGAGAAGGATGGAGGGAGGGAGGAAGAGGGGAAGGAAGAAAGGAAGGAAGGAAGGAAAGAAAGGAAATGAGGGAAGGAAGGAAGGAAAGGGAGGGAGGGAGAAAAATGGAGGGTGGGAGGAAGGAAAGGAAGGAAGGAAGGAAGGAAAGGAAGAAGGAAAGGGAGGGAGGGAGGAAGAGAGGGAGGGAGGGGAGCGGAGGGGAGGAAAGGAAGGAAGGGAGGGAGGGAGGGAGGGAGGGAGGGAGAAGGACAGAGGGAGGGAGGGAGGGAGGGAGAAAGAAGGAGGGAGGCAGGGAGGCAGGAAAGGAAGGGAGGAAGGAAGGAAGGAAAGGGAGGGAGGAAATGAAGGAAGAAAGGAGGAAAGGGAGGGAGGGAGGAGGGAGGGAGGGAGAAAGAAGGACGGAGGGAGGGAGGGAGGAAAGAAGGAAGAAAGGAAGGAAGGAAAGGCAGGGAGGGAGGAAAGGAAAGGAAAGGAAAAGAAAGGAAAGGAAAGGAAAGGAAAGGAAAGGAAAGGAAGATCTTGAAATCATTTACGAAAAGCCACATACTGTAAAAAGCATCATGGCGGTACCAAAGTTTTGAAGGATGAGCTAACTTTTCCGCAAACTATTCCCAGCCGTTCCCTCCCCGTCCAGTTCGCTCGCTCGCTCGGCTCTTCTTCCCTTCCTTTGGCAGAGCCAGCAATCAAAGTCAAACTCCCTCCGGGTCGCCTTTGGCAGGCCGACCACCCCTCCCCAGCTGAGAGCGGAGGGCTCGCGATCCAGCCGGTCGCTCCGCTAGCCGCCCCCTTTTTTTCCCCCTTCCAGACTTCCCGTAGGCATTTCTGCGGGGGGGGGACGGTCGGCTGAAGTCCCCCCCACACACACAACCCCCCGACACACACACACACACACACACACACACAAACACAAACACACACACACCCTTTCCGCCCTTCCAGGGGAGCCGCTCACCTCGTTTCTCTGCAGCTGGAGGAAACTGTTTAGGTAGCTGGAATTGAGCGAGGAGGTGCCCAGCTCGGCGCTGCTCTTGCTGGGGTAGCTGAGCTCCGGGTGCTGCGTGGAAGAAGACTCCGGCCGAAAGGCGTCGAAGGCGCTGGCCTGGTGGGTGTCTTGCAAGGAGAGATAAACCCAGTTGAGCAACTGGGCCGGCTGGTAAACGGAGGCGGCGGTGGTCTCGATGGCTGACAAGAGGCTCATCCTTGCCCCGCGTCGAAGGGCCCGCTGGCGGACGGGACCCCTCCCCTCTCCTCCTCCTCTTCCTCCTCCTCCCCTTCTTCTTCTTCCTCCTCCTCCTCCTCAAGCCCCTGGGTCTCGCTCGGCTGGCTCCCCCTCTTCTCCTGGGGGGGCGTCTTCCTCCCCGCGGGGACCCAGCTCCAGGGAAGGAGGGAAGGAAGGCGGGGAAACGCCGCTCGGCTGCCCGGCGCCCTCGATCTTCTGTCCGGCCCCGTCGCAGCTCTGCCTAAAGCGCCCGGGGACCCCCCAGCCGCAGCGCCCCGCTCGCCCCCGGCATAGCTGCGGTCCGACTTGGGCTGCTCCCGCCGCGGGAATGGCAGCAGTTTTAGCGGAGTTCTTTTTGCAGGAGCTCTGCCTCCTCCTCCTCCTCCTCCTCTTCCTCTTGCCACCCCTCTGGCCTGCTGCTGCCCTGGCCGAGCCCGATCCGCTATGTGGCTTTATCCCCGCTCCCTCCTTCTCCGGGGCGGAGGGAAGAGCTCCCGCACTTCTTCAGCACCACCTCGTCGCGATAGGAATCACTGGAGGGGGGACGGGTCCGAGCCGGGAGGGGGGGGAGGGCCTGGAGTAGGAAGGCGATTGGTAGCTGAAAGTTCCGGGCTTCGGAAAACTTTGAACGTTGGGGAAGAGGTGGGCCAATCGGAAGAGAGCTGAGCGCCTTGCTTTCCCTTTGGTTCCCTCGCCCACCCCAGAAAAAACGTAGACGCCTCTTCTACAGGACGCAGCCTTGCCTGGCTTGGCTTAAATCGGAGTCTGGAGTCTGCCGAGAAGGACTTTCTTGGGTTTCTCCTTCCAGCTGCGGTCAAGTCGATTCTTCCAGGGAACTTTCACACCCGAATCTATTCGTGGAAGTCCATCCGCTCCACCGTTTCCACCGTAGGTGCTTGTAAGGTGTTAGTTCCAATAGTAGCCAAAAGACTTTTTTTCTGGAAATTCAGACTGGATCAAGCTCTTCTCCCCACCCCCTCCTCCCAATTTTCCGTAAGGTGCTTCCAAGAAACCCTAAGGCCACCCTTCATAAGCTCATATTTCCAGCAATATCAACTATTTCATATCAGAAACCATCTGGGACATCAAGATACCGTATTTTTCGGAGTAGAAGACGCACCGGAGGATAAGACGCACCTTAGTTTTGGGGGAGGAAAACAAGGGAAAAAGGCCTCTGCCTCCAAGCAATTTGCCAAACAGCAAACAGCACAGATGATATACATTGTTTGCTGTGTATTTCTGTGCATGTGTGCCTGACCCATAGAAATAGCAAAGAATTGGAGAAATGTACATTATGCCAGAAAGTTTTCTTAAATGTAGTCACACTAACTCCTCCCAATTATTTAAATAGATCTACTCCAAGGTAACTAAATTCTAATACTAAACAGGACACTGTTACATTTCAGACTATACTTGTACAGAGCTGTTAAAATTAATTAAAATTTCTGAAAGTATACATTATTCTCTATTATTTAAAAGAAGATACAATAGCACTGGGCCTCTTCAGAGCAAGCATTTATTTTAAAAAGCTTCTTTATTTTGTTAAGTTGTCTAGATTTGCAGGGGTCTCCAACCTTGGCAACTTTAAGACTTGTGGACTTCAACTCCCAGAATTCCACAGCCAGCAAAGCTAACAAAGCTGGCTGTGGAATTCTGGGAGTTGAAGTCCACAAGTCTTAAAATTGCCAAGGTTGGAGACCTCTGGCTCTAGAACAATAATAAAGCAGTCTTTAAAAAATAAGTCTAATAATTTGAACATTCTACAGACATTTATAGTTATTCACTTACCCCCTTCCATCCAGTTCAGCAGAAAATAAAAATCTCTGTGTCTCTCCCAGCTATTTGCCTCTGCAGTTACTTTCGCTTTCATTTTAGGACCTGGCAAATCAGCTGTAGGTCGGGAAGCTGCTAGTGACTTGCTTGGCTTTACAGGCTCTTCCCTCTTTGCTGCAAACAGGTAAATTGCCGGAAGACAGAGGCCAAAGGGTGGGTGGGTGGGTGGGGCTACAGTTGGTGTATAACATGCACCCAAGTTTTCACCCTCTTTTTTGGGGTAAAAAGGTGCGTCTTATACTCCGAAAAATACGGTATTCCATATCAACACAGCTCAAAATTTATTTCCAATAGTTCAATGCTTCTAGAGCAGGGGTGTCAAACTCGATTTCATTGAGGGCAGCATCAGGGTTGTGTTTGACCTGGGGGAGCGTGGCCAGGGGGCATGGCCAGTTTGACGTCACTCATCAAGGCTCCATTTTCGGCCACGACGGCCTCCTGCAGGCTGCAGGAGGCTGTCACGGTCAAAAACGGAGCCTGAGAAGGTAGCGTGTGGCCCCTCCCGAGCTCCGTTTTTGCTGGCAGAGGCATTGCGGGCTGATCCTTTACTGTTTCCAGGGCGGGCCCATGGGCCAGATCTAAGCACCCAGCGGGCCGGATCCAGCCCGTGGGCCTTGAGTTTGACACCCCTGTTCTAGAGGGACTCCAGGATGGTAGGATGCATTAGGCCTGAAACTAGAAATTTGTAAACACTTAAACACGGCCTTGGTAAGACCCACAGTTGAAATATCGCATCCAGTTTTGGTCACCACAATATTAAAAAAAAAAGATGTTGAGACTCTGGAAAGAGCGCAGAGAAGAGCAACAAAGATTATTAAGGGTCTGGAGACCAAAACATATGAACAACAGTTGCAGGAATTGGGTATGGCTAGTCTAGTGAAAAGAAGGACTAGGGGAGACATGATAGCAGTCTTCCAATATTTGAGGGGCTGCCACAAAGAAGAGGGGGTCAACCTATTCTCCAAAGCTACAAGAAGCAATGGATGGAAACTGATCAAGGAGAGAAGCAACCTAGAAATAAGAGGAAATTTCCTGATAATCAGAACAATTAATTAATGGGACAGCTTACTTCCACAAGTTGTGGGTGCTCCATCACTGGAGGTTTTTAAGAAGAGATTGAATGACAATTTGTCCAAAATTATATAGGGTTTTCTCTGAAGCTTGGTCATCCATGATACAATATGCCATATTTTTCGTAGTAAAAGACGCACCTTTTTACCCCCCAAAAGAGGGTGAAAACTTGGGTGCATCTTATACTCCGAATGTAGCTCCACCCAGCCACCCCCACCCTTTGGCCTCTGCCTCCCAGCAATTTACCTCCTTGCAGCAAATAGGGCAGAGCCTGATTAGCACAAGAAGTGATTATCTGCCTCCCGACCCACAGCTGACTGAGGCTTGCAAGCCACGTGCTGAAATGAAACTAACTCTGGTAGCTGCAAGGAGACAAATTGCTGGGAGGTGGTGTTGTATTAGCTGTGTTCTAATGGGAAACTGATCTCACAAACATCCATTCAATGTGTATCAAGGTGGTTATTCCATATGTCCTGTAAATAAAATAATAATAATGAAATAATGTCACATTTTATCAGCTTCCTTCAACTTCCTAAAAAAAAAGGTTACTGGCTTAGGAACTGCAGTTCATTCCTGCAAAACCTCTAACCACTGTAGAACTTCAGAAGCTTCAATAGCATATGGACCAAATAAACTGAATAATAAATGCTTAAGTTGATTAAACTGCCAGGAAACACAGTGAGGTAAATCACACTAATTCTGTAATCCTGACATTTTCATTGACTCAAGCACCATGGCTCCAAAATTCCTTTTTCAGGCAGCCAAATCTAGCACAGAGTCCGTCCAAAAGAAATTGTCTTGATTTCAGTTTTGGGGAATGCTTTTTGGAAAAGATTATTTCTTGAAGCACCAAAATTTGTGCTTATGTTGTGTAGGAATATGTTGACCTGTGATTTCACACATGCACACATAGAGACACAGAAGATGGTATGTTCTTTAAATGTACCATCTTGTCCTGGTTTCAAAACTTTTTTGCTCCAATGGTCATAATTTACAGCTTGTTCCATTTTTGACAATAACACAACTCAGTGAGATATTTTTTAACCATTAAGATTTCTCTTTAAAAAGAAAGCACAGGTACATATCTATATATAATAAGTCTTTAGTTCCATCTATACCTATATCTATATATCTATGTCATTGATATCTATATTATCATATCTATATCATTAATATCTATCTATCTATCTATCTATCTATCTATCTATCTATCTATCTATCTATCTATCTATCTATCTATCTATCATCTCTCTGTCTCCATATCTATCTATCTATCTATCTATCTATCTATCTATCTATCTATCTATCTATCTATCTATCTATCATCTATCTATCTATCTATCATCTATCTAATCTCCATCTTTATCAAATGGTTATCCTACTGTATGTGTAGACAGATATACTATCATTGCATGCTAGAACATGATTTCTTCTTACTCTTTATTGGCTGAAGTTAATGCTACTTCTTATAGGTTTAGCCCCATTGGTAAGTAGAGAGCTCTTGAAATAAAACCAAAAGCCTTAGGTCAAATTTATCTACTAGCTTTCTCTGCGGAAAGTCTATGTTCATTAGGTTTGGACAGTGCTAGAATAGCCCTCAAACAAAGAATTTGGGATATGGATCTCCCAATACATTTAGGCAAGGTGTCACACCCAAATATTTAACATATTCTTCTGAAAGGGTCTGCTCCATTCTTTTATTTATCATCCATCATAATTTTTTTTAAATTTCACTTTAGCTAGGCTGGGTGCATGGCCAACAACAGTCTTCTTTGGATGTTTTAAGGGTGCTTTCATGTCCCTCCAATTATGTCCATGGGCTGATGGGGGAATTGAACCTCTGGGTCAGATGCTACTATGATGGTCCGTCTCTAAAGACTTTAGACAGACCTTTATTCATCCAATCTTGAAGAAATTCCCAAGCAGGGAGTGTGATTGAGAGAATAATTAGGACAGGGTAACATTGGGATCCATTGGAGTTTTCAGTTAGTAAATGGCAAACCATTGTAAATTAATGTTATATTTATCATATCAAGTATGATAAAATTGGCTCAGTTTGGCATTTGCAGAGCTGTTCTCCAAAACAGATAGTCAAAGAGAACATTGTTTTATTTATTTATGCATTTGTGTCTTTGCTTGTTTGTTTGTTTATTAAATTTATATGCTACCCATCTCACCAATAAGGTGACTCTGACTTAAGGCTTTAAGGCAGGATAGGATAGATTTCATATTTTTCTCAAAATAAGTTAAATCTACTGGTGCTTGAGCAGGATAGGAGCCGAGGTGGAACAGTGGTTAGAGTGCAGCACTGCAGGCTACTTCAGCTGACTGCTAGTTCAGCTGTTCAAATCTCACCGGCTCAAGGTTGACTCAGCCTTCCATCCTTCTGAGGTCGGTAAAATGAGGACCCAGATTGTTGAGGGCAATATGCTGAACTCTGTAAACCGCTTAGAGAGGGCAGTAAAGCACTATGAAGCAGTATATAAGTCTAGGGGCCTAGGGCAGTGATGGCGAACCTTTTTTTCCTCGGGTGCCGAAATAGTGCGCACGCGCGCTATCGTACGTGCATGCGTGCCCACACCCATAATTCAAAGCCCCCCACTCACCCCACCCCCCTGCGAATGCGTGTGCGACCCCCCACTCCTCCGTTTTCCGACTTCCAGTGGGCCCGGTAGGCCTGTTTTTTGCCCTCCCCAGCCTCCAGAGGCTTTCTTGGAGCTTGGGGAGGGCAAAAAACGCTCTCCCTGCCACCCCGGAGGCCCTCCAGAGGCCGAAATTGCCCTCCCAGAGCCTCTGCGAGAGCGAAAAATCAGCTGGTGGGCACGCACATGTGCGCTAGAGCTGAGCTAGGGCAACGTCTCGCATGCCGGCAGATATGGCTCCGCGTGCCACCTGTGGCACCTGTGCCATAGGTTCGCCATCACTGGCCTAGGGCATTATTATTATTATTATTATTATTATTATTATTATTATTATTATTATTATTATTATTATTATTATTATTATTATTATTATTATCTTTTATTCATTAAACATGGAACTCAGTCAACTGAACATTTAAAAATGTATCACAAATACCATTGACTGGCGCAGATGGTCGATACGGGTTGCTGCCAGCGTCCTAGGCATCAACCAAGTATCTTCTTAAAATGTATGATGTTCCGAGTAGCGCAGATTTTTGCAGTTCCGCAGGTGTTATTGCAGGAAGCTGAAATTTCTTGATGTATTTTGTAAAATTTTTGGACATGGTACCAAGTGCCCCGATGACAATGGGTATCACTGTCACATGTTTCATCCATAATCGCGTAGTTTCGATGGCCAGGTTGCGATTTCATGATTTTTTTCCAGTTCTTTTTCTTCGAGTCTGGCGTCTCCTGGCACAGTGATATCAATAAATTGTACGCTTCGGTTTTCGATAACTGTGATATCTGGCGTGTTGTTTTCCAAATGACGATCCGTCTGTATTTGAAAGTCCCACAAGATCTTCACCATCTCATTTTCGACAACTTTTTCCCCTTTATGTTCCCATGACTATTGGGATACAGGTAAGGCGTATTTTTTACATAATGACCATGGATTAATTTAGCAACTCGGTCATGTCTAGCTTTGTAATCAGTTTGTGTGATTTTGCTGCACTCACATATTAAGTGTGAAACAGTTTCAACTTTGTCATTGTAAAGTCGGCAGTTTGCATTGTCAGTGGATTTTTGTATCTTCGCTTTCATGGCATTAGTTTGCAGTGCTTGTTCTTGAGCAACGAGTATTAAACCTTCCATTTCTTTCTTCATGGTTCCCATCTTAAGCCATGCCCATGTCAAGTTGTCATCACATTTTCCTTCGATGTTTTTCAAGAGCTGTCCAGGCAACGCTTTGGTTTTCCATCCATTTAATATGTCATCCAGCTATTTTTCCTTATATTCTGCCTTTGTTTCTGTTGTTTTTATAATGTTTTATCATCATCATCATCATCATCATCATCATCATCATCATCATCATCATCATCATTATTATTATTATTATTATTATTATTATTATTATTATTATTATTATTATTATTATTATTATTATTATTATTATTATTATTCGCAGTCAGCCAGATGTTCAGACTGGGTTTGGCATTTTTGTCTACCTATCAAGTCCTTATCAAGGACTTGGGATAGGCAAATCTGGATGTTTGATGGTGTTACAGAGATCGTCACAGGATGCAAGCAGTTCCAAGTAAAGCTGCCTTCTGCAATTGATTGATGGCGAATTTGTCAATGCCAATGGTGTTCAAGTGGAGCTCCAGTTGTTTTGGGATTGCATCCAAGGCACCTATTACTATTGGTACTACCCTTGCTTTCTTTTGCCACAGTTGTTCTATTTCTATTTGTAGGTCTTTGTATTTTGTTATCTTCTCCAGTTCTTTCTCTTCTATTATGCTGTCTCCAGGCACTGCCACATCCGCTATCCAGACATCATTATCATTATCATCATCATCTTCTTCTTCTTCTTCTTCTTCTTCTTCTTCTTCTTCTTCTTCTTCTTCTTCTTCTTCTTCTTCTTCTTCTTCTTCTTCTTCTTCTTCTTCTTCTTCTTCTTCTTCTTCTTCTTCGTTGTTGAAATATTTCAGTAACTATTGGTGAAAGAAACTCCATACATCTATAAATAAGATTTCTTCTGAACCTATCTCAGTTCCTGCTGATCACTTTGATGGATCCACATAGCTTTTTCTGGTAACAATCCCGGCTTACATATTTTCTAAAAAGCAGCAAAATCTGCTTGTAAAAAGACCAAACTATTGGCATGAAATGCATCCATCATTTTGGAAAAACTATTTGGTTTTAAGACATGCAAAATTATATACCTGAGGAGAGTGGGTAATTCCTATCATAAGGTGCATTTCAAGCCGCCTCAGAGAATAAGCTTAGACTGATACCCTACACCAAACTGGATAGAAATTCCAGAGTATCAAATTCCAGAGTTCTCCCACATGCTTGTCGTAAATATGGCTCTATATGCACTTTACAACTGTCCTGAGAGGCTGAAACAAGCGATATAAATAACATAAATAACGCTTTGTAAGCCTCTTCTTGGGTTGGGCTCTTGTGAATTTTACAGGCCTTAACAGAAAGTCTTGACCTTCCTTCAAGTAACCTTCCAGGTTTGTCACCATTTCTCTGAAGGACCAATATCGCATTGCTTTGTGGTCATTTCCACCAGTGCTATCATTGCCACCTTATGATTTATCTCATTGGTTCCATGCTTCCTAGGATATGATAGATTTATATTTAAGAATGTAAGGGTACTGGATGAGATCAAGGATCCCTCCAGGGGTGGGCTGCTGGGGGTTTGCAGGGGTTCAGGAGAACCTCTAGCTAAGATTCTGTGCAGTTCGGAGAACCCCCAAATCCCACTCCTGGCTGGCCCCGCTCACCCCGCCCCATCCCTCCTAGGAGTCCCCATGCTGCCCATTTTGGATGCAGGTAAGTGCAGGGCCCGTGCAGAGGCTCCGGGAGGGCGAAAAACGGGCCTACCGGAAGTTCAGGAAGGCCAGAAATGGGCCCATTTCCGGCCTCCAGAGGGCCTCCAGAGCCTGGTGAGGCGGTTTTCACCCTCCTGGAGGCTCAAGGAAAGCCTCCGGAGCTCGGGGAGGGCAAAAATGCCCCCCATGGTGCAGGAGGCCGACTAGGCCATGCCCACCATGGCCATGCCCACCCAGCAACCAGGCAGAGAACCCCTTGCTAAAATTTTTGAATCCCTCCCACAACTCTGGCACTTTCTGTGGGGTAAAAAAGTCAGTGCCAGTTGAGATTTCTAGGAATGTTAATGCCAACGTGCATCATTTACTGATAGAAGAGAATATTTGTAGCTCAGGGTTGGACTGTGGGGTCCTTGGTACTCTCTGAGCTTGATCAGTGCACTGATGATGTCACCTAGTGTAGTAATGAAACATTTGCAAGAAAACAACCAAGCTCAGAGAGCACCAAGGACCTTACCTGGCCTACACCAGGTTGAGGAATCCCAGATTAGAATTTCTAAAAGTAGGGTTTTTTCCTACTTCTCATAAGCAATGTTCTGAGTTTTTCTCGGTCCCTATCCATCAAATATTGGACATCACAGTACCAGAAAAAGTGAGACTCTACAAAGAGTGCAGAGAAGAGCAACAAAGAAGATAAGGGGTCTGTAGGCTAGACTGTACAATGAACAATTGAGGGAGTTAGTCTAACAAAGGGAAGGAGTAGGGTGGTATGATAGCAGTCTTCCAATACTTGACGGGCTGTCACAGAGAAGAGAAGGTCAACTCATTCTCCAAAGCAACAAAGGACAGGACAAGAAGCAATGGATGGAAGATCATTAAAGAGGTAGCCAATCTTAAGGCCGAGGTGGCGCAGTGGTTAAAATGCAGCACTGCAGTTCAGCAGTTCAGCTGTTCAAATCTCACCGGCTCAAGGTTGACTCAGCCTTCCATCCTTCCGAGGTGGGTAAAATGAGGACCCAGATTGTTGGGGGCAATATGCTGAACTCTGTAAACCGTTTAGAGAGGGCTGTAAAGCACTATGAAGCGGTATATAAGTCTAAGTGCTATTGCTATTGCTATTAGGGAATAAGGGAGAAACTTCCTGCGTGCCTTCAGAAATCGTTGAGGCTCCATCACTCAAGGTGTTTAAGAAGAGATTGGACAACCATTTGTCTGAAACGGTATAGGGTCTCCTGCTTAAGCAAGGGGTTGGACTAGAAGACCTCCGAGGTCCCTTCCAGCTCTATTTTTCTATGTTCTATATGTTATCTTAGCTTCCTTCATGTGGTTATTCCAGTGCATCAGAATTTTATCTTTTAAAAATGTCTATGGAATAAAGATCTTTCTTTCTTTCTTTCTTTCTTTCTTTCTTTCTTTCTTTCTTTCTTTCTTTCTTTCTTTCTTTCTTTCTTTTTTCTTCCTTCCTTCCTTCCCTCCCCCCTCCCTCCCTCCCTTCTTTCTTTCTTTTTTCTTTCTCTTTCCTTCTTTCTTTCCTTCCTTCCTTCCTTCCTTCTTTCTTTCCTTCCTTCCTTCCTTCTTTCTTTCTTTCTTTCTTTCTTTCTTTCTTTTTCTTTTTCTTTCTTTCCAATTTCTAATCTATCTTCAGCCACGGTATCTTTGGCCAGTTCCTGTCAGATCAGCCACCTTTACTGGATTGTAGTAGTTGAGATGAAATGAGAGGCGGGAATAACAGCCTGCGATGTTAGGAGAAAGTTCGGAGCACCAACAAACCAAATTAGCTTTAGGCAAATAGATGATGTGATTTTTCTTTTGGAAAAGTTTAAACTTATGCCGTTGCAAAAGAAAGCTAATCTTCCCTGGAATTTCATATATTTTACTGGTTATCATTACATGGCTTCAAGCCAGGTTAATAACGCATCTGCCATGTTTGAAGGACCAGGCTGCCCCAGTAATCCCATCCCACAGGCAAAGTGTTCATCTTCATGTGCCAATAATGCAAGAAGTTAAATTGTCCTCAGGTCATTTTTTAAGCCCTTCCAGATGGTGCAAAGTTTTCTCTTTTTTTTGTTCCATGTTTATTTTCATGGGTTTGGAGGGGAAAGCGTCTGTGACATGCTGGTGTGACTAGCAAAAATGCCAAAGACTGAACATGCCTCTCCTTACCCAGGGAAGAGGGTTGATCTGAAAAATCCTCTTTCTTTGTTTATATTTTGGATGCGCAAAGAATGGGTGGTGGTGGTGGGGAAACATTTCACTTCTGGTGGGTAGGGTAAATTGCAGTGGTTAAAGGAAGGAATCCCAGCCATGCCAAAATGTTCAGAATAAACAAAATTAAGGTTAGGAAAGCCAAACCTTTTAAACCGTGGCCAAGGAATATTACAATCACTTTGAGTTCTTTGGCCACATAAATGCCTTGGTGGAACATCACAAGCCTTGATGTTCTGTCCTTTGTTAATTTACCATTAAGTCAAATTTTGAAACATATTTTTAATTGGATGAACGTCATGCCTGGAAGACTTATCCTCATGTACCCCCAATACGCCCCACTAAGAGAAAAAAAAAATTTTTTTTAAATGCCATGTCCTCATGAAGTTGCCTGGATCTCTTGCTTGGTCCACAGCTGAGGCAGCTTCAAAGGAGCTTTCAATCTTCGGATTTTAAAGTTTTTATTTATTTTTATTCATTTTAATTTGTCAAGCATATATGATTACAAGCAAAGTATAAACAAAGTATAAACATGATTGTGTGTGTGTATATATATATATATATATATATATATATATATATATATATATATATATATATATATATATATATATATATATATATATATATATATATATATATATATGTTTTTCTGTCGTGTTATCCTGGTGTACCCAAATAAGGGAGAGAAAGCATCACAGCTTCCATTTTTGCCTTTCAGCCCCTCACTGGGACCGTCCAGGCAGTTTTTTTTACATAGCCGACACACTAATCTATATGTGTAGGATTTTTTGCTGATAAATGAAAATAAAGGTCTCTCTATATATTATATATATATATATATATATATATATATATATATATATATATATATATATATATATATATATATATATATATATATATATATATATATATATATAATAGTACAAGCATGATTATGAGTACAAGAAGTATGAATATATGGGTACATTAGGACAGGAACGGTAGGCACGATTGTGCACTTATGCATGCCCCTTACAGACCTCTTAGGACTGGGATGAGGTCAATGGTAGATAATCTAAGGTTAAAGTTTTTGGGGTTTGGGGAAGAAACTACTGAGTCAGGTAATGTGTTCCAGGCATTGACCACTCTGTTGTTGAAATTGAATTTTTTGCAATCAAGTTTGGAGCGGTTTACATTAAGTTTGTATCTATTGTGAGCTTGTGTATTGTTGCGGTTGAAGCTGAAGTAGTCATTAACAGGTAGGACATTGTGGCAGATAATTTTGTGAGCTACACTTAGGTCAGATCGAAGGCGGCGTAGTTCTAAATTTTCAAGTCTGGTTTCATAAGGTATTCTGTTGCGAACAGAGGAATGTAATACTCTTCTTATGAAATATCACTGGACATTCTCAATAGCATTAATGTCTGATATGTAGTGTGGGTTCCAGACAGATGAGCTCTATTCAAGAATTGGTCTAGCAAATGTTTTGTATGCTCTGGTTAAGAGTACAATGTTACCAGAGAAGAAGCTACGCAAGATTAGGTTAACCACTCTTAATGCCTTCTTAGCTATGATGTTGCAGTGGGCTCTGGCACTCAGATCGTTAGAATACTGTTGACCTTCTTTGCCAGATGGGGCATTTACCTAGAGAAAACCTTGCTTGTTGTGGTTGTGGCTGCTGGGGAAGGGAGGTCAGGACCTCCTGTTGGCCACTTCAAACTGTTGTGGATAAACCTTGTCCTCCAGTTAGTGGGCTACAGAAAAAAGAGCAAACAAACGGACTTTTGACAGGCAGAAGAACTAATGGTCAGCCCTAAATTGACTCTAGAATTCAAGATCTAACGGAATTAATGGAATTCAAGAGGGGTTGGAATTAGACCACTTGTGGGAATGTAATAACTCTAGGCTTATTCCTCTTTTGACTCCGCCCTCAGGCTCTACCTGTCCTTCTCCTTCCCACGCTGGTTTGTTTCATCTTTTTGCAGGGGTTCACACATTTTGGGCTAAGAGACATTTAGAACATAGAATAATAGCGTTGGAAGGGACCTTGGAGGTCTTCTAGTCCAACCCCCTGCTTGAGCAGGAGACCCTGGCCTATACCATTTCAAACAAATGGCTGTCCAGTCTCTTTTTGAATGCCTTCAGTGATGGAGCACCCACCCAACCTCTGAAGGCAAACTGTTCCATTGGTTGATTGCTTTCACCATTAGGGAATTTCCTCTTAGTTCTAGGTTGCTTCTCTCCTTGGTTAGTTTCCATCCATTGCTTCTCATCCTGCCTTTTGGTGCTTTGAAAAATACTTTGGCCCCCTCATCTTTGTAGGAGCCCGTCATATATTGGAACACTGCTAGCATGTCTCCCCTGGTCCTTCTTTTCATTAAACTAGACAAGCTGTTCTTCATCTGTTTTAGCCTCCAGCCCCCTAATCATCTTTGTTGCTCTTCTCTGCACTGTTCCCAGGTCTTTTTTTATAATATGGTGACCAAAACTGGATGCAGCTTCGAACACCGTACGACTTCTTTCATTCCTTTCATTATGGACCAAAGTAAAACCTATGATTTGTAAATCGGATCATTACTTTGGATAATGAAATATATATATATGTATGTGTGTGTGTGTGTGTGTGTGTGTGTGTGTGTGTAACATTTTTTGCTGATAAATGAAAATAAAGGGAGACTATTATAGATCTATTTCGAGCTATTTTGCTCTCGTCAGATAGCCATACCCGTAGTGGGAATTGAACCTGGGCAGTCTGCTTGAAAGTCAGAAGATTAACCTCTGAGCCACAAGGTTCTGTTCCCAATCAGCTCTTCACCAGGAAAGGGTTATATGTTTATTCTGTCGAGTCATCCTGGTGTATGGAAGGAAACATCACAGCTTCCTTTTGCCTTTCAGCCCCTAATCTATATATATATAAAGTTACTGCTTTAAAGAGCCGAGGTGGCGCAGTGTTTAAAGTGCAGAACTGCAGTTCAGCAGTTCAGCTGTTCAAATCTCACCAGGCTCAAGGTTGACTCAGCCTTCCATCCTTCTGAGGTGGGTAAAATGAGGACCCAGATTGTTGGGGGCAATATGCTGAACTCTGTAAACCACTTAGAGAGGGCTGTAAAGCACTATGAAGCAGTATATAAGTCTAAGTGCTATTGCTATTGCTATTTAAGACACCTATCCAAGTATCACCAAAGAGCTTTAAGTGTCTCAAAAGGGCATGAAATCCTTCAGGAATCTACTGTACAACACAACCAATGCCTCCAACACCTTTTCTGCTTGCCAAGCTGTTATTTCTGGTCTATGCAACTTCCTCTTTTATTCATGATTGTTTTATATTCCATTGCTGCTTTAATAAGGTTACGCAAAACATTACGTTCTGGAGACGGAACGTTCTAGAATTCTACTTTTTTTTTCTTCAACTAAACAAAGTTATTTGGCCCAGCCATTTTCTATTGCAACTCATTCTCCCAGCCCCACCCCCCAGTTGATGAATTGTCTTGAAATTTACCTTTAATTGAAAGACGGGATAAAAATGAGTTTAAATATAATAAGTACATAGGTCTGTTGGAAGTAATATTCTTCTGGGTTCAGTTCCAAGTGGGGGAAAAGACACTGGATTCATGGAAGTTGCTTGGAAAGAAGGTTTAATGGTGGACAGGAGCACATGTCCTGAGGCATGAGCTCCTGAACAGAAAAGGTGGATCACATGCTTCCAGATGTTGGGTGAAGGAGCCGAGGTGGCACAGTGGTTAAAAGCAGCACTGCAACCTACTTCAGCTGACTGCTAGTTCAGCAGTTCAACTGTTCAAATCTCACCGGCTCAAGGTTGACTCAGCCTTCCATCCTTCTGAGGTCGGTAAAATGAGGACCCAGATTGTTGGGGGCAATATGCTGAACTCTGTAAACCGCTTAGAGAGGGCTGTAAAGCACTGTGAAGCAGTATATAAGTCTAAGTGCTATTACTATTGCTATTGAAGAGAGAAGGGCCGAGATGCTGAGAGTTCCTTGTTTTATGCCCTCTCTTGGGACCCGCTTTGGAGCCCTCCTGCTCCTGTGCAAGAAATGCATTGATTGGATGTCAGACTCCCATGGTGCCATGCAGGGGCAACTCTATAGCTGTGTTTTTGAGTTCAGATTTGGCTGATTCTTGCTGGGTGATGGTGTAATGAATGCGCTTTGGGCAATTCCTAATATGGCTGTTATTTGTTTATTATGTAGAAGACTGGTCCAGGCTATTAACAAAGGTGGGGGGGATAAGTGAGCTGGGCCATTCCTTGATGGCACATTGACAAAGGTGGGGGCTACTAAGAGTGAGTCTAAAAGCATGTTTCCGGGGATATTCTATATAATATTCTGCCTTTTTAATATTTCCTAGGATATTTCATTTTTTCTAGGAGAGGGGTGGATGCTAACTTCCTACAGATCTAAATTTCATTAGAAATTTATTCCTACAGGTCTAAATTTCATTAGAAATCCATTAGCTAACAAATCACATTTTCTAGGAAGTGATCCTAACTTTAAAGCTTTAAAACAGTTTTAAAGATGCTTGCCTAGGTAGATGAACTGTCAATCAAAAAGGTTCAAGACCATCCATTAAGTTGCACACGGAAGGTTTATTCAAGGTAGCCCCCAACTTACAACAGTTCATTTAGGGACCTGTCGGAAGTAATATTCTTCTGGGTTCAGTTCCAAGTGGGGAAAAAGAACACTGGATTCATGGAAGTTGCTTGGAAAGAAGGTTTTAATGGAGAACAAAGGAACAGGAGCACATGGCTCCTGAACAGAAAAGGTGGATCACATGTTTCCAGGTGTTGGGTCCAGGAAAAGGAAGGGGCAAGATGCTTGGAGTTCCTTGCTTTATACTCTCTCTTGGGGTCCCTCCCCAACTGTTTCCTCTTCCTATACAGAAATATATCCTATTGGCTGTCAAGATTCACAGGAGCATTCTGGGGCATCTCTTGTGGGCTGTCCTGAATCCCAGGGTGGTTGGGATGGAATTTTACCAGGTCCCATGTGATGAATGAAAAGGCTTTGTGATTCCTTTCCTGTTTGTAATGTAAAAATACTGTTTCAGGCTAGGTGGGGGGAATGAGCTGGGCTAGGCCATTCCTTGATGGCCCATTAGCAAGGGTGGGAGGAATGGGTGAGCTGGCGCATAAGATGAGTCTTTTGTCTGCTTAGAAGCAGGGATATTTCCAGGGATATTCTACTGTATATAATATTCTGCCTTTTAATATTTCCCAGGGTATTTCACCCTTCCAGGAGGGGGTGGGCATTAACTTCCTACAATCCCTCATTTTTTTTTCAAAACATGTGAGTGCTACACACATGTTTTGACACAAGCTTCAGATTGATCAGGTCAGGGAGACTTGATGGGTGCTTTAAATTTTCTCTGATACAAAGGGGAAGACTTGATAGAGGCAGCAGAAGGATTTCTTCAGTGGCTCCCAAAAGGAGAGCTTTCAACCATGATGGTCAGTGCCAGGGCAAAAGTTCTGGAAGTAAATTTACAGTATCCAATTTTCCATGCCAATTATGTTCAGATGTTTGATAACACTTTCTGTGAGCTCCCAGACAGGTTTCAAGCAAGCACAGGGCCCACAATATTTCCACAGCCATGGTTTACCTTTAAATCATAGGCTGCCCATTTCCAAGGGATGGTTCTTGAATCTGCCCTAGCTCTTACTTTAGTGCATGTAGGATTTGTGAGTCCAAATTGTTTGTGAGTCCAAATTGAGGTTAGCCAATGTGCAATCCACCCCCCCTTTTTTTCCTTTTTTTTCCAAAATTACACACACTGAGCCCTGGGACTCCTACTCATGAGACCACCAGTGCAACATACCCTGCTTTACTGGGCAGCATTCAGGGCTTGAGTTTTGGGAGATTCTTTCTGCTAGCTCTTCAAGTGGGGAAATTGCCTGAGGGGACTTATCCCCTCCCCCATGGGATTAGCAGGGAGATATGACTGCCTGGGCTTTAATGCCACAAAGCAGGAAAAAAAAGAAAAACAAACAAACAGTAATCTAGAGGCAGCTTTGGGTGGAGGTAGATGAAGGATAACCTCAGTCTAATTCTGAATGGGGTGTCTCTGTGTGTGCTTGTGTATGCAGCTACTTTCTAAAATACAGGCAATTACAGACATTCTGCACAACTTTCCCTCCCACTAGATAGAAATCTAAAGGGTAAAGAACTTGCTGTGGCAACCACTCCCAAATACAATTCTCACATGAGTACATTAAACTGATTACAATATAGATGAGACAAGAAAGAAAAACTTTACAATGAATTTCTGTGAATGAAGCAAAGAGAGAGAGAGAGAAACCTTACAATGAATTTCCCCCCTCCCCCCTAGTCTTTTCAGCTGTCTTCTGGGGATTGAAAATAGACTTTTGGTCTTTATCTGTCCATCTCAGGGTCCTTTCATTCATGTCTGCTGGGTGGCCTTAGGCTTGGTGGTAAGGCTGGTCAGTCAAGCTTGGGAAGATCTGCTCCACTCTGGTTGCTGTGATGACTAGAGGACTAGATTCAAACCCAATTCTGGCTCAAATGGATGGAAGATCTCTACTGGAGGAAATATCTGAGTCCATGTGCTCTGCTTCCATAGGCTTCAGGATCATGTGTGCAGGGCTGAAAGACATAAGAGCAGGGTCCCCTCCCCCTTTTGCTGGTAATTCTACCAGGAAAGGCGTTGTAAAAGGATTAGAGATTTGGGGGGGGGGGTTGTAGATAGCTTGCAGGCAGGGTTTGAGGAAAACAAACAACACGTCAGTATTACAGTTAAATCAATTATAACAAAATGGAGACATCAAATGAGGAAGAAAAACTGGATTCACCTGCTTCAGAAAAAAAGGACAGACATTTCCATCTCAGCAGAGAATTGGCATCCATTAAACATCACAAAAGAGCAATATTAAAAAAATTGTTTGCATTTACATACAATAAATGTAAGAATGAAATTTTCCCGTAAATTAACTTAAAACATTCCCTCTTAAACTTGGGCTTTTCTTAAAAACACAGAAAAGAATAGGAAAATTGAACTCTGTTCGTCACCCAAATCTAGGTTGGCCGGACCTAGCTGGGCAAAGACATTTTCCTTTCTTTTCAGTGCTTTTAATTCTTTTCTAACAATTTAAAATTCATATCTCTAGGGAACAGAGACAATTTTACAGTTGCAATTACCTCGAGTGCGCACAAGGACTTAAGACGTACACATACACAAAAACAGGAACACAAAAACAGGGACAAACACACAAGTCATTCCCACCATAAATCTCAGTTAAATTAGGGAAGGCACAAATCTTAACAAATAAACCACGTGGTTACATATAGGAGAGAGGGGGGAAAGGAGAGAGAGACAAACAAACAAAACCCCAACATTTTCCTTTTCTTTTAAGTACCTTTATTAAGCCAAATCGGTTTTCCTATGTCATCCCTCAGCAAAGCCCATTTTCTACATATTCTTCTACATCATACCGGCCAGGAAGGCATTTGCCTCTCGTCCTGAGCCACAAGCAAGGTTCCTAAAGGGGTTCTACCTCCCTCGAGCTGCACTTCCCATGTTTTTTCCCTTCTGATGTGGGCCTTGACACTTTGATGCAGCCGGGATGGTACCACGTCAGTTTTCAGACAAAAGGGTCTGGAGAGGACTTCGGTTCCGTACACAAAGTATGCGTACCTCTCTATTAGGGAACTCTGCTTCTGGTTTTCGGATTCCTCTAAAAAACGGCAATCCGGGAGAACTGCTGCCCCCAACGCAGATCAGTACGAGCAACTCCTACAACTTCACTCCTTGCTTGTCTACTTGCAAATCCTGGGGTTTGCTTTTGGGCTGTTCACAGGATAAACAATTAACAAAATTTGCTTTCCCACCCTTCAATCACACATGCACACACATTCTTTCTCCTTACCTAACAGAAGCTCTGAAAAAGCTAAACAGAACTTATACAAATCAAAACAGAGAAAGAGAAGATATTGACACATAGGCTGGTAGATGAGAAAGAAACTCTATACTACCAAAATGAGGATAAACAAAAAATAATTCAAGATTATGAAAAGCTGTATGAGCAAGAAGTTTCAGAAAATAAAATTAAAGAATATTTGGAAAAAGCGGAATTGCCTAAAGTACCAGAAAAGGTAAAAAACTAAATGAATGAATATCAATGATGGTATTATCAAAAGCAATCAAGAGACAAAAGAACAACCAAACACCAGGACCAGGTAGGCCAGTGGCAGAATTTTACAAAGGTTTTACATAATGAAGTATTGATTGATGGAAGGGTACCAAATTCGTGAATGGAAGCAAATATTACTTTGATTCCAAAAGAAGATTCGGATTTAATGCAGATAAACTATAGGCCCATCTCTTTACTGAATGCTGTTTATAAAATATATACTTCAATAATGGCAGTAAGACTAAAAGGTTGCTAAATGAATTTATACATTCAGATCTCTTTAAGCTTTTTTCTTAAAAGACAGATCAAAAACAAAATCAGAATGATTTTAAATACATAAAAAGGCACAAGAAAAGGATGTCCACTATCTCCCCTGCTATTCACATTGACACTGGAAGGGCTAAATATAAATATTAGGGCAGACACAGAAATTAAAGGCATGGAAACTGGAAAACTAATTTTTTTCCAAAAGGTAGAGGAGAGAACTAGAGGGACATTATGGCAAACCCTTTTTTTTTCATGGCTGTTAAGCAAATCACTGCAGTTGTTAAATGAATCACATGGTCATTAAGCGAATCCAACTTTGCTTATTGACTTCACTTCTTGGGAACTGGATCACATGATCCTGCATTGGCACAACCATCCTAAATACATGTGAGTTGCCAAGCACCCGAATTTCATTCACATGACCATAAGGTCGTAAGGGTGAGGACATCCCTAACTCATTTTTTCCCAATGCCATTGTAACTTGGAATGGTCGTTAAATGAGGGCTACCTGCCCTGAATGGATCATCAACTCAGCTGTTAGCAGGCTGAAAAAAAAATGTAGGATCTCCTGCTTGGGCGGTGGGTTGGATCAGATGACCTGTAAGGTCCCTTCCAACTCTATTAATCTGTATCTGTATCCAATCTGTATCCAAATCAGCTCCAGTTAATACTTACAAACAAAGAAGAAGTTGTAGAAGGATTTGAAACTGCAGGAACGTTGGGTGAGAGTGACCACAGTCATACTAGAATGCAACATAATGCAAACAAAAACAATTGAACACAAGGACACCAACGTGTTAGATTTTTTTGAAAGAACCAATTTTAATAAACTCAGAGAAAACTTGAGAAAGATTCCTTGGATGAAAGTCGTAAAGGGAAAAGCAACTCAAAAGCTGAAAAAAACATGATTATAAAAGCCAAGAACAGCACAATATCAATGAGAAAAAAATCAGAAATCCAAGAAACCAGCATGGCTACACAAAGACCTCACTGACAAATTGAATGAATTAAGGACAAATAAAAAAAATGGAAAGAGGTTGGACACATAACTAAGGCAGAATATCAGCAGATAGTCAGAATCTGTGAAGAAAAATCAGGAAAGCAAAGGCCCAGAATGAACAAAGACTTGCAACTGAAGTCAAATATAATAAGTTTCTTCCAACACCTAAATAAAAAAGTCAAGAAACAGTTGGCCCACTAAAGTGAGAAGGCAACGCAGAAAGCCATGAGTTGCTTAACTCATGCTTTGCATTGGTCTTCATGCAAAAAACTACAGCCCAACTAACCAGAAATATAACTGGAAAAAAAACAGACTGGAAACTAAAGTTAAAGTAAGCAAAAAAAAACAGTAAGAGAACACCTGTCTGAACTTGATGAAAGAAATCACCAGGACCAGATGGATTACATCCCAGAGTCCTAAGAGTTGGTAGATGAAATCTCAGAACCACTGCACCACATCTTTCTAAAAAAAAATGTTGGGACACAGGGGAACTACCTGAGGACTGGAAAAGAGCTGATATGGTTTCTATCTTCAAAAAAGAAGAAAAAAGCAGACCCAGGAAACTACAGACCAATCAGCTGAACCTCAATACCAGGGAAAATACTGGAAAAGATTATTTTAAAAAAACAGATCTGCCAACACTTAGAAACAAGTAAAGTAATAACCAACAGCCAACACAGGTTTGTTAAGAACAAATCATGCCAAACCAATCTCATTTCATTCTTCAACAGTGGCTAAATTAGTAAACCAGCAAAATAAAT